>BGZK01001131.1:0-204588 GCA_005406025.1 Eumeta japonica | reverse complement strand
GAAATGATTATCAATCTTTTTTTTTGTTAAATCCTCATATTTTTGCCTTAAAGTTGAGAGGGCGACAAGCATTTTGAAAAACTTTATAAATTGAACAAAAGCAAGTTTTACTTGACGCAATACATTTCGTATGGTTAAAACTTTAACTTGGTTATGATTAAATACTTACGTTCATAAAGTTGAATTTTCGTTTCATGAGGTTCGAAATATATAAAATAGAACGTAAAATAAATTGTTATCATCTAAATTTAAACATTAATATGTTTAAATCGATATTAATATATCGATTATTAATAGACTCTGCTCAAAAATGTACCTATCAATTAAACACAGAAATTATCTTCAAATGAAACAGAAGCCATAACGGTAAATATTTTTTACACCAATTCAAAAATTTAAACGTTTTGAATTTTTGACGTTCTTCTCTCGAATAGTATGAATCTTTACTCATTTACTTAATTCTCACATCGTATAAAAATGCATCCCATGCAAGCAGAAACAATTTATGAACGCTGTAGGGGCCTCATAAAAGAAAATATGGGTGCCGTATCGCCCATGCGTATGAGTTTTATATGTAAGTGATAACGTATCGATGCCCAACATGGCGCACAGAGATCTATTGGTCAATAAATGTATTAAGCTAACCGAAAGACAAGCTTATAGAAGTCAAATCCTGTCAACTCTACTTCGAGGCGATACGCATCAAAATACGTACCACGCCACGCAGTAAGTGTCACGAGTCGACAGCGATATCGTAACGACTACGCTTTGTTAGGGTCGTCAATTTCCTCGTATTTGCGTCATTTATTTAAATAAATGCGCTTGACGAGATCTTTCAGACGCTATGCAAGTTGATTCTCTTTGACAATTACAGATTAAACTTTGCGTACACGTTTTATGCGAATTAATGAGTCGACGTTCCGTATATATATATATATATACATATCAAATACGCGACACAAAAGAGTTCCAGATCGTTTCGCATCATTGAGAAAAAGCTAAGTTGCTCATAACGTATTTATACGAGAACCAAGTAATGTCTACTTCGCTATATACAATAATTTTGTTGTTGTTTTGAAGTTGACTCGAATTTGACTCGACATCATTTGAGTTAACATAATTGTGTAATACGGTCCCAATTGAAATTCAAAATAGCTTTATTTTATAGTTCATACACAACACTTTAAACTCGTCACACTCGTTTTAAGGCAGTTCAAGCTCAATACGAACGAATAAGAAACTTAAGAATGACTCACTATGAATTTCACAAAACGGAACCACAATAAACATAAAAGAATAACTGTATATAGTATGATAAGTTGAGATAAGATCGATAAGAAGTCGAGCTGGTTATGTACATAGACATTTATCTTTTAAATAATATACTTTTTTTATCCTTTTTCGCCACTTAATACATAATGATCTTAAATTTTAGATGGATAACTTTTTCTATACCATAATGTACATGCTCACACAATCGACTAAGCTGAGATCACAGTTTATTTTATTTTCTAGTGCTGAGTCTGTATTGATACTTTTTTTTCTAACACCTCAAATTTATTTTATATACATTTTCACACTTATATGTTGTTAACATAATCCTGACCAACAGCAAATTGACCAATGAGCGTTTAACTCACTTCAAATGACGCCACTTGTTTTGTGTTTTAGAGAGCACGTCAACCGTCGTCATTGCATTAGTGACAACGGTTAGCTGTTAACGACCCCCGACCCGCGCCGAGCATCGTGGAGAGCTTACGGTCCCAACCCTTCAATCTCAGGTAATCTTTTACCTGTTATTGAGTGATTTTTAAAGCATACTTTCCCGCATTCTTACGTAAGGACATATACTTCATTAGTGAGGTGAAGAAAATCATAAACATAAGAATACTATCGAAATTAAAGAATTGCAAAAGAAAGTTAAAGAGAATGTTTCTTGGGTGGTACATTGATTAAAATCATATTTGTTTTACATGGAATTCGAATACTAAATACAGAGAACATTTCATTTCTAACGATGATTTTACATCCCCAAATCCAAAGCAAATACAAATAATTTTTCATCGTGGATATGTCTATATTTTAGTTTGTAATAGGGTAATTTTATGAACATTTTATACACTAACGCCATCTGTTGCCCAAGCGAACGAAGCAATAAGTATGAAATCCACTATATGTACAATTCACGAGTGCGTGAGCTTGTGTTGACACGATGTCTGCAATACGTGTCACGAGGTGATGAGTGAAATTAACACAATAAACGTTTCTAAGTGTATAAAAATGTTTGAAATATATTTTATTTAAATCATTGATTCGATTTTCACAAACGAAAAAAAAATTACCAGCATTGGAATCTGACTTAGAAAGGCCAACAATCTTGTATACAGATTTTAACTTCGACATATATTGAAATGGATCACTTCTCAATTTCATGAAAGAAGAGATCAATTTAGAATGTTGCCAAACTCACACCACTGTGTTAAGAAATACGTATTTTGATTTAACCTTCACAACACAATTTAAATTTCGACCTATTTCATGATATTTCATATGTCTCATATCATCAACCTGTGCTGAATAATTCAGTTTGAAATAAATTCAGTTTGAAAGATTAATTTGTATTTTTCTTCCATTTGCTCGAAAATCCTCTTATACATAAACGTAACCACGTAAAACGTGTATCGAATATACAGTCAACCAAATTTGTTTTTCTTTTATATGTATTTGTTCGTAAGTTATATTACTAATAAAAATTACGAGGATTTAAGATACTATTACTTACACATATCATGAACACGTCTAACTACTCACAACGAACTTCGTATCAGATTTTTTATAACCTCATTGCAGTAGCATTATTTTCGTAACAGAGTGAGAGTGTCTGAAGGGTCAATTATTTTCCAATGGAACGGCGTTGGGGCCATGGCCAAATTGGCTAACGAGATACATGAAAAAATTGACTGATGAGTTTTTAATTATCTTTATATCCTATTGGGTGAAGTATTAATTTGCGGAAATTCATAATAGATGCTTAAATAATATAAAATTCATAATAGACGATAGTTACAGCTAGAAGTATTAGGGTAATGGTTGGAGATGGTGTTCGATATTTGTCAATCCTCTCAAATCAATATTCGATTATTTGGATAGAGATTCGTAGTGGAAAGGTAGATTCGAGGGTCAGCGGTGGGTTGCATGCTGCATGTTGCAGGCAAGCGTTAAATTATCTTTACTCAAATGTAGCCACTCACTCTGCTGTTTGGAACGTACATTAACTTGTCGGTCCCGGACGTGGTGACGACCCGCGCTGAACCTGCGCGGAAGGCTCGATACCCTACTCCCTCAGCCAAAAACACACGATCGTTAGAGGACTATGCCTTTGCAGCGAAATAATAAGCATCTTCTCACAAAAAACAACTATAAATTATAGAATAATCAGTATCTAGCTTGTGTGGTAGATATGGGAATTCTATTGAACGGCCGTTAAAAAGATACGAACCCGCGCTCGGGTAGCGCGCCGCACAGACCGCACCTCTGAAAGAAAAAGAAGCGAAGCAAAAGCGAAGCTGCTATATATTTTTTTGTGAAAGTCTTTTCTCTCGATATATATATATATTGTATTCTGTTTTACATTGCGTTCGATAAATTGTTGTACATCCACTTGATACTGTTCTTAATTGTTACCTTAATATATTCGTTAATTTGTAGATCTGCAAATCGTTTTTTTTAATTTCATGATAAAGTTTCATGAGAATGTATGCATTTAAAAATTCTGTAGATTTTTGAAAGTTCACAAAAATATTTTTATGTGTATAGGTTATTTATAGAATTTAGGATAAAAAATATAATTCATGAAATTAAAATCGAATGAGATAATTTTGAAATTATCGTCATCGCCGTTACTTTTTACTTATCTTAAGATGCTCCACCGACATTCCGATAAGAACAGATTAATAGAAAAAACTATATTATGCTATATAGTAACATTTATGTTATTAGTATGAGAATTTTGAAATATGGCTTTCATAAAACTCAAAGACCTCCAACTGTCTAACTCTACGATTTGCAAGTTTTGCTTCCCCCTGTACCGCCCGCCCGCCCCAGCGGTCGGGAATCGAGTCAAACCGCGCCCCGCTCCGGCGCAGGCCGCCCGCCCAAACGCAAACATCACACGAGAATCGGGGGCGGCTCCGAAATAAACTTTTCTATTAGCATATTGAACGGTATGGAAAAGCTGTGAATTTCCGAAGTTTCAGCGACTTAGCGTAAGTAGACTCGCTAAGAAACAAACTCGCTCGTTATGAAAAGGTTTGCGATACGAGAGCTTTGAAGTTATTGAGCGGCGGCGGAGGAACGAGACGAAGTTGTCCGCTACGCTGTGGATGACTCTCAGAGACTATTTCACCGATTGACATTAAGCATTCCCTTTGGAAATCATATTATTTTCGAGTAATTTACATTTACCGAGAAATACACGACTGTCGAGTGAATATTTAAAATCATTCCTGACTCGATTTGAGAATCAATATCAAACATATTTGTAAGGAAATGTGAGGATGAGTGAGAGACATACGCGGTGATACGATATAAAACATTGAATAGAAAATCATTTTCGAGGGCGTCGGATTATGTTTACTGGATGATCTCAAATCAAATAATTAATTACACATGAGACAGCGCTCTGTTAGTCTATTGTTGTCTTAAAAGTACTTTGTTATTAGCTTAGCGTTTGACCTAAGAAATTACGGTCCAATCCAATTACGGTCCTGCTCTCCGCTCTCATCCTCAATCCAGCTCTTGGCCTCGATTGCGAGCCGAGCCTGTCCGAGGTTCCGAATATAGTCCTGCGTTTAGTTCCGATAGCATTATAATACATAATCCATATTTGACCTAAATATATAGCACTCTATATTCAAAATTTGACTTTAAAAAAAACCCCAAAAGAACAACTACAACATTGATAATTTATATGTAGTCTAGGAATTGATTAGAAGTACTTACAGCCAACCACTTCGTGTGAAACACTTTAATTTGGCATATTCAGCAGTTTCCGAGTTTAAAAACCAAAAACAAATAGATACAGTTCTATTTTATGTAGTACTAGACATTAATGAGGTTCAGTATAATAAAATTTTCTATCATATAACGGAGCTTTAATACAACTTATAATCCTCTATTTTAATTTTAAGAAAATTTTAAACACGAGTATGTATTTATGTTTTGGAACTGAAAAATAATGGCGATCCATTATAAACTCTCATCTATAAGTTTATATTTTAGGCCTTCATTTTTTAACTGGAACAAGTCATAGTGTCTAAACGGAAGTTAAAATATTGATTGTCATGTTTCTAACCTTCGTATTGTATAACCTATTAGCCGATTTTCGTGTTTAAAGATCATGTAATTCCGGAGATTTCGCAATGAGGCACTGATATTTTCATATATATATATATATATATATATATATATATATATATATATATATATATAATGCATAAACAAAAAAGTAGGCAATATTTTTTATCCTATCGTTTAGTGGTATTTTCAAGGTCATTTCTTATAACATAAAAATCCGTTAGACGATTGTTTTCTTTTAATGTTAAAACATTTAATTTGACCATTATTTAAAACCTATTCCATGTATGTAGTTAATTTACAAACTATGCTAAGATCTTAGTTCAAAATAAGGATTTTAGTACTTTAAATGTGTTCTAAAATGGATACGACAGAGAAATAATTTTCAGTCTTCATATTAATTAAGATATATTATAAAATAACAAAGTCATTAATTTTAAAATCTCCAAATCAATTGAAATTTGACTACAAATAATGTAAAATTTTACAACTGCTTTTTTTCATTATATTTTCGAGAGACAAACGATGACGCGGGCCACCAGAGAATAGGTGATCACCGCCGTCCATGGACACTCACCTCCCCAGGGAAATCACCGGTGCATTGCCGGTCTCTTTGGTGGGAATACGATTTCCGATGGAGTGATGGAAGGGAGAGTAGGCCACCGAAACTCACTGGACGAAATGGTACAGGAAGCTGCTACTTCACGGCTGTGGTTTGTGAGGGTGTTACCTTACCGATCGAGCGGGCCTGATTTCATGCTGCAGTCATGTTGACCATAGCGCAGCTCTACCACAAGGCTATATAAATATTTATATCATTGGTAAGTATTTCTTTACAGTGAGATATTAAAATTTGAATTAGTCAAACCATGCTTAAACGCAATTTCATGATCTTGTATAGTATTTTCAATCGATTTTGTATCAGAATAGAGAAATATGGACATTTGTGTGTAACGATCTCGTCAGAAGTTTGTAAACGGTTAAATGTGCATATCGTTGTGTGTATAGTTATGCATGTATATGCTAAGATGCCTAAATGTAATGTCGAGACGTAGTTCTGACACAAATCATGGTGTAAGACGCTTACAACTGTGCGTCTTTGTTCCGCGTCCGAATCTAGAAGTCATTATTGTGGTTGTCGCGAAACTTTTGATGTATACAGTCATTTACGTATAATAAAAGTTTCAGCTCGAGACTTGAATTTTAAAAATAACAATCAGTAAAATACGATCATCGTATTTCGCTTATTACCAATAGCACAAAATTTCATAACGAATTTGATCGTAACATTTTCAAAAATGTATTTTTACCTTTATTATTATTTTATCAGGGGTGGCTACTGTTAACACATAAATATGTAGTGGCAACATTATAATTCATTTCTCAACACTTATACATAATACGCCGTTGCTGCAGTATCATTTTGTATTACTATTCATTAAATCTATACAATCTAAAATATAAAGTTTCTCTTTATGTTCCCCTGAACATAAAAATGGTGCCGAAACCCAATTAATCCAGTTATATATAAAGTTCTTTGTTGGAATTAATTTTTCGCCTTTTATACAAGAAGATGCAAGATTGGCCTGGCGTGTTTCAAAAAGAAATAATTGCATTTCTGAGAAGAAATTTACTCTGCATTAAGTAGTTGCATATAAGAAGACATCAAGAAAGGTGATTTCTTTGCATTATAATATCGTTTGAAATCATAATTTCTTACATAAAAGAAAAATTTTGCGTCATACCCACGAAACTCAACTTCATAAAAATAACGACAGCCATATTGCTAACCAGTTTGAGGCGAATTTAATACAATTTCAGCAGTGGTACCAACATAAGACATTAATTATTTAACCGGAGGCTATCACTGTGACAGCTGTCAAAATGGACAAGAAAAAATTGATTGCTTTACGAGGTCAATGCAAAGCAACATTCACAAAATTAGAGAAATACTTTCAAGAACCAAAGGAAAGTTTGCAGTTAGAAGAAATAATAGTTCGTCAACGCACTCTCAACGACAGCTTCGAAAAATACAAAGATATACAAGCTCAACTTATGATTTTGGATGGTGACGTTGCTGACGACGAAGACGATATTGAAGAACGTTATATTCAACTCTGTGTTGGGATGGAAAAACTTAGAAGTAAATCACAACGCGAGCAATTTGTTCCAGAGCGTTCTTCTAATTCCGCAAAGTTACCGCCTCTCGATATTCCAGTGTTCGACGGACGCAATATAGGCGACTTCAAACCGTTCATGGACATGTTTGTGGCAGTCATTCACAACGATCTTAAGCTAAGTAGTGTGCAAAAATTATTTTATCTTAAAAGGTATATCAAGGCTGAACCTTTACAACTCATAGATAATTTACCGTTAATCAATGAATCCTACAGTGCAGCTCTCGATTTGTTGAAAAAACGATATGACAACCCATCCTTGTTAATCAATAATCACATCAGTATATTACTGGACATGCCGATGATACATCGAGGTACAGCCCAACAGTTGAGAGATCTAGTGGCACAACTTCGACAGCAAATGACAGCTCTGAAAAATCTCAATCAACCTGTAGAATATTGGGATTCCATATTGGTTTGTATCATAAAAAGGAAACTTGATCCTTTCACTACCAGGCTATATCATTCAGATAGAGACTTAACAGTTCTTCCATCTGTGGAAGAACTACTTAAGTTTTTAGAAAAAAGAGCCATCTCATTAGAAGCAAGTCCTTTTATTGAGAAATCAAAATCAAAAAATTTTAATCTAGTAAACAATACATATTCGGAAAATAGTAAATCTAAGAAAAAATGTATACTTTGTCTTCAAAATCACAAACTTTTTAAGTGTCCTAAATTTAATCTTATGTCTAATTCAAAAAGGCTTGAATTTGTCAATAACAGTAAATTGTGTTCTATATGTTTAAATCAACATTCAAATAAATGTCGATATAATTTTAAATGCAATACCTGCCAATCTAGATACCACAACACACTGATTTATACAGGGGATTCCACTTCTGATAGTCAGTTTCTACAACAAGATATCAGTCATGATCAGGTAAATCTGCATTCAACAAAAAATCATAATAATTGTGTTTTACTGCCCACGGCTAAAGTATTAGTTACAGACTCTCACAACAATAAATATGTTGTGAGAGCCTTGCTTGACTGTGGCAGCCAAACATCATTTTGCACTTCTGAATTGGCAAATAAATTGCAACTTGCCTGTTTCAATCATACTAAAAATATTATTACATTAGGAAATAAAATTAATCACACTGACAAATGTGTACAATTATCCATTTCTTCCATGACTGAAGATTTCAGCTTAAATATTAATTGTTCTATCATAAATAAAATTACTAGCACTTTGCCACAAAGAAGCTTTAACATTAAAAACATCATGTTACCCAAATGTATTTCTTTAGCTGACAATGAGTTTAACATTCCAGGAGAAGTGTCCCTTCTTCTAGCAGCAGACGTTTTCTTCAGAATACTTAAAGATGGCAAAATTGAGGGTGGTCCAGCAAATCCTATATTGCTCAATACTCGATTTGGATACATCATCTCAGGTGATTTCTTTCCATGCTGTAATTTATCAGTTACAATGCATGCTCAAGAAAAAATTGATCTAGATTCCTATGTACAGAAGTTCTGAAACTGAAAAGATTCCAGAAATTTTATGGAATCTACTTATCACTGTGAACAATTATTTAACGACTCAGTCAAATTGTATGACAATAGATTTGAAGTAAAACTACCTCTTAAGAGGGACTTAAGTATCCTTAATACAGCAAACTCATTCACCATTGCATTACAACGGTTATACAGTCAAGAAAAACGCTTTTCAAAAGATCCATTATATTATAAATTATACAGTAATTTCATTAAAGAGTACTTGAATTTGGGACATGCAAAGTTAATAAAACTTGACAAATGTGAATCTAATCAGGAACCATTATACTTTTTACCACATCATGCAGTTTTTCGCACCGATAAGCATACTAATAAATTAAGAGTAGTTTTTGATGGCAGTGCAAAGAAAAATAAATGCACTAGCTTGAATGACATTTTATATAATGGTCCAGTAATACAAAAACAGCTCTTTGAAATATTAATGTCTTTTCGTACATATAAATATATTATAATGTGTGACATTCGCCACATGTATCGACAAATTCTTATACATCCAGACCATAGAAAACTACAAAATATTTTGTGGCGTAGTAGTCCAAATAAACCTGTGCAATGCCTGCAACTACAAACCGTAACCTATGGCTTAACAAGTTCATCATTTTTAGCTACTCGCTGTCTAATTGAGCTTGCAAACAGATACACTGACACTTACCCGCTGGCTGCAAATGCAATTTTAAATAATTCTTACATTGATGACATTCTTTGTGGTGCCAATACAACTGAGGACTTAATTCTTTTAAAAAATCAACTCATAGCCCTTTTAAACTTAGGTAGCTTTTCATTACACAAATGGTGTAGTAATCACCTCGATACCTTATCTGATATTTCTTCTAAAAATTTAAGTTCGTGCATTAGAGATCTAGATCAAGATCAGTCAACAATCAAGACTTTAGGCTTGTCTTATGACCCTAAAGATGATGTATTTAAAATCAGTGGCAATTTAGTATCCTCTTTAGAAACACCCACTAAACGTAGTATACTAAGCTCTATTAGTCGATTTTTTGATCCTCTAGGATTTGCTGGTCCTATAATGGTCAAAGCAAAATTAATTTTACAACAGATATGGAAATGCAACTTAGACTGGGATGTTCCTTACCGCCAGATTTAGTCAAACTTTGGCAAAGATTTTACAATGACATCAATAATATGCCCAACATCATTGTAAAAAGAGATTTGAATTTATACAATGCAGAATCAATAGAATTAATAGGCTATTGTGATGCTTCTACTTTAGCTTATGGTTGTTGCGTTTACTTAAAAATTAAAATAAAAGATAATTATTTCACATACTTATTAAGTTCAAAATCTCGTATAGCTCCCTTGAATACAAAGGTAACTGTTCCTAAACTTGAATTAAATGGTGCATTATTATTGGCAAAACTCGCATTTAAAATAATGTCCACAATTAAGGTTTGTAAAATAAGTTTATTTTGTGATTCAAAAATTGTATTAGCATGGTTATCATCAGATAATGTTAAGTTGCCTGCTTATGTAGCCAACCGTATCAAGGAAATACATAAATTTTGTAAAACTATGTCATGGTATTATACTCCTGGATCATTAAACCCAGCAGACATTTTGTCGAGAGGCATGGATCCTCAAGAATTTAACAATCAGGGTTTATGGTGTCAAGGCCCTAATTATTTACAAGAAACTGATAATTATAATTTTTATTTATCTGAATTAGAACCTCCTTTAAAACATGTTAATACAGAGAATAATATATGTATTATTTGTGTGAATAAAATCTCAATTTTACCATTCATAAATAAGTTTTCTAATTTATACAAAATTCAAAGAATTATGGCTTATGTTTTGCGATTTATTCATAAATGTAAAAATAACTATAGATAATAAGCAACTTTCTGCCAGAGAATTAAAATATTCTCTAGAAATTATAATAAAAATGTTCAGCATCATTATTTTGTACAGGAAATAGCATGTATTAATAACAACAAAATGATTAAGTCTAATTTAAAATGTTTGTATCCTTTCCTAGACAACAATAGCATACTTCGTGTTGGAGGTAGATTACAAAATGCAGACATAGCTTGCTCACAAAATTTCCTTATATATTGCCAAAAATTGTCATTTGACCAGATTAATAATACTGAATGAACATTATGTATTATTACATGGTGGTCTAAAGCTTATGTTAAGTAGCCTGTCACAAAGATATTTCATTGTAAATGCTGTAAAAGAAGTTAAGCGTGTTATTAACAAATGTGTAGTCTGCTATAGACATAAAAGTGAAGCCACTAGGCAACTAATGGGCTCATTGCCTAAGGATAGGGTTGTTCCTGCTAGAGCCTTTGAAAAGGTGGGAGTGGATTACTGTGGGCCATTTCAAATAAAGCAGTCATCTCTTAGAAGAAGTGTAACAAGTAAAGGTTATGTTGCTGTATTTGTTTGCTTTACCACCAGGGCTATTCACTTGGAAATTGTTTCAGACCTATCCACTCAAGCTTACCTAGCCACTCTAAAAAGATTCATTGGAAGAAGAGGCCTTCCAACTCATATATATTGTGATAATGCTAAAACATTCAAAGGGGCCAATAATACTTTAAAGATCTATTTAAACTGCATAAAGATCAAGAATTCATTGGTGCTGTTTCAGATTTTTTGTCAATTAAAGGCATACAATTCCATTTCATCCCTGCTTATAGTCCTAATCATGGTGGTCTATGGGAAGCAGCTGTGAAATCAATGAAATATCACTTAAAAAGAATAATTGGGTCTAAATTATACACACATGAACAATTTAATACAATTCTCATAGAAATAGAAAGCGTATTAAATTCACGCCCTCTTACACCTTTTACACAAGATATCAATGATTTTTCTTATTTAACACCTGGACATTTCCTAATTGGATGTGCTCTTACATCTTATCCAGAACAAAACTTGTTAAAAGTTCCCTCCAATAGACTTAGATTTTGGAGATATTGTGAACAAGTACGGCAGCATTTCTGGAAGGTTTGGTCTAGTGATTATTTGTCATCATTAAATAAAAGAACTAAATGGCAATTCGATTCTTTAAACCTCAAGGAAAATATGTTAGTGCTCTTAAAAAACCCTAACACTCCGCCTCTACAATGGCCTCTTGGTAGAATAACCAAAATTTTTCATGGTTCAGATAATAGAGTAAGGGTAGTTGAAGTAAGAACAGCTAACGGAAAAACTCATACTAGAGCCATTACAAAAATTTCTGTTTTACCTATTGAATAGTTTTAGATTTAGATATTTAAGAAATATTTATAAGTGTTAGAGTTATATAAGTTCGAATAGCACATATAATGCCTATGTAAAAAAATACAATTGAAATCATCATTTTGGTGGCCGGAGCATGTTAACACATAAATATGTAGTGGCAACATTATAATTCATTTCTCAACACTTATACATAATACGCCGTTGCTGCAGTATCATTTTGTATTACTATTCATTAAATCTATACAATCTAAAATATAAAGTTTCTCTTTATGTTCCCCTGAACACTACTTTTTTAAGACAAGCCATATTCATGTCCCTCTACGTCGTAAGGCTTCGTTATTAGTATCACGTGTCAGCGAACAATAATCGAGTGAAACTTATATTCGCCGCCGCGGGTCTGTCGCGGGATATCGTGTGGCTGTAACGAGATATTACGTGGGGGATGACACCTAAGGAGACGGCTCACGTAAGTTTTTACATTAGGAAACAGCTTATTTTCGCTTGGAGCGCTTGAATATAGATTTATTTTGTTAAAAATAATTTGTGTAAGTTAAAACAAACTACGTCGATTCTATTACAGTTAAAACGGTAATGATATATGTAATTCAAAAACGTAGCTTAATTTTCACTGATATACCTAGATTTAAAATATATATCGCTAAATTACAACTTAAATAAAACCTTTGAATATCAGACGTGACATTAATATTCGAATATCACGCGCTATTATTACTTATAATAATTACAAGTCATAAAGAACTTAGACTTATGACTACATTTTTTGAAACATTTTGATCACATTATTCAATAAATATCACAAAATGTGTGTAATATTACGAAATGAGATATCACGTTAGAATTTTGTAATGATTCGTTAGTAGTGCAAAATTTTCACTTAAATAAAATTGTATCAGACGCCACATAAATATCAAACGGTTTTAGTGAGCAATAACTTACGTTGTAGCTTACACGAATGTCCAGGAAAGTCAGTAAATGTCAGATTGGCCGCAGTTCGCGTAACGGCATTACTTTATGGTCACTTAGTCGCTTGCTGACCACTTCCATGGAAGTCGGGTGGAGGCTATTTTTAAGTTGCGATAGGTCGTATTCACATGTAAATACGGAAACAATCACGTGTGTATAAAAATAACAAAATAGCGGAAAATAATAAAATAAAATGCCATGACAAGCTAATACTGATGGTAGGACTTATATTATTCTATGATCACATTGATGAAGCTAATGTGATATATTCGGTACAGAATTATATTTTAATGGAACTTTAATACCTCATTAATGTGATTAATAAAAAAGGACCAAGCGCGAATGAGACTAGCTGAGAAGGCGAATGTAAAGAATACAGGAACACACAATTTAATTAAACCAATTAAATCAACACCAGCTGTACTTTGCAATTCTCTTTCCAAGAGATGAAACGAGATCGAACTCGATAAGGTACCTGTGAGTTTTAATTCAATATTTTTTACCTTTCCTAACAGCTGTATTTTGATATCGCTTAAAATTTCAATATCCAACGAGGAGACATTTATATATTCTTTTCATTTTCGCCATAAAATCGCTGTGAGGCCTTTATTAGACGCCTCGATCCGCCGGGTCCTCGCCCGGGGCGGTTCCTTCGGCGCACGGAATAATTTTCCAAGTTATTGAGCTACGGCGCTCGACTCGGAATGTCGTGTTAAACGAAACCAGATTTGTTCCGCTTATTTCCGCTTCGAGCCGGCTGCGGAAGCGCTGCGGTGTGCCGCCGCCCGCCGCCTATTTCCGGTACAACCCCCTTTTTTATACACTCCTGCGACGGCGCGTTGTTTCTTCGTCCGAGTCGACTGAGCGCTAAATACTTAGATATCGCACAGTTCAGAAGTATGAGCGAAAAAACCTTGGATACTGCAAGAGGAGGCCAAACACGAAAATAACTGTTATTAACAACGGGTACTCGTACGATACCGACATCTGGTTACGGAATGGCTGATGTTGCGGCCGTTAATGCGTTTTTTCGATCGTCGATTAGTATATTCCTTTGTTGGAGAGGGTTACGTCCAGGCCAGGCAGCCGTGATTGATGGCAGCATCGCAGGTCTAAAAGGTCTAAGGTCCATTATCGATCGTCCAGTAAAAGATCGTCAATTCTCCTGGCAAACCTGAAGATAAGTGTACATCTTTCTAGGACAGACCTACATCCGGCATAACGGTGACGAGCTGCACCAGCGCACGTGTGAGAGATTTGGTAGTGCGATCGGTAACGCTGTGCTCAAGCGTGGAGATTTATAGAAACTCTTGTAGTATAAATCTTTGTCTGATATAACAGTGATCAACAGAAGTATAGTAGATCTGAACAACCTGATACCACGTGCAAGCCCGTCTGTTCTAACGCTCACCACGCTAACGTGGTGATTAGAACAAATTGTATTAATTTATCACGATGATTTTGAAATGAAGCACCATAAAGGTGATTTCGTTATCTTGACATAAATGGACTAATGTACCTAGTTATTGTTGTTGTATCAATGTAATTAAAATTAAATAATTATTTTGTTTATGTTAAACTAGTATTCATCGTAATTTCCTCCCAATTCGTATTTCAAAAATTATAGCAACTTAAAGTACCCAAAGTTATTAGATAGGTAAAATTAAACAAAACGCCAAAGTGTGTGTTTTTTCTTTTATTTACTTACTGAAAGAAATGCAGGCAATTTGTGAATACGTAGGACCGAAAATGACATTAATGCCTTATTTAACTATTCCCCGTTAATTTAAATTTTGACAATACATTAAATATTATCAGCTTTAAAAGCGCATTAAAAATTCGTAACGTTTAATATCATTAAAAAATCTATTAAAGATTTATTAGTGCATGGTGGAAATGATGCTTGATGAAATATATTCTGACGTTTGACTTTTGTGACGGCGACACTCACGAAGGCGATTCGATCACTGGTTATATGCAATGTATTGGCGTTTAATCAAATATTTACAGAAATTGAATTATTTCGTTATTTTTGTATTAACATTGTCCATCCAGTTTCTGGCCTCAACAACGACATTTTTAAACCGAAGTGAGTTTATGATGTCATTAAAAACTTATTAAAGGACGCGTGTGACTACCGTTTCTGTTTGTCAGAATGAATGTGTCTACAGAAACAAACAAGCTCCTTAGTTTCTAATTAGAAAAATATTTCAGTCACGCGCGATTTGCATTAAGCTCGACTGAAGCTAAGGAGAAAATACATTTGCAAACGTTTCGTCTGTTGTGGAAACGAAATGGAAACCTCTCTTTCTCTCTCACTTCGCCAGCCGGCTTAGTCGCCGCGCGACCGAAGTCGACGCAGACGCAGCAGCCTCGTAATGTGTGCCTGCCGCCCGATGGCGGCGATAAGGCCGGCCGCGAGCAGCCTACTGGTTTTATCGACGCCAGGATATCCGTACTGGCTCGGTTTTTCTCTTTGCGCACCCACTCTGTACAGTTAGCGGTTTTGACTTTTCGTCGCTTTCCCAAAAGGTACAGCGTTATGTTGGTCAAATAATTTCGTATAAAACTAATAGAAAGTACTCTTGCAAATGGTGCTGAGTATCCCTGGTACTTATACATAGATTGGTGGAAAAATCATGAGTGGCTATTTTGATAACAGGAGTTATGGATTAAGAGGTCTTCGTAGTCACGTGGTAAATGTACTACGTGAATGTTTTAAATGACAAACTGCTACCTGTACGAAAACACGTAAATTCAATGGAGTTGGGTTATATGTGAACAAATGAAAACTTTGAAAAATATTTGAAAGATATCTGACCATATTAGATTACCGTAGTGGAAGATTCAGTTTACATAACATATTCATTTATTTCATAATAGAAAATTTTGATACCAAAGGAAGTAAATGATTGTATTCGTAGTAGATCATTTTGTTTATAATCACAGAGTTCCAAACTATAAAGACAAATCGTTTAAAAAGATGGTGAAAAGCTTCAAAAATCTTGGATCAAATATGAGTATAGAATTACCCTTTCTACATCTTAACAAATTTTCCAACAACTTGATAGATTATGGCGAGGAGCAAAGAGGACGCTTCAAATTTGAGAGAGATGGAGGAACATAAAAGACAGTGAAATGGTCACAGACAAACGGCGGATCACCACTACACAGAACAAAGACATTATTCCCAAAAATCTCGTAAAAGAAAATATTATGAGAGAAATTTCTGAAAAATTTTATATTATATTATCTTTTCAACACTTTTTTCACTTTTGTCTGAATACATTATCACTAGAGCCAGTGATAATATTGTTTAATATTATGTATATAAAAAAATTTGGTTGCCTGTAAAGTCGGTATACGGGCGAAAGTTTTACGTGACAACGACTTTGAATGGTAAAATCATTTTAATGTGAATATTCATTCGTATAGTAGGAAGAAGGATGAAATAATAGTAACAATTTAAAACATTTATTTATACAAAGAATTATATTTAAACATTAATTTATACAAAGAATCTCGCACTGAATTTCATATTAACAAAATTTTATTTTTACCTTTACACATACATACGTATTTATATACAATATACATACAATAACTTGCAATACATTTGCAAGCTATGCACTAACTTCTAGTGCTGCGCGGCAGACCGATCATAGTTGAGTGGAGAGACGCAGGCCTCTCGTCTCGGGATCATCACGTTACGTTAGTTACACTTTTTCAAAGTGACTCCCAGCCGCAACTAATTTAAGACGTTGTCACGTCAAAAACAAATTAACATTTGAATATTGATTTGAATATGAAATGTTAATGAAACAAATAACTAGAGCCAATTTCCAAAGTCTGTGGTTATTCCTACTCTCATTAATATTGAATCTTTCTAAAGTAACTAAAATACCAAAGACAAAAAAGTACTGTTGAGCTGTTGTGATTCATGGCATTACTATTAGTGAAAAGTGTTATCGTAAAACAATGAACAAAATTGTTATAAAAGAAGAAAGTTGTGGTTGTAAGAATAAAATTTGTACATAAGAATTATGAAACGTTGATAAAATCAACGAACGTTACAAATTTGAGAAAAAATCTAAAATATAGTTTTGAAAAATATTTCCAATACGTTATAGCACGATTTTTTCAGAACGATTTACAGCTTTTTGTTGTTTATATACTAATTCATCAGATTTCGTAATCTCGGCAGCCACAAACTCTATTTATGCATTTTTATCCATAAAACTATAAATGTTTCTTAGCGACAATAAGTTACGTAGTCGAATTACCACTGCTCATATCATATTAATTTGTATATCGTTATCGAATAAAAAAGGTTTCATTAAAAGAGAGCGTCCTAAAAATTGCCCACGGTATCACAGAACGTCCACAGTGTAAGGTCCCGTATCGCTACGCGTACACTATAGTTCATTGTATGTAGCTCTTACTTTAATTCAAAGTTAAACATAGGACGCTAGTGAATGAAAAATAAAATATGTAGCGCGCACTTGTCATTTATTTGAAATACAAATATTCATCGGTATACGCTCGGCAAACTTCGGCACAATTCGAGTCGGGAGCCGTTAAAAGCCGAACGCGCGCACTGGGCAGTCCCGCCGCAGCCCGCTTGACATGTGTACAGTTATTGCAAAACTCAATGTAATTATATAATTTTATGGTATTTCCTCTAAACAATATGTTTGCGTGTACACTGGTGGACATTAAACTGATTTGTTTCATCTTTGTGTGTCGTTATTTAAATGATGAACCCACCGTCGCACGCTACAAATATAATTTACTTTCACAAAAGAATTTTAATAAGAACACAATACAATTTTAGAGATTACTTTAATCTTACCTTTATTACGATTTATTAGGAACCAACAATAAACACATGAATAATTTTTCGGATTCTTAGTAACAGCGATTCAAGACATAGAGGAGATAACTTACACGAAAATGAACACTTTCAAATATAATATACCATAAACGAATCGCTATGTTGAAAAAACTTTTACGATTTAAGTTCAGTTTTTTTAAGAACTATCCAAAATGTTTTAGCCTGAGTGTATTTATGAGTTTATAGGTATCGTATACATGTAACGGTATTATATTTTAGTATCTCAACATCAATAGTCAGCGAGCAAATATTTGAGGCTGAATCTGCGTAACGATTTTCAGTTGACTGCGTAACTGTAAACGTGAAAAGCGTTCAATTCGCTTTCATTTCACGACGACCCCTTACACGTCGCGTGCCGTCGGCCGGCGTCCGGCGTGCGTCCGCGCTCGTCAAGCGTGCCCCGCCGCCGCGAAGAGATACTCTTTCGCACACGCCGGAACAGGCCGCCGCCTCCGGCCGAAGGTCTCATCACGCTCGGGCTCCATACGTTTTATACACGCTTCGGCCGCGTCCGGAGCGCCACAATAGATGTCACGCTCAAAGGTTTCCGACGCGGCGCTTCCTGCGGGAGGGCGCCTTGTGCGTTTCGGTGCTCCTCGCGGCGTATCCTTATAGGTGTGCTTAAATGCTACGTCGGTTATAGTCTTTTAAAAAAATATAGTAAGGTATGACAGTGAATAAGGAAAGGTGCGAGTGAAGACAGCCGTCGGTCCGATATTGTTACGGACAGCCGCGGTATAAGTATTTAAATTTGATAATGTCTAACATAAATGTGTATGAAATAAGTAAGTTTATAAATGTTATGTATACGGACTTAGGTTAATGATACCTTTTTATGTTTAATTGTATTTATGTGTATATCAAACAATGTGAATATTTGTCTTTTATTCCCCGGGTAGAGATTAGTTATTAGGAATTCTTTATTTTTCATGTTTGTACGCCAATATTATTGTTTATGTGTTTTATTTATTGGGATATTTTTTGATTTATCATATTTAATTGTGATAACAAAAGTATTATGATGCACATGAATTGTGCACTTAATTATGCCTTGTCGGGGGACCAATAGGAAGCCGAAAGCCGGAGCGGTCTATATGGTACGGCTGCGAATCGGTGTACCGAGTGCATGTGGCGCTACTCCTAATTATTATTTCTATAATAATTGGAGCGACCTAATTGTAGAAATTTTGCCTAGTCACAAAACTTATTAGGGATTAGTCAAGGCTTTTAAATCTTAAGAGTCTATCCCCACTTCCGTTCTAGGAAAACCGGATAATTCAATAGCGTTCGACAACCGTGAAAAAGCCGAGTATTTAGCTGACAGCATTGAACAACAATGCTCAGATAACCCCCCGTACAACTTTAAACATGTGTACAGAGTGGAAGAAAAGGTTCGTCACAGAGTCTCCCTTCCATCTAAAGACGATCTAGATCCAATCACTCAGGATGAAATTAGTAAATATATTAAAACCCTTAAAATCAGAAAGGCCCCAGGAATGGACTCCATAAGCAGTAAAGCATTCAAGTGTTTTTCTGTGCCACTTGTGGCTCTCGTGGTCGCAATTTTCAATACGTGTATCAAAAATTTTTACTTTCCTACAGTTTGGAAAGAAGTTTGTAGTTATTGGAATTCATAAACCGGGGTAACCACGTGACCTCCCTACCAGTTACAGACCTATTAGTCTTTTGAGTATATTAGATAAATTATTTGAAATACATTCAAAACTTGCTTAAGCAAGCACCTCATAGGGAAAGGCCTTACAATCAATGAACAATTCGGCCTAATCAATCAGCCCTCCGATTAGTAGAATATTATCGGAAGTTTTTAAAATTAAAAATAAGACAGTGGCGGTCTTTATGGACGTAGCTAATGCCTTTGATAGGGTATGGCACGCAGGTTTTGCCCATAGACTCTATCAGTTGGAACTCCCATATCGTTTCATACTTATCATCCACCAATATAATCAGTTTTCGCCACTTCACTTTTCGACTCGACAATACTTATTCGTCAACGAGACTAATCAGAGCTGGAGTACTTCAAAGCTCCACGCTCTCTTCACTGTTGTACTCAGCGTACATAAAAAATATCCTGCGATCATCAAAAGCCGTCCAACTGGTGGTTTTTGCGGGCGTCACTGCACTTTTTTTACTTTCTAATTGCCTCAGGAACACTCTTCCTCGGTTACAGAGGGCCATTCATGAGTTAACACAATAGCTCCGACTCTGTAGAATTGAAGTCAATTCAGATAAATCAGAATTAATGTATTTTAATTATATAATAAAAAGTATTTTAATTATATAAATAAAAGTTACGTTTTCCAGCACCGATTGATACTCCCCACTTAGGTATTTTAAATAAACCGATTCCGTGGTAACATCATTATTATCGATCTAAGCCTCATTATCGATAAACATCTTCACTTTAAAGATCATATTGCTTGTGTCAGGAAATTAGCATTATTTTACCTATCTCGTCTATACGGAATGATAGATAGAAAAAGTAAAATGTCGTTACGCAACAAGCGTACGATATACACAATGTGTATCAGACCTGTCAGGCAAGGCGTGATACATTACACAAACTGCTAGTAGTGCAGTACAAATTCTGTAAGAGAGCAGCTGACGCACTATAGTACGTCAAAAACTCTGTACTTCACCAGGACTTAGAGGTCCCAACCATCTACAAATTTATAAATGACGCATCAGAACGATTCTTCAATTTAGCGAGTAGCCATCCTAATCCGTTAATAGTTTCGACTGTATCATACGAGCCACCTCGTCCGCATCATTTCTGTAGAAGATCGTGGAATTTCTTATCAGATCCGCCCGACGATCTCACTGGCGAGGTCGAAAAGCTTATAGAAGCAAATAAGATGGCTATAGACTAGGAATAGGGTTTCCCCCATTCATTACGACCTTTGATGGTCATCAATCCGGTCCCCTTCCCGCGCCTTCCGGAGTCCCTTTTGAAGATTCAGTCCGCACTGTAAACTTCACGTAACCTCCTATGCCAAGGTACCTGTTATTACGGCACTTATAGGCCAGTTATACGCCGACGGTATCTCTATGCCGAACTGGCGGCTTCAGATGAGGGGGTCAAAGCCGTGGGCTTCGATATTGCACTCATAAGGTGTCAGGAGATTTTTAGTCCGTGCGAGTCGGACACAACCTGTACGGCTGGGCGCACGAACTGTCCATAACGGGTTGTTGCCCTCTTTCCCCGTCTACTACAAAAAAAAACAAAAGTGCATCCATCGCAGTCGTACTACGGCCGTCACACGTGAAGCTCGTGCTGAATATAGAAGTTGAATGTTCACGCTGTCCATCATTTCTGCCCACACCACAAGAAACCCGTTCTCCGAGGTCATTAAGGAAAAAATCCGTGCGTAAGTGCGTGCTTACGCGGCGATGAAGAAATCGCCGTAACAGATATTGCAATACGATATACATACTTATTCAAAAAACTGAGCACAGTCGTTAATGCTGTGCTCAAATATGGAAAAACAACGATTGTGGAAGAAGAAAATGTCAAAAGAAAATGAAAAACCTCAACTCCTATTTGAATTGAACAATCTCAAGGATTTTTTGAAATTGCTTCATATTTTCATATATTATTTATTATTGTCAGTCATTGATCTCTTATGGCCTATTGTTGATGAACACTTTCTGTTCACGTTGTATACATTCATTACATACGAGTTAAGCGGAAAGTATTCATCGATGTATCTATTATAGGAAACTGTAATGAAAAAAATTCATTGATTAATTTCTCAATGGACCATAAGATAAAATTTTGAAAATCAGCTTTTGTGATGAAATATACGGAATTAAATAAGTAACATTTGGTTATTATTGAAAATGTACATCGCAGATAATATACAATGATGACTGCTAATAAATGCAATACTAAAATTATTTAAAATTCGCAATCGCTGTTATATGCATGTTTATATTTATAAATATTGCATAATCGGCACAGAAATGTCAAAACCTTACCGCTTTTTAGGGTTACGAGCCAAAATGGCAAAAATGGAACTCCTATGATTTCGTCATGTCCGTCCGTCCGTACGTACGTTACAGACATTTTATTAAAACTACAAGATGTACATTGTTAAAATTTATAGTGTAGGTGTATTGTATAAGTCGCTGTTTAGTTTGGTGGTTAAATAACAAAAATAAATATTTCTAGGGGGGCACATCATATATGTAACAGAAGTTAAAACAAACATCACCAAATGCCACATATTTTGACAGTTCTTTTAAAAGCATTTTATGGTTTTTAAACAATTTTTTTAACTAAATTAATAATTTTGGAAATAATTGCCCCGAAAATTGTGGAAATTGTGTCCCCCCTTATTTTCTAAACCGTATGTCCAAAAAATATTCAAAAAATCATGAAGGTAACGCTTAGCAAATTCCTTCAACAAAAAATATTTTGAACATGGTCTGATATACTGTTTTTGAGTTATTGACGAAAATCTACACTTCTTAACAAAAGGTCGTAACTGCCATGACGATACGCTCTTTTGCTAACGCACCTCAGTTTACATTAGTTCAATAGTATTAATCGACATATCTACTTGTTTTTCTAGTTGTATGCAACTAAGGTGCTCATAACTATTCTGTGCGGGAAACATGGAAATAGTACTTTTTACGTCTGTACTGCATTTCTTTATAATAATGACTTCGGAACCCTATAATGAGCATGGTCCGACATGCTCTTGCCCAGTTTTTTTTAATATTCTATTGGTTTTATCATTTTTTTTCTCTAAGACCTACTTTTAAAAAATATTTCATATACATTGAAATTATTTACTCGTTCGTTTCTGTACATACATATACATTTTTACATTTACTCAAGTCTAATAAGTCTGTTTTCCATTGTTAAAGACGATCGCAATTTTCTGACCTTGGAATATGTTTAATTCATTTTTGTTTATAATTAATGTTTAAAAAATTTAAGAAATATTTAATTGCCCTTAAAATTTGTTTTTTGTAACCTTATGGTTATGCTACCCCTTGTTTATAGTTTTTAAAACCAATAGAAGCAATTTTTTACTACCCTAGAAATGTGGGTCTCTTCTCTTTACTGTTAGAAAAGCTAAGTTTTGAGGATCAAAAGAAAGAAACTTTTGATATTGTAGGTTTTCATTGCTTACTGTATATCAAATATTTGTTACCCCCAATAAGCGTAAAATACCGGTAATCCATAATGTGAGTCGTCAGCTCAATTAATATTTCGTCCGTAACTGGACACTTAAAACTTTTTCACCCCGAGAGCAATAAATACACATCAAAGCTTAAGTTACAGTTAAGCTGAAAGTGTCGCGGCGCGACCTCCCGGTGCCTACCTGCCGCGTTTTATCTGACTTTAATCCGAAGTAATCCACTTTAAGTGACGTCCACTTAATCCCGGCTGACGTTTTAAATGTAACGTAATTAAGTTATATTAAAGGTCCGTCGGCCACTTCGGAATTTTAGGTGTTCGGCTCCATACTTCGGCGAATTACGTGAACGATGCTGACGTCATTACATATTTTATTGGAGTGATTTGGAGTTTTAACAGGTGAGGCGTGTGAGAGAGGAACGCATTTAGTATTTTAAACGCTCGTTAATGTTATCGAGATAACGTGTACAAATAACCAATGAAGATTAAAACGTTGAATAAATACAACGATGGAGGCTTAAAAAAACCGGACAAGGACCTATCGTACTCACACTCTGCGGGTTCTGAACCTATTTAGTTATGCATGTTGATATTTGATCCATCGTTAATCTCGATCATTTTTATCTGTTTACGATATCAATACGGGCGAGATATTGTTGCCAGGAATTCCAAAGGTTTTGCTTTTACAAAAAAAAAAATCAAATCTTCTGCATAATATTTGCATTTTTTTAAATTTATCATATTAATTGCGCTAAGATAAAAAAAAATGTCTTATATTTTAGTCTACATCACGGCCCATACTTCAATTGCAAGTGTCAATTTGTAAGCAAAAGAAAAATATTTTTTTTAATGTAGTGTAATAATGAATTATCGATTTTTTTTTCCTTTACTCGAGATGTAATACCTTTCTTCTTGCTAAATTTCATGATTATAGATCAATGAGAAGAACCCTATCGGTTTTGGTTTACTTGCCAGTTTCAAAATATAATGCATGTATAGCAATCTTTTGCAGCACTTTTTATTACATTGGCTGAGAAGCTTGATTATTTTACAGTTTTGTGAGATTTCAAACATAGGTATTTATAATATAATTTGGATTTAATACCTTTACATACTCCTGGGAAAAAGGGTCGTGACAAATAAACGGAAAGTCAAAGGATTTTATAAGAGTTCCTTTTTCTTTTAGAGTTATGGAACCTGAAAAAGTTGCTAAACGAATTATATAAAGGCAGCTTAAGCTTCTTTTTTGTAAATGCGAGTACTATCTATGCAATGCAAGTTTCATCCTCGCATTATACATAAGGAATAAATAGGTTTTCTAGGTTTTCTATGTATATACATATATGATATATAAAAACCTTCTTGAGGACTATGTAATTTAATCAATCATATCCACGTATCCGTGCTATCACCTATCATATTCATCTTTACTTTGTTATGGTTTGCCTTGCGAGTGTATATTCAACGACAATTTATTGTTTTAAGATATCAAAAATCATGTTGGTCCGTCCGAAATAAATGAACTTCGACGTGGTTTAAACGAACACCATGAAACTCCGTATGTATGTTTGCATATATACATAAGTTTTCATGGAAAAGGGTTTAACGCGATCAATTTTAGAATTTTTACACGACTTCGTACAGTTTTTGAACTGTTAAACCGAAATACTACAACATTTCTAATATTTACTTAATTACTAAAAAGGTACATTATCTCCGGGTAATATAGTTTACATGTTATTTTGATACATTTTCCTTTGCTTTGTACAAAGCGGAATAATGATCGGTAGTGATATCGGAGTTGATAGTGGAACAGGGATGACCAGGGCCGACATTGAGAGTGGGCCTGGGGACGAAACAGAATGTGGGATCGGGATCAAGTCGATGGAGTGACTGGATCGAAATTAGAGACAGTATTAAAACCAGAATTGGAACTCGAGGTCTGTGATGAAATGCCCAAGAGAATGAATAGAACGGAATAATAGTGAAAATGCATATCGATTCTTAAAACAAACTTTTTGTTAGGTGTCTTTTAAAATGTTTTTGTAGTTTTTTTTTATAAATAATCGGTTGACAAAACTTGTAGACTAAAAATTTTGACGTCTATGATTTAGCATATTACAAACTCGCTCAGGATGAGATGGACGTAAGATTTAACTGCTGCTCGAAACACGTTTTCGGATTTCAGTTTCTTCAGCTCGCCCTCCGAATGCATGATCGTCTAGGTCATAATTCTACATTTTCCTACGCATTAGCATAACAGGGACAACAATTCAATTTTAGTAAATGGAATAGCATATTAGCAAAACAGTGATGAACAAAAACACGTTAGAGACATATTTAACAAGATGTAATTTGAAAGGAGAAATTATTTAGCTCGACTGACAATTCAATCTTCCACACAAAACGCTCGCTATTTCATCTCGGGAGAGGTGCGAAGGCGCCTGCGCGCCGCGCGCCGACGGAAATAGCCGGCCGGAGTGATGCGGCTTGACGCGCCATTAAATGGAATTTTTATGTTTCCCTTTTTACCATTCTTCCGATATGTTTGTTTAATTTTTGTTATTTATTTATAGTTATTCCCCAATAATGTCGTCCGCTCTAAGTAGAAGTATATTTTGTGAGGTCGTTGACAATTTTTCTAAAAATATCGTTAATGAGAGTAATGATATTTTGATTTTAAAACGGCTAGGAGATTTAACAGTCAGTACAAAGCTAAAGAAAAATCAAAGCTTTTCGTCTCAAAACTTCCCAAAAATTCAAACGAGATAGAATAATCATTTGGAGCTAACAAAAAATCAAAAAAGCAGTCAATTTTATCCTAAAGGTTTTTGTTTTGATTTATACGAAATTTTTTACACGACAATCATATTTTTAAATATCTTTGTAATTGGAGGAGAAATTGTAATTATAGTTATTTTAAGTAATAAATATATCAACTTTTATGTTAAACGACCTCGTATACGTATTTTATGTATTAAAAAAAAGATAGATTAGAACGTTATCTCTAAATAACTGGTATAATTAACAGAATTTACCTACTTTTAGAATTTTCTCCTCGGGGTGTATCGACTCTCAAGAACGAAAATTTAAAAAATATTTTTTTGTTTTATTCGAAAAAGTTGAGGAATTATACTTACCACAGCAATTTAATTAATAAAGCAAATAACGTCACGGGCGAGTAGGAAAATTAAAACAAAAACATATTTTGTTAATTTTGTTCTAATATATATATGTACAATTTATAAATCGATTTAGTTACACAAGTTGGATCCTCTAAAAATAGATTTAAAATAAAAGAAATAAGCAAAGAAACGCACGTGGTCTTAGTATTCGTAATTGCTTACTTTTTTGTGACATGTTTCATACACTCATAGGGTTTGCAAAGCAAAATGCTAACAATACAGACTTAGTTCCGCGAATTCACCTCAGCAGACTAATGTAATACGTATTAGCTTTCCTAGCACGTACTCAGAGCATTTGACTATTTTCAAAGAGAACACTCAGTATGAAATTTATAATAGGGCGTTCCTATATGGCCTGGAAATAATTACGTACGCTGAATTCCCAGAGGATTGTGTGAGCGACCTTCCATTAGGGCACTGTCCGAGCTTTTCTGTTACTCTTAAGAGGTTCTGTGGCCGGGATCTAAGAAGGAAATGTGATTTTTTAAAGGAGATACGGTATGGATACAATACAGGAGACTGTTTATTTCAAGAATAATGAATTTCGTGGAATAAACGGTCTTCTTTATCTTTCTTTTGAATTTTCATCTTTTGCGAATATTGATACAAATGATATAATGAATCTCTTTGGTTGTAAAAAAAATTGTATGACGCGGAACTTATTAGTGTTTACTGCATTTGAAAACTTTATTCTATTCTATAAAATCTATAGACATACAAATACATTATTGACAGTAAAATGCAATTCAAAATTATTACTTTTAATATGTACAAAGCGTTATTTCACATAATGCTTTTAAAAATTAACAGGGTATATCAATTCATCGTCACCAAAATGACAGTGCACTGCATTAGTATCAAGATGAAATGTTAGTCAACTTTGAAAAGAAAGCATAATATTAAGGTTAATTTAACAATAAAAAAAAAATAATGAGAACAAAGTGTCGTATGAACTTTATAGAGAGAACGCATGTGATATGGTAGTAAACGCTATAGAAGTATTAGACTGCTGCTATATTAAAAAAGGGCCATATTTTAAGCACTCGAATTCAAAGAGTCTGCGTATACCATGGTATAATGAATGCCAATGAAATATAAAAGCCATGTAAGGATCAAACCAAGTGAATATCTGTAATCTCTGCTAACTCTTTAAAGCATATGTGGGCAACAGCCGGCCCGCTGTATGATTTGATTCGGCCCGCGAGACATTTTGAAAAATTTCATGTCTGATATCTATGGCTATTCTAAAGCACTGCTTTAAAATGCACCTACTTTTAAAAGCGGCCCGCGAATGTATTTGCCCACTAAAGTTTGGCCCACAATATGTTAAAGGTTGGCCATACCTGCTTTAGACGAAAAGTTTATCTTGTTTCATTGGTTTTATATGTTCATACCACGAAAGTGACAGGCCGAAATCGTTCTGATTAATCATCGCAACATATGTACAAGTAATGGCTACTTCAAACTAAAAAAAATAGAATAAATATGCCTATTGTCTATTTTATTTTAATAAAATATAGACTTTGAAACGTAAAAATATTGGCTACTTTGCAGTTAAAAAACCAGAATGGTATTAACACATACGTTTTCTCTAAGTACGTATATAGACGAAGCGCACAAACTTGTAAATATAATATGTTAAGATATAAGCTCGTATATACATTGTACATAAATATGGTAAAGCCATGCTGTGGGTGGTTGGCTACAGCACGATACTGGTTACACCTAAACCTGTGAGATACCACATTCTCACATAATACAGACTTGAAGCAGCAGCTTGTGCTGTTGCATTTTGTCCAGTGGGCGACGGTTCCGGTGTCCCACTCCTCTCCCCGTCACATAACCTATTCTCTCCTAAAAGGCCAGCAACGCAATAGCGACACCCCTGGGGTCACAGGTGTCTATGTAAAGTTCACCTGCTGTCTCTGATGGCTGGCATGATCGTTTTCGCATAAAATACTATTAAAAAACTCAAATTAGGAGCATATTTCTCTTTTAATATCAAAGTCATTTTTTATATTGGCCTTTTCGAAATTTCTATTCATTTATAAAAATAAATTTTGTTTCATTGAATTTCTTTTTTCACCTTAAAGGGACTGTGTTCATAGTTTTTCCCAGGGAGGTCAGTCACGTGCAGAGATATTGACTTACGTATTCACTTTATATATCTAATACCCAGTATGGCGACCCATATGGATTATGTAGGTGTAGCATTATGAGTGCAAGACATTAAAATTGATTAAGCTCGGCTAACTCAACTTTGAAAGCGTTCAAAATTTTGTATAAATTTGCCATTAGCAAAGTGATATAGACGCGCGTCTACATGAGATACGAGTGAGCTTAAAAGCACTGCACCGTTGAACTGGAATACTGTACCTTCTGTCTGTTCTGAGCGGTTTATGTGTTTACTAAAACATTACATTTTTTAATGCTGACAAATGAGCTACAAGAGTCGGTGGTATTTTTATTTTAATACGAAGGACTAGTTTTTAGGTCACTTGCTACGAAAAGGAGTCCGAGGTCTTCTACAAATAACGAATAACGAATAATATTTACGAAGGCATGTTACATCATGAAAAGTTAGTTCGTAATAATAAATTAGTCGATAGCGATTTGGATATGAAGCGGACCTGACCGTATATGGAATATGAAACTTATAAATTGTATTACGTAAGATATTACTAAAATAACACTTTCTAAAAAAAAAGCTGTTATTAAAGAGTTTGCTACACTCCACAATGAGTGCCTTATCCACGCCGAGTGTCCGCTTGTTTCCTAGGCGGTGGTCCAAATTAGTTACACCAGTAAACTGCCAGAGCGTAGCGAATCGGGCTAGTTCAGTTTTACAACATCCGCCGTCGTAAATTCGGCGTCCGAGCGCTGCGGCTCGCCACTCCCGCAAAATATTCTGTGAAAACACACCCCTCCGTGACTGTGAATCTCGTCTGTAGGTAAGCTGTGGAAACACTTTAACACTCTTAAGCTATTTCACAAAAGTCAGCTCTCGTGTTTTACAGCGATATTCGTAACTTCAGATGTAATCAAATAAGGATATATTGTTGGTGTGTCAGGTTTATATAAAATAAAACTTGTTTTTTTATTGTGAGAAGAAATGTATTTCTTGTGAGAAATTAACCGTCTTCTTTTTTGCTTCTATTTTATTCTTCTGCTGCAGAGTACCTTATTTATGGACACGAGAATTTCTGTTTTCAATTGTACTCAACAAATACATTGTAAATTTTGTTGGCATTCAAACGTATTGCAATGAAGTTATGCTGAACGAAATGTTTCTTAAAACAATTCTATCCTAAACTTGAGTTTTTAAATATTTTTCTTTTGTAACAAATATTTAAATACAATTTATTACAAACAATGTACAAATTTCATTTAAGCACAAATATCTTGTACCTGTACAAGCTGTTTAACGCAACGCTGCTGAGCAAACAGTCTTCGCTAAGAAGAATGTATACTTTTAGTGCTATATAATTATTATTTTCCTATCTGTATTTTTAAACCTCTCAATGTGGAAATATTTTTTTGGCTAAAACCAAAGTGTTTTAAAAATCAATTAGATTGTTTTTCAAATAACTAATTTACCTCTATCTACACTTTGAGGAATCTCTCGCCTTTCCTAGGACCGTATGTGACTTAAGGAAGGATTTTATTCACAATACAGTTTCTTAATCGGGGCACTTAACCCTGTACGTATACTCAATCACAACGTTTATTGTGGTGTAGATTTGAAGAAAATAGGTTGTTGCAGACGGACAGAAAGAGACGAAACTAATCCTGCACAGGGTTGGATTTTTGTCGGGTGTACGGAATCCTAAAATGAAAGTTTTAGGAAACAAGAGTATAATAATTACTGGTAATTACTGGTAATTATTATACTCTTCTTTCCTAAAGCCTTTCTAACTCTGCTTGCAGACTTAGTCAGTTTCATCTATACTTTCTTGATGTTGAAGAAATTGTAAAGAATGGAGTGATTATAATCGAAATTTATTTAAAATCCGTGTACTGATTAAACGTATTTCCGATTAATTGTACAAACACAATGTTACTTTGGTCTTAATTCAGACTAGAAATCACACCGTGAACTACGCAACTAGAATATTAGTACGTAATATAGTGTTTCCAATGATACATTTAATGTCAGTCGATATCATTCCATCCTTATGCAGTTACTGGGTGTGAATTATGTAACAAAGAAGTCAGATTATAAACTTTTCTTTCTTTACCGCAAGCAAATATTCAAGCAATACTATTGAAGTCACTTTATGATGGTATAAATTAAACACACGTTATTAGAGTAAAGATGGCAAACATTTAATTAAAAAAAAAACAAAATATAGCTAAAAATCAATATAAAATAACAATACATTACGTTATTACCAAAAATAATTTTAGATATAATATGCTAAGAAATACTATGAATACTATAAGTACGATAATAGAATACACAACTGTCTTGTAATATATCACACATCTTAAAAGTAGTTGAATTCTGCGAAAGGAAATTTGTGGTCTATATTCATATATTGTAATGTAAGTGAACACGCCGATTTGTGTTAAATTTTCCGACGGGTATCCATCCAGCAGTAGACGACAATGATGACCATTCCGAATGATTTGGGACGTGGTGTATCTCCGTGTGCCACCCGAATGAGGATGTAGTCGCTACTTTATTGCTGATGGGTAAAAATGTAAAAAGGCACGTATTGCATTACTAAAGAAACAGCAGTTCAAACTTTTTGTTGAACATTGATCACAATATCGATATAGTCTTCTAACATAGTTTCCAACGAATCTATTCCAAATGCGTTAGTCTTTTACATTTCCAACAAAAATCTTAAAGTATCTTGTACTTTTTTTGTAATCACGTTCGTGTTGGGTATGACAGAAGAAACACGAAAATATGAAATTTTGAGAACCCGAAAACAACGAGCTTGCATGGAACGATTGATGGATATTTGTGAAACAAGAGAAATATGCAAAGATCGTACGTACCATACGGAAAACTGTGGTCTATTCCTACCCTTATGGAAAATAGGCGTGAGCTTATATTGGTTTTCATTTTTTTAATGCATATTCGAGGGATAACGAGCAGGTAGACCATCAGAAAGTAAATGGTCACCGCCGTCCCCGACACTCAACTCAGAGGAGTGAACAGTGCATTGCCGTCCTCTTGAAAAAGAATACCGTATCTAATATAAAGGGTATCGGGTTTATAAAGAAGGGGGGAGCGAGTTACCGAAACTCTCACTCGTTGTAAGATATACAACAGCTGAAGCTGTTACTTCACGTCCGTACTCTAAGAAAGTGTAGTATTTACCGGTCGAGTAGGCTCATTTTTGTGATGTGCCAAGTTGACCACAGTGTGGTTCAACCACAATAAAATTATGACAGAGGGTCATTCCGTCTTTAGTACTATTAATTTATGAATGGCAACAACGCAATCATAATCCCCGCCGCCCGTTTCCGCGTGCGCCCCGGCCTCGCCCGGCACGTCCGGTTTTTTCGCCGGCGTCGTGATTTGCATTTGTATCGAATTTTCGTATTTTATCGTGTGTCGGTTCTCACATGAGACTCGATGTAGTATGAGTACTTATAGATTTCGTGTACACGAGCGACTCATATATCGGTTTTTATGAATACGCACGTTTGTACGGGTATTGCTTATTTTAAATATCGCTTCAGTCGTTTGTCGAACCACGAATAAAATAATTTGTGTACGTTACACCACTTATATATGACTTTAATGATCAGAATTAGTGTAATATAGGATTGGTGAGTACTGCGGGAAATAAAAGATGCTTGGAGTGCAATGAAAACATACATTGTCGAATGTAGTCACAGTTATTTTGGTGTAATATTTAGAGTTGACTCCGTGCTGAAATTGAACTCACTCCATCTATTTCAGCTCACTTAAAAGCATTAGCATTATAGATGCAATAGTGCAGCACTGCAATAGTTAATGGGTCATCTCTTGGAAGACATCAGCGTTCATCAACAATATATTAGAATAGGCATGGAGACGGATATAGAACAAAAAGTTTGAATATCCCAAAATAGCAAGTTGGAAATAATTTAATTATTCAAAAAATGCCATACCATGTTTTTTATTTTTTTTAACATACATAATTCTTTATGAAGTAATTAATTTTTTTTTGTATTCTAGTTTTATTTATAACTGATTTTTAATTTATGTAGCTCTTCAAATTATGGTTGCCATAACAAAATTTTTAATTATAGTTTTTTTAAATTCAGCTACGGTCACAATAATGAATTAAACTATAATTTCATAGGTATTCTTTCACTTCTTTTTACAAAGACATCTTATTTTAATATCACATGCAAATCAAGCAGTGCTACTCTCGTTTGTCATTGAACGTGAAAGAAAAGACGTACATCATCATTATTTGATCAACCTTCAGCTAGTTGCAATGACTGAAAGGAACAAGTCCCGATTCAATGAAGCGAGCTTAATAATAAGAGGAAAGTGAAGGTTCTAATTTGGATTAGGAGTGATGAAGTATAGGGCCAGCCGTTATTCGTTCAACCTTTAGCCAAAAATTAGATCAAGATAGGTAATGAATGCTATAGTGTACCAATAAATATAAGGGGTAGAGTAAGTTTCTTCTGTTCTCAGTTTTGTTTACTTAATACAGAACTTTCAGTTTTCGTTTCTGGAAGTTGATATGATTCATCCGTAACCCTTCAATTTCAACTTTTCACTATGCTAATGTGGTCTATTTTTTTTTGGTTCCTGTTATAATAACTCATATGCAGTCTGAGAGATCCTTCTTTCCTAATTTGTTTCTTCAGTTTATCTTTCATACTTCGTTTTCTTTGTTCGGTGTCGACTTTCGGTGTCCATTTCTGAAGATTAACAAAGTTTATCCGCAGTATTTTTAACGTTTAATTTGGTCTGTGCTATATAGGTCAAACTGAAAATTTTTGGAATTGGCTACTTAGAAACTTTAGAATAATAAAAAACGTTTAAATTTAAAAAAATGGTTTATTATTTTCCAATGTTATTAACTACATTTTATTCATCTGCCACTTGCTTTTACAAGTTGGTGACAAAAACAAAATTATTTGTCTAACATCAACATGAACTTAACTCAAGAAAATTTTCGTGTAGTGATTTCTATGAATTTCATTACTATTTAAACCAACAAGAAAGTTAGAGCAGATTTCGGTTGACTTTTTTTGATAAATCTTCATCTCTTGGCACGGTTTATGACTGATTTAACTACTTCAAACGTGGTTGAACTAATTTGACCAACGATTTGCCTGAGGGACGATCTTCTACAGCGACGACCGAAGAGAATATTAGTGCTGTGCAGCTCATGATAGAGACTGACGAAAGAGTAACCTACCAGCTCATTCGAACAATCTTAGGCATCGGTATGAGTCAAGTGCACAGAATCCTTCATGAATATTTTGCCATCAGGGAGCTTTTTTATAGGCAGATACCTCATAATTTGACCGACGCTCAAAAACTCTGTTGTGTTAATTCGAAAAAAAAAGATTGCCTGCTTAGTGGGTGTTTCCTTTCGAGGAGTTTCCCACTAAAGTAAAATGAAGTCGAAGCATCGTCAATGGTGGTCTCTTTCTTCAGAATGATAGATCATCATGCAAAAATTGTTTTAGAAGATATAACAACAGTCACTGCAGGCTAATAATTGTTTGCCTCTTGTGTAAAAAAAAATCGGAAAAAACTACCTCAGAGTAGGATTCTCTTTTGCCATGACAATGACTCATGACATATCGCTAGACAAACAACTAATATTTAGGGGACATTAGGTATAGAAATACCTGGTAAGCCGGGTTGTAAAGTTGTTAGCAACCTTGACCTCACATCATTTTTTAATGCATGATGTCGTAAGAACTAAAATGCTGATTTTGCTCTACTTTTTCCGAAATGGCATCGACTTCATCCATAAGAGATCGACTAGAGTGAGGTTCAACTTTGACATCAAATTTACCGGACTGAAAACGCTTTAGCCAGTTTTGTGCTACTCCTAACTACAGTTCATTTCGTCCATAAACGTGTCAATATGTTTTGCGGCTTAAGTCGCATTTATCTTTTTTTAATAGTAAAACTTCATAATTTTTCGTATTTTTACATTAGATTCACTCATTTTAGTGAACAGAAAAACAATAGAAGAATGGCGAAACATCGTTTTTACTTTTCAGTTTTGGTTTTTAAGATGACGTTAATTGAAATGTATCAAAACTAGCCAGATAAAAATAGTACAACAAAGAAATTATTATGCAACTTTTTACTTATAAAATACGAAAAAACTTTTTCTTCAACCTATAATATATATGTATAAATATATAAGAAATCCGATTTTTTTTTTCTACAATTAATTTTTCATTCTTCATTTTCTTCACTGGGTTCAGAGCTTTCAGTGTTCATTTCTGAAAGCTGGTAGAGTTTTTGTTTTATTAACCTTTTTAATGTTTGTTTTATTCTGAGCTAAGGTAGCTCAAGTCTTGTCTAACAAGTCTTCCCATGTATGAAAAAAAGTCTAACTTTTTTAAATTTCATATATATCCACAGAATGGAACCTATGGACCCTGTGCATCTGTGAAAGGAAGAATTGATATTTCTCTTCGTTTTTTTTTCTTATATATCCTGTAATTGTTTTTTAACGTCCTTAAGGTTCTCTTTCCGTGACTTGTTTTTCTAAACTTATGCCTTCATGAATTTTGCCAGTACGAATCTGTTGATTTTAAATGTGTTTTTGTAGAATTTTAATTATTCTCTAACTGATACTTTTAATATCTCAGTGAAATAATCCAAATCTAGTGGGTTATATCCATGCTAGCATAGTGCAATCAGGACTATATCGTCAACGTATTTTTCATACTTTATTGATATCTTGTCATGAGTTAGGTGTCTATAGTCTCAATTCCAAAAATAATACGTTGATGAATTGCTTTCCTCCCTGAGTTCCTTACCTTCTTTTGCCTGTTTATGTCTTTATTTTAGCCATTTTTGTTATTTCTCCGACGATGATTTTATGATCAGAGCCAACCTCTTTTGCCCAGTAGCTCTTTATGTATTCAAATTTAGTACTATTGTGAGATTCTATAATGATCAATAAAATAGAAAGGTCAATTTATAGTGACTTTTCTCCACAGCAAAAAGTTATCTTGCGTAATCTGTGGTCCCATATGCTACTAAACGCTACTAATTTTGTTGTTAACAAAATTCAAGCAAGAAGGAGCTTAAATGATTTGCAGTGGAGTGAAATGGGTTGTGGCCAGCTATCAATTTGTTTATACTTCGTTTATCATCACAACTTATGTATGCATTGATGTCCACAAGGAGTAATAGCTTTCACTCTAGGTATTTATTTCTTAGCAATGATGCAATTTGCAATAATTATTGCAGAAAGTTTTTTAGTTGACCTTTGTGGGATGAGCGCTGTTATAAGTCAATGTGTAGGATATGGGCATGATTCAAAATTCAATTCCAATGAATACCTAATACGATATTGCTCTTCCTTTGAATTATAAAGTTTCTACATAGGGCGTTTCTTCTGAAAATAATGCCTAATTCCTTAGTTTCTCGTGACATTTTTCTCTCACCTAGTATCCAGTTGTAGTGCTCAGATGTAAATAAACCATTTTTTCATGTGAGTATCTTGTCTGTTTGCGTTAGTAACATTTACGTGATGTAATTGCCGATCAATCAGTTCATTATTTTCAAATGTTACAAAAGCCCTTACATTACACGTGCTTATATCATTTTGTAACAGGATATTTTTTTCTTGCAGTTGGATCGATGAACTTCTTATTGCTTTCGTAACAACACCTTGTCTCCATTTCTTATGTACTAAGAGAACAGTTCTAGGATGTCTTCTGGCTGCTTCTGTCACATGATTGAAAACATTTTTTGAGTATTTAGGCGAGCATTGATCTCTTGTGTCTGTAAAGTGACGATGCTGTCTTAGAAATTCCCTGAAAATAAGTATATGTTCCTTTGCAGTTATAGTGCACGGGCAAAGAATGAGATTCTATTGTCATTCTCCTGAATTAAATGGACATTGATTAGATTGACCAATATTCTGCGGCTGCCATTGGCATGTCTTCACTACCCCAAAACCCATTTGTAAATTGTTTTTTAATGTATGTTTCAATTGTTTTTCTCTAATATTTGGTTGAGGAACTCTTCATTCAATTTATTATTTTACTATTCGCTATTGATTTTAACGTGAATACTTATTACGAATAAAAAGGGCCTCGACACACAAACAGGTAGAAGAACAACAAGGTATGTTGTACCTTCAGTCCAAATTACGAAACGCTAAGAATATAATTATTTTACACATGACCCTCTTTTCCGGGTACACACTCACGCAAACCGCTGCGAGCTATAGCGGAAATCGTACCAGTAAACGTAAGACCTCACACTTGGAACTGAATTGCGATTAATTGAAGCTTTCCATTAAATTAGATACCGCCTCTGAGAAATAAGAGCGGCCTCACACGGCGCGTCTCGCGCTAACGTGTCCATTAAAACGTCCGCGTCGTTCGCGATGTATCAAAGTCGGGCCCACATAATTACTAGTCGGGCTCATTAATAATGCATGCTGCGATCGAATGCGTCCGCTCTTAAAATTAACCCTTTCTTGACGCATAATCGGACGGATAAACGTGAAGCGATTCGGCCTTTGTCGTGATTCGATGTGAGCTTTTGTATGGATATCGATTGAATATTAATTTGTGCGTGTGTTAAAGGTCCGAATCGGGACCGAAATTCCTTCACGAGTCCTTAAACGTACTCACGGTCTCAGGTCGAGGGGGCTTAACTGTTTGATTATTGATTTTTGTTTACGTGTCTTTACTTTTATACTTCTTACTGCATATATATCTATTATTATATCTATTAAAATTGTTGGTTTGGTCCGGCTAACTTTGATTATTATACAATTTTAATTAATTAGCAATATTTAAGAGCGCTTGTGATTTGTAAACGAACCTACTTATTGTTATTTAGTAGCATATATTTGAATTAATTACGTATAAGTAAGTCCCGTTAATAGAGATGTCAAATTATTAATTTTGTATATAAACATATATATTAATATATGTTTAATTTTGACAAATAGTAACATTTTGGAGACCATAATATATGTTCATATTTTCTATGATCTTGATGAAATGTAACAACGTAACGTTTTTTCTCTCTGTAAGTCCTCGAAATAACATCAGGATTTATTGTACGAACATGCCCACACTTCCAAATAGTGATAGTCGTTGAAGAAAACTGTAGCCAACACCCATGTTTCCATGGACTCCAAGAGCTTTATGACCGGCCATTGAAACTGATCATGGCAAGGCATTATATTGCAAAGATTTTCGTATAATTAGTTGAAACCTGTAGATGTAGTCCACGACACTGAAGCCTTTTCAGGAACTCGCTCCCTCAAATGGCTAAACGATATTATAACTGTATACGCGTAGGGTCAGCGTTCTGTGAGGGCGAAATCTGTGTATGGTATTGAGGTTAATAAAGAGAAGAAGTGAGGGCGAGTCGACTATGGAGTGTATCAATTTGTGGAGATACAGTGGATCATATTTCTTACGACGGATAACTCTATAACATGATGCTTATGATAACTTTATAAAAAAATTATGTAAGCCATTCAAGAATATGATAAATCTGTAGGTTTTCAGTAAAATGCTATGACGTTTTTTTGAAGAACAGCATCCTATTACACAATTTTGAATGAATTCAAATTTGACGAAACTAAAAATCTTTACTAATAGAGTGGTGTTGGGTCAGTGCACAGGAGCGTAGCATTTAAGCTAGAAAGTTTTAGTTCGATTTATTTGATTCGGTCAACAGGTAAAATGACCGTTGAGTTGTTGCTTTAATTAAATCAAACAAACCACCAGTAATTCATCTCTCAGTGAGTAGGTTAAGCTGTAGATCCCAATTGTTGTCATCGCCTCGGTGACATACGTTAGCAGCCCTAACTCTCACTCGGCCAGTGAGGTGGGTTTAAAGTCTAACCCTCAGGCGTTAGACTTTAAACCCACTCTAACCTCTTACTTCAGACCTGAGTCTAACTATAACTATACGCCTCAGCAGTGGTGCAATTGTTACTTGACACATCACAATAACCCATGATTTTAGAAGGGTCGTATGTATCAGTTTTCTACCAGCTCTCAGAAGCTTAAGTTCAGTTTCATTCTCGCCTGGTGCCTTATTGTTTGTCACTTGTTTTTAAAGCTATTCTAATCTCGTATAGGTTGACATATGGAATGTCTTCTTTGTAGTGTTGACGCAGCTCCGTCCGAGGATTTGTAGCTAAAGTGATATTTTTTGGGAGACTTAATGAAAAAAAACAATGTATATAACATTTGATTCAGTTGTTCGATACTATCTGAAATTTCCGATTTTAACAAGATGATTTAGCTTTTTGTTTTATCATCTAGCTCTGAGTAATAGATTAAATTTTTGTATCTATTTCAAAGCTTTTATTTCTCTTGCCCGTCTTTATGTGATATATGTCGAGCCATGTTATCTTAGAAATCTGCCGATTCAACACTCTGCTGAAAATTACAACCTAGAAGGTCATTTTTACGTCTTTAATGTTGAAGAGTATTTGACGTCAATTTCTATATTAAGTTTATCTTATATTACATATCCTATAATAATTTCCTCAAATAAACTTAACCCAATTTAGTAAACAGTTTCTAAAAGTGTTCGTAACAAATTTCTATAAAGTCAATAGCTAAAGAAATTCACAATTCTTCTATTGGTTACATTTAAGTTATCTTGATTTAGGTACTTTGTAATTTTTACAAATCTTACACTTTTCTGATTAATTAATGGTTAGTTACGTAGTTGGGTAATAACGTAGTGTTGTATTATTTTAGCGTTGGATGCGCTACTAGGTATATTCCGACAATACCTAGGCTGGACGCAGAAAATCCGTTTCGATAAAATTAATTGCACTTTCCCCCAAATGCAGCGCTACAACTTGGTTAATGCGCCCAGCGAGAGCTCCGGATTATACGGCTTTTTTTAATCCTATTACGTGCCGCTTTTGTGAAAATAAATACGCCCTTGTTAAAGCCGAAACCGTGTTGTTAAATTTGCGGTCACATTTAGAAACGATTTCTTAACAAAGTGCTACTACTCATACTTATTGGAATATACTCTTGCTTTATATTTTAAGTCGTAACCATGCACTCTATTTATGTTACACTTTGACTTAGCGAAAAGCTTAGCCTACTTTATTATTACCTACGTTATAATACATTTATATTTTTTATTTATTTCAATACTTTTTTTATCAGCGAATCGGCAGAATTCCGTATCTTAAAAAAAATAATTTATCTGAACGTGTATATAATTAAAATATCTCTATGTGTATATAAATGCAACAAACAGAATTGAAATATCAGCCCGTCATCGAAGTAATTGTCTTTCCTAAGCTTACGTGGTAAATAACCACATTATCGAAACCCAAACACAATCGATTTTTGTGGAACTTTAATCGGAAGGTGGATAAGAAAGTAACTTAGGCTTCTTTTTGTCTCAAAAATATTTAGAACTTCTAGGCAAAGATTCCAAAAAAATGTAATTAGGAGCAAAATTTTAATTGTAAACCTTGGAGAATATACTCCATAAATTATATAAATAGAACATGCATCTCGTTTCTATGAGTATAAAACATTATTCAAGCTGACAGGCTTCATCTCATCAGTCCCAATTCGACAGGGGCAAAGATACTATTCACTCAAAGTGAGAGGAACTCTTCGAATCTCCAATCAGCGTCAGCATATACCCTGCCTGTCAGTCTTATCTGACTGAATTTACTATGTTTACTTAACTATCATACAGTTTGTCGACAGAAATCGGGCGTGAGCGATTGACATGTAATACAAATGCATATATTTGTGTGATATGTCAGTTGTTTCTGATGGAACCTAATCTATTCTACTCTAAAAGGTACCAATATCTTCAATTGAAGCTCGAATTGACATCAAATATTTAAGCCTACAGTTTCAGAATGCTGTAAATACGTCAAGTTTATAATTCAACTCATGGGTGAGTTATAACATATTTAACACATACTTACGAACTATCAATATACATTAAATCGTTCTAAAAAACAAACGTTAATAATAAAAACAAAACATAGATTTTTTTTGAATTTTATCTATCCATAGATTAATGGACTAAATTCACGAGGGTTACCCGCATCTGTTTGGAGCTTTTAATAGCAAAAGGGCACGTGAAAGCACGTTTATAGGAGAGGCGGTCGGACGCACCAGCGTCGGCCGCGCCGCGTCAATCACGTAAATTGTCCACTCATTAGGCTAAGTGCGTGTGGGTGCCGACTAATTATCAGATTAAGTCCATTGATTCTGTTTTGTCGGACGGCGGCAGCATGTTTACCTAATTGCCCTTATTTAAGCTCCTGTCGACGTATTTATTAAAAGCATTGCGGCCGACCAGCGCGACGTACAACGGAAATCAAATGACCTATTAATTGCTAGAACGAGAATGGGTTGGAAAGGGTGGAGTATAGAGATAGAGATAACGAATTATTGATGTAGGTAGCACATGACAATGCTTTTTGACTGACTAAAAGATTAAATTCAAAGTATATCACAATTCATGTTAAATAAGACAACTGAAAGAAATATTTGAAAATCTGTATTCCTTGTCAGCATTTCAGTGTGGTATTGCTTGTCACTACTCATAACGTTTTATCTTAAAAGAAATTATCATACTAAGCTCTACCATCAATAGTTGATAAAGAAAAATGTTTCTAGCAAACGACAGTTGATGTTTTCAATCCACGTACAGTCTGTAAATTAATGACACCGCCATTTTTTTTCATTGTATAGAATTTTATATTTTAACTGCCATATGTATAATGAAATTAACAATAAACATAACCAGAAAAATAAATAATTTTTATTAATTAAGTATGAATCGTGCTTAAGCAAAAGTGCTTAGTGCGATGTTGCCGCTTCTCTCCTCATCGCCAACTTTCTTCCAAATCCCGGTCAATCAAAGAGTCTTCAGTGCGTACCAAACGCGATAAGAAAGTGCAAGCGCATTTTGTTTTGAAAAATTTCGAGACACAACACTTCACAAAATGATAAGTTTATTTGGTGCTCGTGAGTTGAATAATTTGGATATATCGTTAGTATAAGCTCAGTGTGGATACAATACCAGTGGTAAATAACATGAATCTTAGTAACCTAATTCATTTTCGTTGTGATTTGTTACAACAAAAATACAACTAGAATAATACAAATTGCCTAAGCATGCCCGCAATTAGATGGCATGACACAGGATACTTGATTTATTTTTCGTCCTAAATTGTTTATGTTATACCATATGAATCAAATTATTCTATTAAAAATTAATAGTAGAAACTAAATTGCTATATTATTTTCTATTATAGAGATAAGTAAAGCAGTCCTGTTCATATACATACTGTATGAATATTTTAGAATTTATTTCATTATCAATAATTGATAAAGGTAATGGTGATGGCATATAATTATTTTTGTTTAAACAGTGTGATACTATGGATACATTCTTTTTAGATTCTTCTTTCACAGATTAAGCGTAAAAGGCTTATATTAGTAGTGTTTGAGATGTCATCGCTTTTAAATTTGCTTTGAAATTGTTTTCGATTCAAATCGGATTGATTCCATCATCGGAATTTCCACTTCAGATGAAATAATATTTTTTGGTACTTAATATGATAACTATGAAATATTTAAAAAATAAAGTTAATTTATCGTCTAAATAAGTGTTTTAAAAGAGAAATGTACGATATTACAACTTTTTCTCCATAGAAAAAATTAACAAAATATTGTTTCTGATACCAAGTATCTACAAAAAATCAATAAACCAAACCTTCTCTCATACACAAATTGTTGGTAAGAGAAGATTTTTGGTGATATGTACAGCACAACGCACCAAACTCTGCCGCTGTAAAGTTAGTTCGAAAAGCATCGCAATGATGTAAAATGTAAAAAGGAGAAGGGATCGGAGAGCATTATACCTGCGCACATTCGCATGCAATTCAGAGCGGCAGAGTTTCGCGCGTTGTACTGTAACACAAAAATGCTTCGCCACACAATCGATTACACAAGTTATTTTGCACATATTTCATTTCAGTATAAATACCTAAGTATCACGCCAAGCGTGCTCTCTTATTACATCATATTTATGATGAATTGAATATGTTGTCATGTATTTTAGCAAGGCCGTAACAAACCAAGGTTTTAACTGTTTTATTTATATTTTAACCCCAAATGAATTAAACCACTTGCTCTCAGTTCGGAGAGTAAGTTGACCTGTCAATCTCGGACAATTTCAGTTGGCAAAAGCCCAGCAAAGCATTAACGATATAACGTAGCCAGAACGTGCAAAAAGCCTTGAACCCTATCAAGATCGTAAATATACTATGTCGAGTCTATAAGCCAACGTAGGTATTGTGCCAACGTAGGTATTGTGCCAACGAGCCATGTCCCGTTGAGATCTTTATCAGGGTGGATGCCATATCTACTTTTCCAACAACCTGTACGTTTACATAGAAGTACATACATGCATAACGTACAGAAATATAAGGTGTTGGTTAAAGTAGATATAATGTTCACTCTAGCAAAGACCTTAACTTACATATATTTTATGTTTGCCGTACTGCGTTTACAATCTTGATACAGTTCAAGACAATCTACACGTTCTGGACGAATGTTATATCACGACAAAAGAGCGTCTAGAAACTAAAACTAATGTCGGAATGGATATTACTAGAGAAGTATTTGAAGAAGAACGAAGAACGAGAGGTAAACGAAAAGGGACTGGAGAAACCTACTGAGATATTGCGCCACTGCCGTAAAAAAAAGAATAAATTTAACGAGACAGAGTGAAATGGAAGTACAAAGTCTGCAGTTAACAAAGATCAAGAAGTTATGTAAAATATGTTTTATGCCACGCAGCCAAATGAGCCACGTTGTGCTCATTTGGCTGCAGCATCAAAACAAGCGGTTAGATACCACAATTCAGAGAATACCGACGTTGAGTAACAGTTAACACTGTTGCATCTCCTCTAGTCAATGAGAGTTCAGTAACCTGCTTCCCTTCCACAATCCCATTCCTTTTATACGAATCATCCCTCCATCAGACATCCTGTTTCTACTCAAGAGACCGGAAACGCTCTGGTGACTGCTCTGGAATTGTGAATATTCATGGGCGACGATGATCATTTATTCTGTGGTGGTTCACATGCTTGTATACCGAAAATTGTTTTAAAGAAAATATGTAGAATAGACTGAAACAAGTGCATAAGTAAGTTACAAATTTAAAACAGAACAAAAGATGATATGTAAAAGTTATACAAAAATAAAGTAAGTACACAAAGACACTATGAATGCTTGAAAATAACAAAATAGAAGTAAAAACAACAGAAACAAAAAAGATAAAAACTGAAATCGGCAAAAATACTTAAAACTCTAATCCTTATGAACGTTGAATGCACGCAAATTAAAGTGAAAAGATATGTAAAGGTCGCCGTCAAACGCGACAATTGTGAATGCAAAATAACAGCCGTTAACAGCATCCAGCAAGTATTAAGGCAGCGCAGAGCTCAAAGTCCATGCGCGTCAATCCCAGATATGTTGTGAAAGCGCGTGCTGTGACGATGGCACGTTAAGGCGAACAACAAAACACAGTGTGCCGTACTCATATTTATATGTTTCAAAATTCGTTAATAAAAAGGATATTATCATATAATGTTTCCCATCAAATTTAATATGAAAACATACTCCACGTCAAAAACCTCAATGCATCCGCAGGCATCGCACCAAAAGATGATAAAAAGCATTCGCACGGTAACAAAAAAAATAGAAACAAGTAATATTAAACAAATGAAGAAAACAACTCGCGATAACTAAAAAACAACCGTATCCAGTTTAATTTCGCAGCGAATCCTCCGAAGAGCAACATCAACGGCCCGGGAGGAGGCGGAGGAAATTTAATAAGAGAGGAGTTGTCCTCCGGCAGCTCTGACGGCGCCTTATGCAAATGCCCAAAACTCATAGTGCTCACATCTCGAGGGCCCCCCAGAGCGTTAGCTATACCAATATTTCGGAAACAAGTCGCGCGGAACGCCCCAAGCGGCGCTATATTTTATTTATGAGGTGTTATTAAAGGTGTTATTGCTTGAAGTAAATCTTACGTGAATGGGTGTGGATATAAGATATCTCTAAATTGTATGTGCGGAGCTTAAGTGTGGATAAAGGGTTCCGACGCGAGAGGAGCGAGTTCGCGAAGAGAAATGAATGTAAAAAATAGCGAAAGTAGCCTTGAAACGAATTGGAACTAAGCTCCGATTTATAAAGTATGTGAATACCTTTTAGTTTCAACTTTAGTTTGAGTTTAGTGTTTTAATTAAATACATTATTTTAGGCAGCAGAAATCAGTACTTAAATAACGAAATAAAAAAAGAATAAAAAATCTTTATAGTGAGGCTTATCGAACAGATAAACCATACAGAAATAAACAATTCAGTATTACAATCAAAGTGCATACAAACGGGTTAGCTCCATTTATTACAAAATCTGTCGAGTACGGAGTTTATTATTTAGATGAAGTTGTAGTATAACAAACTGTGCGCAAATCAAAATATCGTGTAACTTTATTAGACATTTATAAGAAGTTACAATGAAGGAAGAGGTCTAAAAACACAAAAGTCGATACTTAAACACACCTTTCATTATTTTTGGATTTTTAGCGTCCAAGCAAACAAGCCATGTTTATCGCCGCTGCCTCCATCCAAAGGTGCATCGACAGCGCCGACGCCGGGTGACATCGAGCTTATCTTCGGCCGTATCGGGCCTGACGCCGACAAATAACGCGTTCATTAACTGTTAAAACCCCATTAGTTTGCAATGAAAGCTCCCGCACCCGCATCTGATCGCGCCCGTCGACACGTCGACGCCGGTGCTCCTCCGACGACCTTATCTCCTTTGAGCGATACGTCCACTGCAGTTTTGGATGCAACTGTTAAATCGCTATGTTTTTTCGCGGAGCTTTCCTTAATGCGCTTACGGTTTACGAATGCTTGATTTTTATTGTACGGGTATATATTTCTATTTAACCATAATACTTCAATTCAAAATATGTCGAAACTCATCACCATAATTTAATTTTTTAACTACTTATGAAATATAAAATAGTTGTAAAGTGACCTCATAACATAAAAATACAGAAGTGATCATATGAGTTATGACAGTGCAATTGCATTAGATTATGTTGAATTTACAATATACTGACGTGTTGGGCTATCTAGTACAACGTAAAAGTCAAAAGGTCATGAATGGCACCAATTCCACAATTGACGCCACATTTCTCAAATTCCACGATTTTTATAAATGAGATAGAGCTCTATTATTTTTTTCAGACTATGTATATGGTATAATACTGATATGTTGAACATATTTTGTCAAGACTATAGAATAAAAGCGAACAGCCTACAAAAATATCAAAATGTATTTTAATATCCAATCAAAGGTTTTAATAATAATAAGAACATATAATAATTAGTCATACACAATATATGATATGTACGTAGAATATTAGAGATATTTTCCCTTGATATAAAAAAAATATAATACGTAGTTCTAAATTTTATTATAATTGTACATAATCGTCAGTTTATTCATACTTGGAGATATTTTAGAAGACCTTAACATAACCTCATACAGATTAAGATATAAATTGACGCCCTTACCGGATATCCAATATAACTTCTAATGCAGTATCGTACCCATACAGGTAATTGAACCTTGTCCAACTTTTTAGTCTGTTTTTATGCATTCGATTTTTATTTAACTATTAACAAGTTCAACTATTTTTATAACGGTTTCCAATAAATTAAAATTATAGATTTAATTAAATTTAACAAATCTCAACAGGTACCTATTAAAATTTCAGTTTCTATTTAATAGCGAATAAAAAAAATGCTTAAAATGTATAATTAGTAGTGATGCTACATCCTTGTCGCTGTAAAATTATTGTCAAAAGTGTAAAAGATGCATTTCGAGTTTTCAACAAACTGAATGGGGGCTCGATGTATTTCACTTTTTCGCCAAGTTTCTATCAGCGCAGTGGAGGTGTTCCCTACTACGATCTTGTTATTTCTGATGGAGGGACTTGCGTGTATTTCTTTTAGTAGTAAATAGTAACATCAAAAAATCATAGAACGTTTCCAAATAAATTTTTCTAACATTTTCTGGAAGTTTTGCATTTTATTCAAAACAGGAATAAATTACGTACTTTACCAATAAGATTATTAACATGTTTTCTTTTGGTTAACGAGCTTAAAAATCTTGACCTGGATGAAGTAAAATGCTGTTAATTATTACAAGGAACTATGAAAGTAACTAACATATTGATGTTTTAATTGTCAAATAGTAAAAAGGAAACTACAACCATGCACCTTTTGTGAGAAGTAGGTAGTAAAGTGTGGTTAACAATAGCGATTTTTGACGCAAATTTAATTCTTTGTACATCAAGAAATGAAATACTGTCATTGTCGTTTTAGCAGCCTTATTATGGTACAATGGAATTTGATTAAGAATAGTTGTCTGCATTTACTAATTCGGTAATGATCAATTATTTAACCAACAAGATTTTCTTTCAAAAAGTGATTTCTCATTAATTTTAATATTGATAAAAGTTTACTATAGTATATTTCTATTTCAATATAGATCTATACAACATGTTATGCAAACTAATATATGGGTCAATATTTCAAGCAACTTGACAAAATAAAGTGAAGAAATAAAATTATTTTATTGATACAACAGCAACTTTTAATTTATTCGTATGGTATTTAACCCCATTACTAACTTTATCTTATGAATAAGAAATGAGCTCTTAATCTTATAATTTTTATATAATACTTATAGACAAATATTGTTTTTTATCGGCTACAAATTTTTTAAGCATCCCTACCATAACAGCTGCGAAACACGAAATCAACTGACTGCTTAGAAAAATTATAATAGGTGACAACATTTTCTAACAAAATCTAAACAACTATCGATATAATACTAAGCGACAAGGATGGATAAAATTATATTATTAGCCATCCCTGTTGCTCACGCGCAGACCACGACACGAAGATTCAATCACATCACCGCGAACGCGGCCGAAAGAGTTCGAGCGTGTTTACGAGCGCCATTCCGATCGTTTCCATTAACATCGCTCAATTACAACAGATCCGGCTAAAAACAATAAAATTTAATTTATCATCGATAAGTATCGTTTTATTTTGTAGCGTGTAATTTAACCGCTCACCGTCTCTTATTTATTGCGGTAATAACGTCTTCGATTACCATAAATTCAACGTTAATTACCGGGCCCTAGACTGATGTCTTCATTATGATGTTACATTATAAACATCCACTCGTGAAATAGTATTTTATATTTATTGTTCGTAATTAAGATCGCTCGCTTTGTAATTCAAATAATCGATAATCTTTATTCACGAATTCGACTTGTGCACCGATTCGGTAAGATAAAGTTTGATCGATGTCCAACGAACGTCCGGCAACCTCGGACGAGCTCTAAGTGGGCCGCGACAACTGTGTGCCTCCACGAACAGTGTTAAGCCTTGGTGAAAGAGTCCATTCTATAATGCTATTAGTTTGAAGGCTACCCTGACATACTGGTTGGAATATTTAACGTGCTTCATGCTTAAAGCTCACATTTGGAGTTACATCACCCACTGTGGCATAATTAAACAGTGAAAGTAGAATGTTATATTTAATTTATGTGTGGTGCAGTAAAAAGTTTGGGTTTGATTTAGTATTCTAATCTGTATACCAAATTATTTTAATATAATTGATTCTTTTGCAAAATATGCTTGTATTTCCGAGTTACAACCAAAGATTTAATCACACATTTACTTAGCATCGAGCTAGGAGCAATCCACGCGGCATGAATTATTGCGAGTTCTTTAATTAAAACTGCATTTGAAATTTTATTGCTTTACATTTTATTTGAATATCATTTTCCAATAATAGTAACTGGCCAAGAGTAAGTTGTTATTTTCCTTAAGTTTGCACTGTGATCACACCAAATTTTCCGTTTGTATGTATTGCTCATTTACAATAAAGCAAAATTAAAAAAAATAAACTGATACTATACACTCTCGTTTTTCGGTGTCAGCGTGTACTGAAACGAAAAAGACATTGAAACGAATCGAAACAAAGCGAACAAACTGTGATCTAAACTGAAAACTATTTTCCTTTTTTTTATTTTAGGTGCAGTAGTTTCGGGAATAAATGGGAATGGTCAATTTACATGTATTTTCTTACGGCCATATAGTCAAGTTTGCAATTTTTTTTTTCATTTGAAGGTACGGAACCCTAAAACCATATGCATTTAATAAAATAGTAATGTACTACCTTATTAAATGCATATAATTTTAGGGCCTGCACATAAATGCACATAATTATAGTACATTGGCCAAAGATATTTAGTTTGGATATGAACAAAATATCTAGTAAGATTTATTTTATAGTTCACCTTTTGTACTTAGCTTTATTAGACTTCTTTTTCAGCAGGTGGCTATCAACAAACACAATACTAAAAGGTTATACGAAGATTTCAGCTCGTCAGCGCATGAAATCACATCGCAAGCCGTGAAACATATGTGTATGTGTCTAATTTATTTGAGAAGTTTTGTTGATTGCTCATGGATCCTGTCACCATATCCAAGTTCTGATAAAAATAAGACTAATCTACAATTATGAGATTACAACTTAAAAAATAACAGCCAAATTGAGAACTTCACTTTTTGAAGTCAATTAAAAAGGATTTTATCTTTCCCGTTTACTGTTATTTTATGTCAAGTTTTAATCACCCGATTTCTGAGGTATAACTTCTCTCGATCTTTTTATATTGAACTAATTGCGCCCCGCGGTTTCACCCGCGTGATGATGGAAATTGTGATAAAGATGATAGAAAGTATTTTATTTTTTCGTCAATTTTTCAATGTTTTTATATTATTCTGCTATTCGGGACGGAGATAAATCCTACAAATTAAAAATCATAAAAATCGGTCCAGCTGTTCTCCAGTTATAAGTGTTCGAACAACTGTATTGTGTAATAAATATATGTAAATTGGAACTAAGTATTTTTTGTAATAATCTCACTAATAGGTATTATAAACGCTATAGTTTGTAAGGATAGATACCTATTTATCCTTACAAACTATAAGATGTATATGATGTGTCATCAATCATCATATACATCCGTATGTACGGATGTATATGATGATTGATGGTAATGCAAAAGTTATAGGTGGCTACTGCAATATACTCCTATAAACTATGTTAAACGATTTATTTTGGTTTGTATAAACATGCAGATTTTGCGATTTAGAAACGCTTGAGCAAGCTACGTAGAACTGGCTGTAGGAAAAACATGGCGTGCTCAAATTTATGCCTGCTACCTTTAAGGTTTGACCCTGCCGCCAGGCCGCATCATAATATCGCGCACTCGCTTGTTTATCGTCACAACTAGTCAAATATTTGTCCAGATGATGTAGTGTAAAAGACAAAGTTTATCTACTTTTAACACCAGATGTGTTTTATAGGCATGTGGCGTTTGGCGTCTAATCAAGGCACGTCAAACTGTGATCGAACGATTTATCATGTATTTTCTATTATTTCTTGCAAAATGAGACCAAGGTTACGTTTTTGCGTTTTTCTACATACGCCATTGACGATGGATTATTCTGATAGGGGAGTGTTTGTGATCAGGAATCGATTTGAAGCTTGTACTGGCAGCGCGAGAGAATGAACTTCTATACCTTGGAGATGTAAACAGGTGATGAACCATTCATGTTTTCGGCTTGAGACCTGTTTGAGCGTACCCATACAGACAGGTCAAAGATATTTTACTAAAAATCCCGTTCGTCAAAATAAACTGCCGACACCGACGAAATCGAAACATACCGCCGATATGTAAAGACTCTGCCGGGGTAAGGCGACACCCCACTGCTGACAACAGGCAAATATGTTGCCGGTGATAGTGAACTACCTTGCGCAGTGACATTCCTTCACCGAAAGTGTCGACATATGAGGCCGGTAAGGACCACTCGTTCACCATAACTGAATTCCTCAACCGTCAATACACATATGCTGTCGGCAGCAACAAGTTAATCACGAAATAAAGCCTTATAAAGCCTACACTGCTCAACGCAGGGGTGCCTAGAAAAGCCGCTATGCCAAGATAAAAATTGCAATAAATTATAAATCAATCATTAAGCTAGTTTCAATGCTTGAAGAGTTAGAGTGAAACATTTTACTCGATTGTTGAAAATTTGGCCATTATAATATACAAATAATACCGACTTTTTCAGCGGAAAATAACACTATGAAAGAATCGAAATACAGCACTTTAGCGGTTGAAACTACTGAGTTAGTATTAAACTTAATAAAACCTATATTGGTAGAAACGGCCGCGCTGACACTGCGAGTGTGAGGCCGTAGCGGTTATGCCTCATGTACAAGTGACTGGTCAACATACGAGTATCTTTTCCGTTGCCTTTGCTTAAAATTATACGAATTATGCTCAATATCTATAAACACACGAATTTTAGGGTTCTGTACCCAAAAGGTGCTAACGAACTCTGTTAATAGGGTTCCATTGTCCTCTCCATCTGCCTGTATTTGCATTCGTCTGTGACAGAATTATTGTATTTTGAACCGCAAAATATAAAATATTTATAATGCTGAATAGATACTTGATTTTTTTACATAGTATTCACAGACAGTAATGGGCGTTATGACAACAAATAATAAAAATAAAGCAAAGTTAAAAGTAATACCCGTACAACAAAAAATGTTTTAACTAAACTATTTTTTTCAATTACGTACCTAATGTTTAATATTGTGTGGTGATACGGAACCTTTCATATCAGTCCGAGTTGCACTTGTGTGATTTTTTTTGACGTGACAACGTCTTAAATTAGGTTGCGGCTGGGAGTCACTTATGAAAAAGTGTAACGCTCGGTAACGTTACGATGAGTCACCGAACGAGAGAGAGGCCCGCCGAATGCCTTGCGTCTCTCTCTCCCACTCAACTATGATCGGTCTGCCGCGCGCGCAGCACTAGAGAATTAGTGCATAGCTTGCAAATGTATTGCAAGTTATTGTATGTATATTTGTATATAAATACGTATGTATGTGTAAAGGTAAAAATAAAATTTTGTTAATATGAAATTCAGTGCGAGATTCTTTGTATAAATTAATGTTTTAAATATAATTCTTTGTATAAATAAATGTTTTAAATTGTTACTATTATTTCATCCTTCTTCCTACTATACGAATGAATATTCACATTAAAATGATTTTACCATTCAAAGTCGTTGTCACGTAAAACTTTCGCCCGTATACCGACTTTACAGGCAACCAATTTTTTTTTCATATATATCGAGATATATTTTTGGAAAGTAAAAGTATTTAATTAACTTTAAATTAAATTATTACAAAAGAAATGAAAAATTTTCTCCGCCAAAAAATTGCACTACTTGTGTGTGAATAAGTGCGTTATTATTTGATTTCTTAAGTAAATGAATACCATTTTTTTTTTTAGTTTAATGAATTGATTTGATTAACTGTTGCTCGACCGATAAAATATTTTTTATGCACATTTATTATACATGCAGTTTTAAAATATTGGTATTAAGTTTAATCATTAATTTTTATTTACGTAATATTTAATTATAAAGGTTTAAAGAAACACAATAAAATCATGGGCTCTAACAATGATTATATATATAAAACGGTAGAGCCAAAAGGAATTAGGATCTATCCTGATGATGGCCGAATCAACCGATGAGTTGTCAAAGTAAAACGTCAACATACACGTGCGGCGCACTATAAGATTCTGGAACTGGCCACTTACATAAACAATATTGAAAAAGTAATTACTGTATTAGAAAATGGAACTCTTTGGCTGTAAATACAGTTTGTTTCATCTGTCAATTGTTTTACAATGTGATGTCATTTTAAAAATTGCGTGTATTCATCATTGTGGATTTAAGTCGTGAAGATTTTCGTAGCATGGTTTTCTATGATTTTAAGTGTCATTTGACAGCTGTAACCGTAAATAACCGTAAATGTCGTATCATCTTCCACCACGACAATGCCAGTTCTCACATGGCCAAACAGACCAATTAATTTTTGAAGGAAAAAAATGTAGAACTTATGAACAATCCTACATACAGTCCCGACCTGACACCTTGTGACTCCTTTTTTGTTCGCAAAAATTATATACTAATTACATGGTTAATGATTTTCATCAGCAGTACAGGTTGTCGAAGAGTATGAAAAATATGTTTCCTAAGTCACCACCAGGGAGGAGTGGAATAAATGTTTTCAAAATTGATTTGTTCAAATGAAAAAGTGTATTTATTCTAATTAAGAATATTTTGAGAAACGATAAATTCACTTTTGACCATTCATAGTATTGTTCTCATTCATTCCAGAAATGTTCAGTGCTGCCTACGTCTGACGCCCTGATCGGCGCTGTCGGTAGAGACCCTATTTGCTGTGCTGGGGGCTTGGGTTTGATTTCCGCACAAAACAAACATTTATTTAATTAAATTAATATTTAATTATATAAATGTTTGTTTTGTGCGGAACATTAATATGTTTGTCTTGAGTCTGGATGTGTCTATGTATTACGTGCATACATTTACAAAAAAAAGTGTAATGTATTTGCATCAACTCTATAATACCTACAGTACAAACCTCGATACTTAGTTTGGGATGAGATGGTGCTGTATGTGTCAATACGCGGTGATAATTATAATAACAAAAGAAGTGGAAAAAACGGTCATTGCTCTTCGCTCTCTTGTAAAATACGTTACCCAAACAGTTAGAAGTGAGACCATATAGTACACCATAATGTTTGCTTCTATGGTAAAAAGAAAATTTCCAGTAATCGCTATATGTATTTATAGTCCGCATCTCCGGAAATTGGGATCGGAACGGGACTAGGATCGATATTTGAAGTTTGACTGAGATACTACGGAGAGAAGCGAAAGCGAAACTGAGAACGTAAGTAGAACAGGGACAGGGCTATCACTGTGTCCTTATTCTTCATCGATTATCGGAATTGGGAGTGGTAACGACATAAAACACATCTAAAGAAATTTATTTTATGTCGATGCAGGCCCCCTCTCGACGGAATAGCAGCTGACCTACAAAAGAACGTCAAGCATTCGATATGTCTTTCACTGTATCGGTAAAATATTACAACTCAAATTTTTTTATAACAGCACTTAATTTATTCAAATATAGTTGTCTCAGGAATTAATAATTACATATATTTACTTACCTTCCAAATTAATCTAAAATAGGAACAAAATATTTACCCAATAAAGTATTATTGGTTTGTAATAAACTCAGTTAAGATTCCGACTGATATAATGTTTGTACAATAAAACGTCTCATTTGTTAATATCCAGACAGATTGAACATTATACGATTCGTCGATTTGCTACGTGATAGAAATTTCATTATTTTTCTACGGACGAAAGTAGAAGTTATCTTCTACATTAGTAGGGTAAAAGAGATGAGGTCACCTATACCATGAATTAATGGTGACGAGCACAATAACCGCGATTCTCATAAGCGAAAGTCATCGGCCATCGCGCCGACGCGACTGCCCTAATCGGCGACAAACAAAGGCGACCCTCGTCATAATAAAATTTCAAATTATCCATCTCGATAAAAGGCCGAACTCCGTGGGAGTGCCGGGACGCCCGGCCGCTTATCTCGCACGTCTGTCTGCGAGTCGACGTCGCTTTACGATGCTTAAAAGCGAACCGGCGATGTTGAATCGCCAGGTGGACTATCATTTCTACCGACGTTTCATTGTTATCTATGTAGTAGACTGATATTAGGAAAACTCAATTTTTTTTTAATTGAGCTAAGTAATGGATTGAAAACAGGGAAAGAAGAAAGGGAAGAAAGAAGAAGGGGTTTTACTCAAATGACTGCGCACATGAAGAGCATTAAACCCTTGTTGAGTGCTAGTTGAAGCCTGTTATGTTTTTCAGTAGCCACTTTTCAAAACATGAACTACGAATATTCAATTTCATTCATATTATTGCACAAAATACTTCGAACCTTTTCAGCAGTGTGTTAATCATAAATTCGAGATACCGATGGACTCAGTATCGTTTAATATTATGAGTGATATACCGACTGTTTTGAAAGTATGCCTACTATAGCGAAGTAGTGTGGGAATGATAATCCGTTCTATGCTAATATGACGATAATAAGTGTGTTTTGCAACTTTAATTTTGAATGAAATACTTAATGCTACAAAAATATAATAATTCTGTAAAATTAGGAAACCTATTTACGTAAATAATTATTCCATTACCGGTCAACGGCACGTTATCGGGTGTAATTAAACCGGTCTAATAGCTGCGACCGATAATAATGGGATTAATTTATTATTTTGAATTTGTATATCAGATTTGCCAATTTTTTATTTCTCATTTCCTGATATCATTTCTCTTCTAATTACCATTTCTTCCTTTGCCATCGGCCAATCTGCTATGACTTCCCGCCCTGCGGGCGCCCCGCGGTGCGCACACGAGTCACGGCGCGGCCGGCGCCCTGTGGCCGCGACCGCTCGCGAGATGTTCTGTTTTATGCCGACGTCGGGCTCGCTCCGTTGGTGGCCGGCTTTATCTGATGAAGCCGGTGCTTTCTGATTAATTATAAGCTTGTGTCGGATTGTGTGTGTCCGTGGAATGGTTTATTTCACGCGAATCGTTAATAGGATTTTTTAGGTGGGGGAGTGGATTAGAATTGGCATTGTAAGTAATTGTTTTTATTTTTGTGAATAGTACACTCACAGTAGTGATAGTCTACTCATTCAAATAGCTAACAAGATACAAGATACAGAAAAATCGAAAACTACTCTTCTTCAACGATCAGATTTGTATTAGACTAACAAGAATACCAGTCGGGCAAACCGTTTTTATTGATAAGGAATTAAATGACGATTTTACGTAGTCCAACTAACTTGAGATATATCTTTGAATGTATATTTACAATATCTTGGCACGATTTAAGCCATGCCGGCACAACATCGCCCGTGACTCGCGTATAAGTCTAAATACAATTCTGCACTTCCGCTGTACAATAACAAAGTAAATTGAACCAATTGCAATAAACTGAAATTAATTAATTAATCAATTTTATTATCAATCGAACCGGAAAATTTAAAACAGTGTAACGGACAAATGACGTATGACCGTAGCATGAACTTAGAAATATTTAACTATTTTAATATGTTTGTAAGTTTTTACAATTTTAATTTCAATAGAGATTCGGCACCTTACGTTAGGTCAGAATTATAATAAAGTGTACTAGCTCATGTCGAGCTTATGACAGTTACTTTGCGTTATGTCGTTAACATGCTGCGTTAAAATCCTTTGTTGTGCGTTGGAACAACAGTAGAATATTACGTAAACAACGTAGTGCGCAAATACAGACTTTGCATAGAAAAGCCACAAATCCTAATTATCTGAAACTAAATTTCGAGCTCTGCAGCTGCGAGCGAATATAAAGGTAGCCCTCTCTTTTCAGACGGCCTGTGCTATATTCATTTTGTATAATATTAGATTTCTGTGTATTAAAATATTTTTTATTTGTGGCATTTTGAGTAATCTAGAAAAAGATGCTCCATTCTTTTCGTGATTGTGATGTCAAGGACCTTGTTCATAGGATCATCATCACACTGAAGTCGCCAATTTTGAAAGATCGAAAGCAAAATAGCTCCAAGCTTTAAAATATTGTGCCATTACCTACCAATAGCTAAGACTACGAATTTAATTTGGAAGTGCACAAACGGTCACTAGTTGCGTTCTGTGTATTGACCTAGATTAAGAAATTGAATATGGTAAAAAAAAAATCTAGCCGAAAAGTGCGAAAGCGAATACAGCAAATTTTTACGACTCCGTGAATATAAATGAGATTAATACTTGAAAACAGCCTTTTTCATGTACAATGAAGATGTGTTCTGGGAGTTGAAGAAAGCGTTAGCATTGATTATTCAGCAAAGTACCCACAATTTCCGGTTCTCAGTTTACAACATTCATTACATAAAAAACAAAAACGAAATGTCTACTAAAATTACATGCTGCGAAGCATTTTATCACTGTAGGCTAACCCTGTGAGTGTATTGAAATGAATTGATGACATATGTTGTACAGTCGTACGTAAATTATGGAGCATTATTATAGACCAGTAGTTAAAAAATCAGCTAAATGCGAGTCGAACTCGCGTACCGGGGGTTCCATACAAATCTGTAGGTATATAAGTAAAAGTTCATCCATCACGACAATCGAGTTATAGTTATGGTATTCTTATTGCAAAATGAAATTCATAACAATGTGGAAAGTTGGAGGAGCATAGATTTAAGACAAAGGTCTCTTTATCGTTTCAGTAATCCTTTATCTTATATTAACACATATCTCTTATTTTATAATATAACTGAAATACCTACACTAGCCTTGCAGCAGTTTGCAAAAGTTCTTTTATCAAAGTTATTTATTTACAAAATTTTTTAGTCAGTGTTTAGAAATCTGGCTCAAGAATACTAATTAAATATTAAATTTGAACCAAATCCGTAAATGGTGACTGAAAAAGTTATGAATAGTACCACATTGAACATTGAAGTTCGAAAAAACGTTATCTATAGTTGTACTACTTTTGGTAGTGAAAGTGTTTATTAACGGAAACATGTGATGAAAAATATGTGGAAATTCCATTTTGGGGATTCATTCTAAAATCCATATTGAAGTCTCCCACAACAATCAGACGAGAACATGAAGTATATACCTATCGAGGTTGCTGCCGTACATTGTTGTATTTATGCATTGTATTGCAACATTAATTTGACGTCGTGGTGACCTATATACAGTTATCAGTCTTACATTAAACATTTCAAAACACAAGCATTCAATGGCCGTTTGCAGCGCCTGGGTTATTTAAATAATATCTCTTACATGATCCGTCTGTCACGGCATCCTTAAGATTGCGAGGTACATACGCGATAAAATGTTGTCTCCTACCCATACATAGAGATAAGTCGCGGTCAATGCAGTAACTACAATTATGTTTATAATTTTTTTTTTTCACAGCTTATAGGCAATTATTTATACCTAAGTATTTGATATGAATTTCAACTTGATACTTCTACGCGCTCATGGTGAAAAGGGTAAAAAGTTTATAATTATTAAAGAAAAAAATATTATGCGATGTAACTTAAAATTTAAGGTTTTCGGAGTTTTCCATTTACGTATATTATAAAACGTTGCTTCATGCCAAATTTCAAGATTCTAGATCGACTGGAAGTACCTTTTAGGTTTTGATTTCCTTGCGAGTAGTTGCGAATTTCAAAATATGCGGCTTAGATTGCTGTTTCTTTTGATTGCGATGATATAGAAATTTGATTTTATTACAGTTTAGAGGTATTATAAACCCGAGTATTTGGTATGAATTTGAATTTAATATCTTTACACGTTCATGAAGAAAGGGGTAGTGTGAGTTCGGTTGGCGTGTTCGTTTAATAAAATAAAATACAATAAAATAACTGACTCCAATCTCGGTTTAATTTGTTACACATTTATATCCCTTTCCAACCGAGTTGATATAATAGTGAGTTTCGACTTTGAAAAATTCTACAGAAAATTTAAACCTCATTTTCGGAACGCAATCGACGTCGATCGATCGTGACACTATCGCTGAACGAAATAAAAAATACTTGTGTTGCTCGGGCGCATGTTTGAACATGTCAGTCGCCCAGAATATGCCTACGGGATGGCGGCGTTTTGGCTCCTCCACTCGCTCGCGTAAGTAGTTACGATTTTATAATTACAAGATGTTTTCGTAAAATTTATTATGTAATCAGATAGATAATACTATGCTTTAGAATTATGACTATTTGGTATGTATATTCTAATGTTAGTTTCTACATAAACTTCTTGTAAATTTTAACTCGCACAATCGTGGCACTCAGGTTGTACCGCGTAATATTGATTTAAAATATTTTTGTTTGCTGTACTGTTAAAGACACGATTAAAACAGTTGTTATTTTTAGGGGCTCCTCTTACGGATAACTATATATCTGAATTGTTGAACAACGGAGACGTCTCAGAAATTGAAGATTTCGATATTGACGAGGACGACTTCGATTTAGAGCCTAACATTTTGTTCGCGCTAGCTGTTGAGGAAGACTGTTCTAGTGAAGAACAGGATGATAAGCAGGATGTAATAGAAGATGAGTCATCATCCATCCCTGAGTCAGTAGTGGAGCCCCGGAGGCGCCTATCATTCCACCATCAATACCTTCTGGACGAACAACAAGGACCTCAAGACAAGGAAGGTCAGTTTCTGTTTCATCTTCAACACAAAGATCCTGAGTAACCTGTGGAAGAAGTTCTCGTGGAGGGGCTGTGTCTACCTTAAGTACTACCAGGAGAAGGGTATGGAAGCAGGTCCCGTTCGAAGATGGTCCGCACAACTACATGCCTATACCTACAAAACCAGTACGACGACCGGTTGATTATTTTCGCGACTACTTTGATGATGATTTCATAGAAAAAATTTCTCATTGTACTAATCTATATTACCTGCGATCTACTGGCCGTGAGCTCAAGTGTACAAGCACCGAAATTACTAAATTACTTGCTATACATATAATCATGGGCTGCGTGCCTTACCCCGGTTGCCTATGTATTGAGAGCTGGTACGAAGTTGGGTTTAATCTGCAACATAATGTCAAGAGATCGATTTTGACGCTGCGTAATGCACTCCATGTGGTAGAAGGTGATTCAGCTCCTGACAGCGAAAAGGGTAACGTTTTATGGAAGGTCCAACCGATGATTGATAAAGTGAAAGACACCTGTAATAAACTGGAAAGGGTGCGGATTTTACTCCATCGACGAGCAAATGATACCATTTACCGGTCGCTGTAAATTACGCCAGGTGGTTAAAAACAAACCGAGACCTGTTGGGCTGAAAAACTTTGTAATGACTACAAGCGAAGGCCTAATGCTCGACTTCGCTATTTATGAAGATGCTAAAACTATGTTTGGTGAGTCGAATCTGGGTCTTGGACCGTCTGTTATCCTGAGCTTGGCTAAAAGCATTCCTCCTGGCAGTTGTGTTTACCACGACCGGTATTTTACTACCGTACCTTTGATTGAAGAAATGGAGAAATTAAATCTGCACTCCACAGGTACAATAATGCAGAATAGAATCCCTGACCGAGCGACGATCAAATTTAAGAAAGATTCTGCAATGCGTCGTGGAGAGTGTCAACAGTTTGTTTGTGAACCTACAGTATTAGTAAAATGGAAGGATAACAAATCAGTACTTCTTGCATCAAACTGTACCGGGCTAGTCACACCACGTTCAGAAAAGATGGGATAAAACTAGTAACAGCGAAGAGATACGACGGTTATGAGCACTATCCCATTAGCGATGACATCAAGGCTCCGCGGACCTGTAGAATGGAAAACTGTGAAAGTCGGTCAAAAATAAAATGTGAGAAATGTGACGTGTACTTATGCCTGTCTCGCGATAAAGACTGTTTTAAAAGTTATCAAATAGGCTCGGCTTGAATTATTCTTTATCCACTTACGGATTATTTACATATTTTTTTATATTCTCCTAGTTATTTGTTTAATTTTGATCTCAACATTAAAGACACAAGGTGTCGTATCATTTTTATGGTTCCTAAAGTACAAAGAATGTACCTAAATTAGTAGTTTTAGTTAAGTTTCTAAAAAAATACTTCAAGACTGATTAAAATTAATAAATATTGATTTTAAAGCTTGTTTTTTTTATTTATTTACATTTCTAATATTTTACCGAAAAATAATTCCGAAATCCGGATATGTTCTGTACGACACTCACGATCGTGCGAGTTACAAATTATTCCTGAATCTCACGACCATGAGGGTATGATTGTCGGAGACCAGCTCCAGCTAGATTTTTTGTTATACTTTTCTCGAGCACTATGGACATAATGTTACCCCTTACATAGCATTTTATCTTGAAACTAGAGAATTCATAGTCCCGGTTGTAAAGGGCTATCACTTAATTGAATACTGAGTACTAGTGACCCGTAGTTGGCCGGCGACTTTTAACGAGGGGCTGCCTGAGAGGGACTATGAATTAGACTAGACTGACGATGGCGGCCAGGATCGCCCCCGGCGCTGTGGCGCATACAGGTGGGAGCGAGGGCTGTGCTATTGGCCGCTGATCACGTCATAACTTCCCTCGGAACATCGACCGGCGCTTCTTACCATATAATGCAATGAATTTGTACCCGGGCCGCGTTCTGGGAAGGTGCCGTGTGCAGCCTGAGCCCGTCGCGCGATCGCTGACGCATCGTCCGTGTATGCAGTACAACCGCTACAAGAAGTAAGTTTAAAATTATTAAAATCATTTTTATTATATGATGTAACTAAAAAATTATCGTTTTCGAAATTTTTCCTTTATCTGTGCTATAAGGTGTTGCTTCATACCAAATTTCAAGATTCTAAGTTCACGGAAAGTACTCTGTAGGTTTTGATTCCCTTGCGAGTGTGGACATTTGTGGCATAAACAGTTATATCTTTTGATTGTGTTGGCTTAGAATTTTGAGTTTTTTACAGCTCCAAGGGACAGTAGACCTAAATATTTGATATGAATTTCAGATTGATACCTCCACGCGTTTCTGATAAAAAGAGATTTGACAGATAAACGGACAACAAAATGATCCTATAAGGGTTCCGTTTTGAGAGACGGAACCTTAAAAAATACGTTTATATTTTCTGCTTAAGAGGAAGAAAGACTGTCCTGTAACATTCGGTGACTACATTTTACCACACTCAAACTGTGTGAAAGAACTTGGCTTCTACCTTGATAGGCGTCTCACACGGAAAAGTCACATAAAGCAAGAGAGACCAAGTCAACCAACAGTTTTGGAATATGAACCGCATCCTGAGGGCAATGACCCACGCCCCTGGTTCACTACAAACGATGAAATTCATGAATGTCTTAACGTGCCGACAGTTGCATCTGAAATCAAGCGGTATAGGAAACAATATATACAACCGTATCCTCACACCAGAATCTACTTACGGCAGATTTGCTAGACCCGTCTGGGGTGGTCAAGAGAATTAAAAAGGACCACGTTATTCCCTATCAATCAAATAATCGATTCCAATTTGCCAAAGAATTGAAAGAACTTTCCGTGCAAGAAGAAACTTATTTCAAGAATAAAATAAACAGTTTAAAGCCATCACCTTTCACACACAACTGATGTGAAATAAAGGTGCTGCATTCTTTACAATTAACCATGGTTGATGGTAAAGTGTGCAGTGCTTTGAGTGACACATCTTGTAGTAGGTGTTATATATTTTGTGGTTTAACCCCAAAAGACATGAATGATATCGATAAATCACTTAAAAAAACTGTAGATGACATTACTAAATACCAATTTGGTTTATCTCCTCTTCACTCGTATATCCGATTCTTTGAATATTTTATTCACGTTTCCTATAGATTAGATTTCAAAAAATGCCAGGCGCCTTCTTCAGACGATAAAACTCTTCTTGCACAGAAAAAACAACATGTCCAGCAACAGTTTAAGCAGCGACTTGGTCTAATAGTCGACAAACCGCGAAGTTGAGGAAGTGGCAAATCCAATGACGGAAACACTGCCAGAAGGTTTTTTTCTAATTCATCTATTTCAGCGGAAATAACTGGATTAGAGAAAGACCTTATTGACAGATGTCATAACCTGCTGCAGTGTCTTTCGTCGGGATACAAAATTAATAACGTAGCTTTTAAAGAGTATGCTCTACACACAGCACGAAAGCTTGTTGCTGCCTATCCTTGGTACAACCTACCCTCGTCTGTACATAAGGTCCTCATTCATGGTTCGGAAGTAATTGACCACGCATTATTATCAATAGGAGAGCTTTCGGAAGAGGCCGCCGAAGCTTGCAATAAGTTAGTTAAACAGTTTAGACGTGACAATACGCGGAAAATGTCCCGTGTTGTCACAAACACCGACTTGATACATAGACTTCTTCTTAATTCAGATCCTTATATATCTGATTTAAGAAGATTACCACGGAAGAAGAAGTCTATTCTGTCTAAAGTGGTATTGAATTTGTTGACAATATAGGAAAAAAAATTCTCTTTAATTTTTATTAATTTTATTTTAGATGTAGCTCTTATTAGTGACTATTATCATGTAATTAATATTTATTTTTGTCAAATGCTGTGTTTTAATTAGGTAATAATTAGGTTTTTACTTTATTTGTAACATAAAAATGTTGTATATTTAAGTTAATTAGTTAATTAGGTACAATTCTTGTATTGTATTTTAGTACGTATTTCGTCAAATGTAATAAATGCATTGTTTATTGTAATAAATTAGTGTGTTTTCATGAATTTGGTTTTTTTACTTTATTATAAGATAAATAATTACAAAAAAGCATAATGATAATATTTAGTATTGATAACGACCGCCATTACCCACGCGAGACCCTGTGACCGCCTCTCTTAGGGCGCGGAACCACCGTGCGGTGCTGGCCGCCCCACCACAAACATTACAACTCACAAAATATTCCTTTATGGTCTAATGACCGATAAGAAATTTTACTAACAAAAAAAATTCTCTTTTATTTTTATTAATTTTATTTTAGATGTAGCTCTTATTAGTGACTATTATCATGTAATTAATATTTATTTTTGTCAAATGCTGTGTTTTAATTAGGTAATAATTAGGTTTTTACTTTATTTGTAACATAAAAATGTTGTATATTTAAGTTAATTAGTTAATTAGGTACAATTCTTGTATTGTATTTTAGTACGTATTTCGTCAAATGTAATAAATGCATTGTTTATTGTAATAAATTAGTGTGTTTTCATGAATTTGGTTTTTTTACTTTATTATAAGATAAATAATTACAAAAAAGCATAATGATAATATTTAGTATTGATAACGACCGCCATTACCCACGCGAGACCCTGTGACCGCCTCTCTTAGGGCGCGGAACCACCGTGCGGTGCTGGCCGCCCCACCACAAACATTACAACTCACAAAATATTCCTTTATGGTCTAATGACCGATAAGAAATTTTACTAACAAAAAAAATTCTTTTTGGTTGGCATTTTTAGTGTTAGACGTAAGTATGACCGATATTTGGCGTTTTATTCGCGTGTAGGATCGTTCGTAATTTTTAAAACCGTCTTTGCTTTAGAATTGTTCGAACGTCCGTGCACCGGTAATGAACTTATGTCCCAATATCGGTGACTCGATATTTTGTATTTAAGTTCGTCATACAATCGTAAAGAGCACGGGCCAGGTTCGTGGCCGACATTTATTTATTCGTGCTCGTATTATAAAAATACGTGCAACTTTCACCCAGACAATCAGACTCGACGTCAGATAGTAGATTATTTATGCGACATAATTTAAATTTATGACTTCTGTTGATAGTTGTTAAATATACACAATATATTGCAATCGGACAACAAATATAAAATTGTCGATATGGATTAAAAAGTTTAAAGTTTATTATTAATATAGCTTTGATATTTAATTTCATCGAAATCGTAGTGTAAAAAATATTAATGAAGCTAATCTACTAATTATAATATTCAACCTCATTGTTTATAAATGAAAATAACGCTCCTCGCACCTGCATTAGATAATTCTATTCAATGTATAATGGATTTAGTCACGAAAGTAGGTTCCGATTGATGGAACATCACTTAGCTATACAAGCTCACCGCTTTAAATGATATCATCAGTTTGGTTTCTAATGTTCCAACAACGAGGAGGTGACGAGAGCAAAACCTTTTTTCAAAGTGTAAAAACAGGAACTCTCTATCGGTCTATACAGCAAAACTTAACAAGAGTTGCAACAAATTCCTAAATTCAGAAAGAGATTTGACAAACGAAAAGCTACTTTTTTTATTGCAAGTTTTCATCTTTTAATAGAAAAATTTAGGTTATCTATAATAAATATAAACGAAAAATTGTTTGTTAATAATTGCTTTATTTGCGAACGGCTGGATCGATATGACTAATTTATTTTTATAAATCTCCGTAATTGTCCGATAAAATTTATTAGGAACAGAAAAATTGAAAAAGTTTACCCGAAAATCTTAAATTTGAAAAAATTGAAAGTGCTTTTCTCTAAGAAATTTTTGTACGAAATTATAATTCTAACCTAGAATTCAAAGGATGGATATACTTAACTCTCTTTTATGAGGAGTTAAAAGTGAGACCGGGATTGAGATGCTATATAAAATACCATGTGTATATTCTGTCATAACTCTGTTCCAGCATAAGGTTTCAAACTTCTATGGGAATTAAAACTGTAAGAAGCTTATAATCCTATTACTGTACTTAAATATTTCTAAACTCACGCTACGGTTGTACATCTGAACGTTACTATATTTTAAATCTTTCAGTTTGATTGATTATAAAGATTGATAATTAATATAAAGACTAATTGAATCTCAAAAAAAAAACAATTTATTTATTACGTAAAATATCAGTTTATTGTAATTGAATCGATTCATTTTGTGATATGTCTTAAGTTAGATGGACTACGTAAAATCATCACTAATTTCACAAATCGATAGGCCAGGCTGCCATTGTTTACCTTGTGGGCTTAATACATGAATTTATATTCCTACAACGATATCAATTATTATATTACAGCTACACTATCTCAGAATTATTCCGAGATAGTTATATTAAACTTATATTAAAAAAAAATATATATAATATAATCCCAATCTTGACCCAAGAAATCTTCACAATATTATTTATTTTTATATACTTATAATGCCATTTTATTTTTAATTTTGACTTTCGTTTGCAGCTCCATCTGCATAAACGTAAATGACATACCATTGAAATTAGACGTGCAGTCTTACGTAAAATCATAGTGCGATCGAAAACCAATTTTATTAAGCCATATAGCAATGAGGCGCTATAATATGCAACGCGACAAAACATATATCACGCCACTTCGAAATGATCCATAAACAAACACTCGCATCGTTATTTAGAGGTATCGACTTTCTTTCACGTACATATAGGACTGCATCACTTAATTCTTCAAATATTACCATAATCGGACTCTCGCGCGCCGCAACAGCGCGCCAAACTCCATTAAAACTCTTAAAAACCCATTGAACTCTCCGTATCGGACACAAAGGGGCGGACCATTGCGGTCGCCGTAGCCTCTTTGTCCAGGGCACGACTACTGTTTAAGGTAAGTCACGAGGCGGCGCGCCAACGGCTCCCTGATAAAATCATTCCTATTCCCCCCATTTGACCCGAGGATTCTTTTGTGAAGTAACCGCGGCGCGATAGAACGCCATTGATTCCTTTGTATTTATGGTTTCGGGACAGAGGAGTAAGATCGGGGGGTCGATGTTTGTTGTTTGAGGCGAGTTCGAAATTATACGATTTAGATGAAGTCATAGTACATTTGAAATTTTATAACAGTACTTGCAACAAGTATACTTTAGGTCTCAAATGGTTATTTTGTTACACAAAAAAAATAGATTATTTAAACGATCTTGCTCCAGAATTACCAGATGCTAAATGTTTTTATATAAAGAGTTACACAATTATTGCATAAGGTGAATATTAGTATATTTTCGACTGATATATTTTTATGGTTATTTTTTTATTTTATACTATTTCCTTATGTAGAAACAAGAAAAGTTTTAATTTCGATTCCCAATCCGGCACACAAACAAATTAAATTCCCTGTGTTTCCATAGTTGAGATGTTAGAGGCGGTGTTATTATTTTCTTATTATACTAGCAAACACTATGATAAAATGGCCAAGGTGGTAGTCGCACTCTCCCACATGCAAAGTTCTGCAGCGAATAAAATGTGAAATTCGTACCCGCAAATAATTCAAACGATTGTTACATCAATTCTTGTAAATTTAAAAATTTAGTTTAGAGTATTAAGTATACAGATATGTGTTTGAATGGTATGTGCCTATTGTAAGAAAACACACGTGTGGTTGCTAGATTGTTACTATTGACAACTCGAAACTGTAGATTTAAAAAAAAAAAATTTAGCAGATGGGCATTCAGAATAAGTTTATAGTTGACGAATGAAATTTATTTTTAACTAATTTAAAAAGCTCTGTTAATAGATTTTCTTTAGATATACTCAACATATCTATCAAAAGCTAGAGGAGGGGATGCAAAGTTAACTTTTGAAAGCTAACACACTCTAAAATATATACATAAGCACTCAAGAGTCTTTTTTTTACCCACAACTATACACAATGGAATGTGTGAAAGAATTTTTTCCCTTAATTTCACAAATAGAAAGTTACCCCCTATTTTTTATATAAAACGTTTACACAATTGTATAGCGGCTTATATTAGACACCTGCTTGTACAAGGTCATTAAGAATCGAAGAAAAATTAGTTGATTTATAAGACTGGGACACAAGCACATACCTGTGTAAAAGTTAATAAAATCAATTTCGAAGATTAGTCCGACCGAACAAAGAGACAAACACACGATTTTATTTATAATTATAACCTATAAAAAGAAACCTTGTCATTCAATAATAAATAGAAGCGTCATATACGAGTACGCACAGAGTCAAACACGACTAAAGGGACACGAGGCTGAGGGAAGTGCCCCGTCTGAGCCGGCGACAATGACCTTTCCTTCGCCACCTCGCTGATGAATTGATACCCTTCCATTGTAGCTCCCGATAATGACGAGGGAAAGCCTCGTGCCCTTTCGAACACGATTGATTAGACTCTGACATTTCAGGAGGGGACCTTTCAGTTGTACGGCGTCTTCGGAGGGCCGCCCTCTTAGCGGAAACCCTACGAGCCGGCTGACAGATCGCTCTTTGTAACTCCTCGTGGTTTCGTTTAGTTATCTTGAAATACAAATCAATAACAAGGGGTAATTGAATAACACAGTTTATGCATTAGAAGTATCGTCGCAGTCTTCATACAGTATTTGATCTCTATCAGCTGTGAGACTTATGTTTGATGTGCCGTTTGCGATGTTCATTTAACAAAATACAATGATATCGATTTTAGTTCAAGGCCTAGATTACAGTCTTCCTATTTGTAAATATTATTTCTAAATTGGTATTTGTTATGAACACATTTTTTTTTGTAATTCTGAAAAATTCCTAATAAATATAAGTTACACATGTGTACTATTAAAACTAGTAATCATGTAAAATTAGTAAAAACTATTGTAGTATATTGACCGCTCAGAATACAATAGGTAAAACTAAGAGCGGTATAATTTATTCAATTACAAGAAATCAGAAAGACAAAAGGTGCAATTGTAAAATAATATATATCAGTTGAATTATTAGTTCGTCACGTATCGCTGGCACAACGTAAACGTATTCGTTACTTATCGTCAACCGCTACGGTCCACGACTGCCGGCGATTATTTTAATTTCAGCTCGTTACAGTGTTACAAGCTGCAATTAAAATGTCGCCTAGTTAAATAATGATTTTAATAGCGCTGCACGCCTACAAACAATGATTCACGAGTTCAACTGTACAAGCGAGCCTCGATTAATTCACGTAAGTTAAACGATACGCTGGGTAAGTTTTTAGGGTCCCATGCTCGGTAAATGGTCTGTAACCCCGTTAACGGACGCTAATTGTTTTGTATACAAACCGGTTTCTTGAATTTTATATTTTGATGACCCATATTTAGAATAAATAATGTGTCTATAAATAATAATATGTCTTTTAAATAAATAATATGTGTCCTAACCTCAATATTTTCAGTTATACTTAGGAATTTGTTTGTATGTATTAAATGGTCGATTTTGTTATACCACGTGTGACGAGATTTGATTAGACTAAAGTTTATTTTCAGTTCTTGCGTATAAGCTTACCTGTAATTGACGTGCTCCTGATCTAACTAAAAACAAAAGAATTGACAAACAAATATAAAAAATGTAAATTTATGTGTCAATGTTATCAATTCTATAATTTTAGTTTTCTGAAATATTTTATTTTCCATTGCAGTTTTATTTATGTTTCGTTTTATTAATCGTGTATTACGTGTTTTTTTTTTGTTTGTATAAAATCTTGTGAACTTTTTTAACAACTGGTACTGATCTAATTCCATGAAACTTAACACACAAATTTAATCGCCATGACAAGCTACATATTATAAATAAAAATGTTAAGTTGTACATCGTTCAGCGCATCGCTTGAAAACAAGTGAACTGATTTGGCTAATTTATTTTTAAATGTCCGTAATAGTCCGCATGGGGTTATTAGGAACATAATAATCGGAAAAGTTCTCAAGAAAATTTGGAAATTCGTAAGCGATTTTCGTATGAACTCATTTTCTAAATCAAGTTTCAAACGATAGATGTAATTATTTTTTTGTTCGGAATCAAAAGCGAGACCGGTATTGAGATTGATATGGATCACTACAAAAGATGAAGCAATCAATAACAATATAAACTCTCGTTTACTTCCCAGAAGGGTAGGCCGAGACTACGGATTTCCACACACGTTACGGTATGATCTACGTGTATCTCTCTAGCTTCGCTGACATCCGTCAATTTATTCATGTAAGCTCGACGGTTTCGGGTGGACAAAATTTGGCCCTTTTTTAATATACCACCAATATGGTCTGCACAGGATATTCTAGGACAACCTTTGTCGACCTTTCCATCACAGCATTCTCTCTATAGATTTGTTTTATCATTCCACTTTCATTCATCCTTTCCCGATGGCCAAAACACAGCAACATATCTTTTCCTAGTCTAGACATTACATCTTCTTTCAAACCACACCGCTCTATAACGTCACTGTTCCTGCTTCCATCTTTCAAACACAATCCACACACGTTAGTTACGCAAATTAGAAGGAGCTCCCGTATCGGATCGATAGCAGAACGGTGTTAAGATGACTCGAAATTATAATTACTAGAACACGTAATTATTATACTATATATTGATTATAATTAAGCTACATATTTATTGCATTTGCTTAGCTTATTTTGGCTACATCAGGATAGCGCGCCCCGATACCCTGTCGCGACATGTTCGCGGCTGTTATGCGGAGTTTTCGTGCTGTAGAAGCGCGTCATTCGAGCTATTTACTAACTATAAATTCGCGTATCCTAAAAACGTAAGTTCATGAAAACTGAATCTTCGTGTTTCAATTTATATACGAAAAATTTAGATATTAAATAAAATATACAAATGTTAAATAAGAATAAGGATCGATATACACTCGGTATTAGCATTAAAAATGAACTGTGTTTGCGTGTCAGTCGATTACATAAAGTCATGAACTCGTTTATGGGACTCAATGTAGGTACGTATGTTTAGTAAGGTCCCTGTAGATGCACAAAACTTACCCTTATACGAATTTAAGATCGATCCGTATTGAACGATTACTTGGTGAAAAGGATTTTATAAAATTTCCGATTACTTATTTGAGGATAATTATCTACGCACACAGTCAGTTGAACTTTTTACTGGGTTATTTATTTCTGTGATAGATTTATTTTTGGTTGTAATTTTACGCTATTTAATTTGAAAAGAGTTACTTCGAGTTTCCTGCTCGTTTTATTCAGGGCAACTCCAATAAATAGTAAGTTTACAATACAATGTTATTTTTCAAAATTTAAGTATAATCTAAGACATTTATGAATTGGGATTTGTAAAAATTTTATTGTCCTTTAAAATAAGATTAACAAAATGTAAAGACAAGCTTTCAACTTAAACGGTTTTATATTGTGTAGGTAAGTCTTAATTAATGACATCTACAAATACATGTAGTCAGATCGAATCAGTTGAAAACAATTTATATGTGTTATTATTTTTAAAATTCAGATTATATTTAGAATAAAATTGTAATAATCAACCGGACCGGCTCTATGAGAACAAGTCATATATCTGTTTTATCGGGCAACAACACCTGCCACCCGCCGGATGCGTTTAGCGGTTTCGGTATCCACACAAATGATTTTTTAATGAATGTAAATCGTATGCCCAAAACTGGCCAATCGGTCACAGCGCGTCGGCGCGCGGGCGGCACTAAAACGTCAGCGGGCGCGCGCGCACCTGCACAGGTGCGCTCGACAAAGAGCTGCCTTATTTACATTGACTGCTACGCTCCTCCGCCATTGTCGCTTCAAAGGTAATTTATTTTCGTATCCACTCGTCGTCCGCCCTGACAAAGCTTTTAAAGTTCATGCATTATTATTCAAAGGTAAGGGTAAAGGGACGTCATGCCTCGGAGGGAAACGTTCCGTTACGAAAATATTGGAGTTTCTTTTATTTTGGAACGGACGAAAGACCGTAGAAGAATAGCGAGTTCGGCTCGAAAAACAGGTAATAGACGCTTATTATGGGAACGTTGAATTAAGAACTTGACCAATAAAAGCAATTTGTGACATAATAGTTAAGTACTTATGCGTCTAATGCGTCTCGGCTAAACGGAGATAGTGCGACATAGTTGTGTTTTTTATTTTAGAGTAGATAAAAAGAACTGTCCTGCCCGAAATTGTATGGAATTAAAAGGCCAGTTTTTTTTATTTGTATTCAAAAAAACTGGCCAAGAGCATCTGTAGTACATTATTGCAAAATAATGCACTACAGATGAAAAAATACGTTGTTACACTTTTTATTGTTTGTTGTACACGTTGTTACACTTATTTCCGCACAGAATAGTTATATGCTCTTTAGTCGCCCATAACTAGAATAACAAATAGGTATCAACTCTTACTATAATACTAGTGTAAACTAAAGTGCATCAGCAAAAGAGCGTATCTTCATAGCATTTTGTTGAGAAGCGAAATTTTTCGGTAATAAATTATTCCGATCATATTCAAAACAATTTTCTTTGAAAGTATTTATTAAGCGTTACCTTCAATATTTTTTTCATATTTTTCAGAGAAATGGTTTAGAAAATAAAAGGGTAGAGGGACAGAATTTCTGCTACTTTCGGAGCGATTATTTTTTAAAATATTCAATTAATCAAAAAATTGCTTAGTAACGTTAAAATTTTTTTAAAAAAAACTGTCAAAATGTATCCCCACACATTGACGCTTGCTGAAATTTTTTTTCAGTTTGTGTTACATGGACGTAGTGGTCCCCTGGACATCTTTATTTTTGTTATTTAGTTACTAAATTAAGTAGCGACTTATCCAAAACACCTATACTCCGAATTTCATCAATATACATCCAGTGGTTTTTAAGTAAAATGTCTGTGACATACGGACGGACGGACGGATGGACATAACGAAATTATAAGGGTTCTGTTTTTGCAATTATGGCTCGAAACTCTAAAAATCAAAATTGAAAATAGAGACCCATTCCACTCCAATTATCTGTCAAAAAACTTGAAGGCTTTTCCTTCTTCCCTACCTCCTTCTTCAAACATTTTGGTGGTCATCGCGTAAAAAATATGACTTTACAAACTATCGATTCTTGTTTTTTTAATATGAAAGTAAGCAATAGTTCACTCGAGTTGATTCCTTATTACACGCGCTATTGTTGTGTTAAAGAAAAGGGACTCGGGGATTGGTGGTTTCCCGTATTCGGTCGACAATTTATAATTGAGATCGAATGTGTGAAGTGAAACACGACCCAATCAATATTAAAAAAATATGAAAAAAAGGAATAGATAGCAACTTAGGCCATTTGACCATTATTTGGTAAACAGAACAATAAGAATTTGTATATTTTTTGAAGCACAAAGCAGAGACTACTTGATTTCATGCATTCGGATATTAGCATATTGTTGCTATAAATGTATACAATTACTAGCTGGCCCACAGACGTTGTCCGCCCATTCTTGTGGGTGGCCTGCCCATATAGTTAAACGCCACCTATCATAATATAAACTATACTATTTCTCAAGTTTGATCAAATTACACATAAATGCTAAATTTCATGAAGATCGGTTGAGTTGTATTAGAGTTCGTCATGGACAAACATCGTATCACTGGATTTTTAAATATAAATATTAATCAAATTAAAATATACAACGCACGTGTCAACATAATGGGTGTTATGAAAACAATAGCGGAACTGTCATTCACAGTGGAAAAAAATAAAATAAAATAAAAACCTGTTGATCCGATCACTACAAAACTTCACAGGGCCACCTGCAAGGCCAATCAGAAGATTACCTGAAAATTTCATGAAAATCCATAGGGGAACAGAGTCCATAGGAAACATACATACACACATCGACTTTTATACACAAAGATGTAGCGTTGTCTGATTGTTTGTCATTAAATCTCACTAGAATTGATTCTAATGAAATGCAAAGAGATAGTTTATATTCTAAAATACAACATGAGATACGTTAAAAAAATATTTAAAAAAAATGTATTACGCCAAGAAAATAGTAATTGGCAAGCGATTTTTTGACTCACAGCAAGCTAAACTGTCAGGAGTAGTATAGACTACATCTTATTTTGAAACCGAGAGCTGAAAATTAACAGGGCATCGATCGCTATAAACAATTAAAGAATTTATTCTACGTCCATACAGGTTATCACGCAGGCGTAGCCGCGGGCGGAAGCTAGTGTACTATAAACTTAAATATATTATAAATAAAACAAAAAATGCACAGTTAAACATAATTTATTTCATATTACTTTAAGTATCACAGATCCATTTATTTTAATAGTCATCACGTTAACAAAAATATAGTCTACGGTGGCTTAATTCTCGTACGAACGTCGGGTTATAAGTTCGACACTACTTGTACTACCTGCGCGGTGTTATGTACAAAGTTTTATATACATCGGTATTAAAAAATTGCTATGACGCATTTTTAAGTAATCGGCTTACAGTCCACGACTCCTTAAAGACCAGTAGCATTATTCAATGTTTAAATTTGAAACAAATAAAATCTTGTATAAAATATGTTTTATACGAAATAGTGCGTCTCGACAATTGATTTAGGGCAAGCCTAAAAGGTTTAGTTAATACGAAATACAGTACAGTAACCCTTTGCTATAGTTGTCTTTAAAAGTAAGCAGTTGTAAGCTCGCGTACACTTTCATTTTTTTTTAATTACACATCTCAGTTAAATCTCTAATACTTTCACAACAGCATAGAGCGGTATCTAAATTTGGCACAACACACTACAGTTTACGAATAAAAAGCAAAATAGATAATTTTAAGGTCGAAAAGAAAAGAAATTCAAGACTAAAAACATCGAAATATTCCGTAAAAGGTACAACGAAACTCAATATTTTAACGAATAACGCCAACATTTTAAGTCTGGCCGTGTTTCTTTTAAAGACATTATAGGCACTATTATTGCTACTACAATATTATAATTTATTCTCCTTTGCTTATCTACAGCATAGTATATATGTTCCATAGAAAATATACCACGACAAATTTCATAGTTTTAGGCCGCCGGCCAAGGGACTAACGTAAAATTGTAAACTACACCGTAATACATAATTTATCTCATCCGCACACAGGTTCGTTTCATGTTATGCAAATTATGTCCTTATATAATAAGTTCTTTTTTACTACAAATATCATAAACCATCATACCATATAACAGACTAATGAGGTAGTCCGTGCGGGATTCATAACCAAGAAGGTCGAGCTTGCAGCAAGTCGGCGGCGTCGTGCCTGTCCATCTGGCGTAGCGCCGCCGCCAGCCCGGCCGTGGCGCCGGGGCCGCGGTCCCTGCACTCCCACAGCTCCAGGATGTGCTCCGTGGGAGAGCTCTTCGTGGCGAACCAGGTCGTGTATCGGTCCACCCCCAGCCTGGCGGCCAGCGCGCGCCAGTCGTTGCCGCGCGCGTTGGGCGGGTCCAGCACCGCGCACAGCTGGCGTTTGACGCGTGCGCTCAACTTGAACGGGCTCTCGCCGCCCGCGAACTCGCTGACGCCGCTCTCGCTGACGGTCAAGTTGCGTTGCTTGGCCCCCGATTCGCTTTCCTCGTTCCGACAGTTCCTGTCCGCCATTCGGGTCTCCAGCATGTTTTCTGTTATGTTGAAACTGCGCGGCGGTTCTCCTCGCGGCGACCTACCCCTGGGCGAACGGCTTCTGACGTCCTCTAAGCCTATTCGGAATGTCTGTTTATAAGACGGGTGGGTCCTCTGGCAAGCGGATATACTAAAATCGATAGAATCGCAGTCGTGGGTTCTCTCCAACACGAAGCTACAATGCAGAGCGTTGTAATTCGAGCTCCACACGTGGTTGAAAGGTATCTCCTGATACCCGATGCCCGGCTTCGCTTTCCAGCCGGGGCTCACGTGTTCTAAGTTTAGACATAAGTTTGAGCCGCCGTCTTGGAAAAGTAATGTTTTCGCTCTATCGAGTAAAACACCTCCCATTTTCTTTTCTTGATCTTGGCAATAATAAGGAGCACACGGTGTATCTTCGAAGACGTATAACCTTATGTTATATTCAGAACACGATTCTGTGGGTGCCGATGGGGCATAAATTGCAAGTTGCAAAGCTTTCACAGCTTTCCCGTTAAAACTTTCGCCTACGAGTACAAAAGTGGACAGTAAGTCGGTGACAAGGAATATTTTATCGTTGTCGAGTTGTGTGAACACCGGAGTGTTAATAGTTTCTTGGCCTAAGCCGACTATCTTCTTCCAGTGCGGCTGAGTATTGTCCGACTTTACGTTGTGGTCGATAGCGTACAGAGAGAGGTTCCAGAAGCCATGTTTTAAGCTCGCACAGTGTGGTATCTGTAGTATGACGGACTTATTTAATTGCAGTCTGGGCGGTCCGCATTTCACGACCGGACTTAGTTGCGTGATACCTGCGGGGCAGAGCGACTCGTTTAAAGTATGCCGCAATGTACATGCTTATTACGATACGAGTTCTGTGGTTAATTTTGATATGGCTAATAATTGTAATTTTAAACGCGCGTGTTATAAATTTCTGTAAAAGGATTTATTTGAATGTTGTTCAAATCAATTACCGGAATTATTAAGAATAAAACAAAATGGAATATGCATCATTTTGATTTCAACAAAAGTGGAATTTAAAAATGTTTGAGATATTTTATTAAAGTTTGTAGAACACGTATTTATTTTAAGCAGTAGAAAACTATGATGAAATAATTATGACATATACATATATCTTTTTTGTAGAGAACTTAAAAACCCTAAGACGCGTTTAAAACGGCGGCCTTATTCTCACAGCGCTCACCTTTCCCGAGTCGCGGGCGGTATCTGTCATCCCTAACGACGGCCACGTACATCTGCTCCCGGCGGCCGCGGCCGAGCGCGCCCTCCGGCACCGACAGCGCCACACCCGCCGCCGGCAGCGCCAGCCGCGCGCCGCCCGCCGACACCGACACGGACTGCGACGTCGGCGAGTTCGACACTAGCTCGGCGAGCTGAAGTGTCACCGATTCGTTGGCAGCGTCGTACATCGATCCGGCTGCAAGTGCCCTCAGACTTAATTTCGTCGTAGGTACTATGAGTAATTTTTATAAATGGAAAACACGCATTTAAAAAAAATGCAATGAATCGGGTAAATAAAAAAACGGCAAAAACCATTAGTATTTTACATTAACATATTGTTTAACATTAAAAACTCTGCGTTAAGTGCGTTTCTGCACGCAAAAAACGGCTACAACAAATCTTCAAGAAAATTTGTGAAATCTTAGATTACCAGTTCGAGTACATTTTATGCCTCTAATTAGCTTCTTCATAGTCTTTTACGAGCATCGATAGACGACCTCGGGAAAGCATTTACCATTGCAAGGAAAAGAGGAAATTGATAATGGATAGAGAAAAGAATAGCGAGTTTATTATTATCATTATTATTTTGTGGGAACGCGACTCAACACTTACAGCTGGTGAAGCAGCTGGAGACCGAATGCTCGGACTCGCTGTAGGGCTTGCTGTCGTAGTCGTCGCTGGGGCCCTTGCTGGAGGCGCACGGCGTGACCTGGTGGTCCGCGGGCGACGCGTAGCTGCCGGCGAGACACCGCGCCGTGAATCACGAGCGAAATGAATACGCGCAAGCGCACATAAAATTTGACCAGTGCTTTGACAGAATTAGCGAGCGGAATTATTGTACGCATCTTCTTGATTATACGAAGGCAATGTTTAATTGTTTTTTTTATTTGACGATCAATTTATACTTTCTACTTGTGTATTATATAAATTTGAGTTTATTTTAATTGATTGAATTAAATCTTATTATTTCGACTATCGACAAAGGGTTTAATTACAATCGTTTGTCGATAATCCAAATAAGGAATAATTAGTTACGAAAATTACTCTGTATTAGTTTCTTCTGTTCTATATAGATTAATTGAAAATCAAATATTAAAAATATGTATGTAGCCTTTATTCCACTGATTCGGTCAATTTGAATATTAATATTCGTTGAGCAAAATTCAAACCCAAATGTTGTATTTCTTCTTAAGAACAAATACTCTAATAGAATTATCAGCTAATAGCAAAATTATAGCATTTGTTAATGGATTTAAAATTTAAAGTATTATCGACCATAAGTACGGAAATATATTAAAAGCAACGAAATGATTCTCAACAACAGCTAATAAACAATGAATTAATCAATCAAAATTCATTACAGATTATTTGATTATTTTTTGTAAAAAGTACAAAACGAAATTTCATAAATTTTGCAAAAGACACTATTACTCTATGCTTAATTGGCAACCAGAAAGACAATTCTTGAACAACTTTGATTACCGAAAAATTATGGCAACTCGCTCTTCTTCTTCTTAAAAAAAAGAGTTGTAATTGAGTTAGCAAATTGTTGCAATCCTTTATAAAAGTATTAGATAAGCCAAAAAATCCTTTCTCTTGAGTAGATAATAAGCAAGTCCGCGGAGTCCGGCCGTCCACGCGGGGCGTCGTCTTCGCCGCCGTACCTGTTGGTGAGGTGCGGCACGTCGTAGTGGTGCTCGGCCCTGGTCTCCGGCGGCGGGTGCTCGTAGCGCGGCGGCCGGTGCTGCATCAGGTCCGGCGCTAGCGACAGTGACTGCTTCTCCACCGTCGGATATATTTCAGGTTGAAAATCTGTTTTCATATCAGAAATTATTAAAACGTATTATTGTTTGATATTATAATTCCTCGCCAATTTAGCCTTCACAAAATATTCGACTACGTTCCTTAATAATTCTTAAAATAATAAATAACTAAAATATTGAAAAACAATTACATAGCGAAGAAATTTATTAAAACAATACCGATTTCTCGTTCGTTACAAATGTTTATGAATTCTTAAAATTTATACGCAAAATGTGTTTATGTTCGTTGAGTTCAAAAGTTCATTCGACTTCATGATATTTGTCTACTGAAGGCCGTGACAGGCAGTTGTCTTGATATCCAGTAAAGGTTTTGGAAATCTTCACTATTGACGCAAAAATGAAAAGATGTTTTATTTCACTTTCGAAGCTTAAAAACTTTTGGCAATCTCCGTATAATTTTATATATTATCACCATTATATAAATATATACTTAATGAACATCTGCGAGTCATCTGTCTATCTCTAGCGAATAATCTTCAAATGTTAATTACATTTGGAAAGTCATTATTAAGATACCTACCCAAATATATGTGTGCCTATCATTTTGTGTCTCTTTTATAAATTTTACAATATTTCGTAGATAACTAATTGATGTCGTCAAATAAAACAAATTTTACTAATAAAAAGCATAATTCTTCAGGATTTAATTGTCTAAAAGCTCAAATGACTGACCGGTCCTCGTCATGGTGTACAACGAGTGGTCTCTGGTCTTCCTCTGCAACAGCTTGTACACCACGGCGGCGCCGGCGATGAACACCACCATGGCGACGGCGATGCCGATGTACAGCGGCACGTCGCTGTGCGCCGTCGCTGCTGATGAAGCATTAATATTACTTAATTTGTTAATATTAAAATTAATAAAAAAGGCGCTAATTAATCCGATAATAGGATTTTAAGATAAGCTGTCTGTTTTCTTCTGCTAGGATGCCAATTGTCACTTTTCTGGCGTCTTTACGTTCATAATGAAGATATAACTAAGTAAATAAAGATAAGATGGCATTTTTATTAACTACGTTATCGGAAAAATCTTTCAAACTTTTATTCTGTTACCTACGGTGAAACCGACTATTTAATAAAATGAGATTGAAAAATAATTAAAAAAAAAAGAAAAGCATTAACCCCGTGTTAAATAAAATTTGTAAGTCATTGTTAATAACTTTGAATGTATGCCACACGATAACTGTTCGACTCCAGACTAGAGTTCAGGTTCATAATCTTCAATCGCTCATAAAACTGATGATAATGACATAGACGTCTCAACAACCAAATTTTGTAGTGAAATTTAAATTTCGTTTTTCAGTTATTAAAGAAGATAAAATACTGCAAATTACAATATCAATTTACCAAAATTTAGAAAGTCCAACGCATTCAAATGTCAGCTCGGACAGTGTCCGATATCTTAGTGTCGTAATGGGTATATTCTCACACAGTTCGCTTAACAATGTTTCCCCCCAGAGCAAACCCAATTAAGATTATGGCATTTTTTACAATCCAAAAAAACCACACGACGAGGGCATAAGTTCCAATCGAACACACCGCGAAAGAGGGAACATTAAAAAAAAACATACTCCAACTAACCATAAAGCGTAAGAGCCACGAAATTATGAACTCCACCTGTGTATGATAAGCTTTTAACGCCGCGCTTTACGGCTTCGACTATAAAAATTGTAATGCTGCGAGCACACGGAACGGAACCGGCCCGGGCTTTCTGTGAACGGGCCCTTATTATTTATGTCACCGCCGCGCCCCCCGCGATTGGACACGGCGACTGCGCCGCGGCGGGCTTTAACGGCTGTTCCGTGTAATTCGGCTCGGACGGCGCGGCCTGTGCGGCGACGGGACCGTCCCGCGCCGTGCACAAAACGCATTCAATGCTTATTAATTTACCATGAAGAACGCCCGTTTGAGAAAGGTTTCCCTTTACTAAATTGTTGATTTTGTTTTGTAAAAAAAAAATTACGGTTGAAAAGTGAATGCGGTTTCGAAAAAAAAATTGACTTACAATTTTGTTCGGTGTGCCGACCTCGCCTCTAAGATGTAAGCGTCATTTTGGCCAAATTAATATTTTTTCGTAGGTCAACGATCAGGGGGCCTAGTTTCCTATTGGAATATTTTTCCATTGATTACGTTATTGATGATTTCTATTACATGAACTCAATCTGAACGCAATCATTGAGAGAAATTTAATCATTTCCTTAAGTTCAGATAATGGTGATTATTCAGTGTTCAAAAAAGTTTTGATTGAAAAGCCTTTTGATGAATAGAGACCCTCATTACTTTTGAGTATTTAAGAGCGTCTTCTCATAAATTTACTATTAACAAAAGATACCTACTTTCACTGTTAAAACTCTCCCTTCTAAAAGGATTTAATGTTGATTCGTTTACAGAATTGAAGTAAGATTTTTGATTCGAAATTAAAATAAGCGGATATAGCGCATTTTTGGGCGTGTAAGTGTGTATATGTCAATATATGTGCCCGTTTACATTTCACCCTATAACTATCTACTTACATAGTTATTGAGGAGTTCAATAAATATGTACTCATCGGATTATCTGTTCGTAATGATAACAATGCAAGAAATCTAGGACAGTCGGTTCTAGAGTTTATGAGATTATGTGAGAATGACGCATCAGCCATAATGCGGCGATTGTGCAGATATGACTCGTTGTGTCTTAGTCTTAGGCATTCAGAATAACTGACATTTAGAGTCAATCTTCTGTTGAATTGTTCCAACAATGAAAGCTTGAACGAGTTCTATCTGATTCAAATAGGTGACGTGTCCGTAATATCAAATAGGAAATGCAAAAACGAGAGCACTTCGCATATGGGCGTTATACAACATTTTAAATGCCTGTACGTTTCTGAAGGTTCGCGATTTTTTTAGAACTACTTAAACTTCTTTACACCAATAATAATAACAACTAACCACTTCTTTTTTTAGAAGCCTAATATTTTGTGATAATAATATAATGAAACCGAAATGGTGTGATAATAACAAATCAATGATTTGTTAAGACAGCGAAATATCTTGTTATAACATCTACACATATTACATATGTATAACCGAAATACCACTGACTGACTGACTCATCACGAGATCTCCGAAACTACAGGTCTGATTAACTTGAGATTCGACATAGTTCCTTTTTTCGAGACCTAGACGCTCATTAAGAACGGATTTTACACAAATCCTGTCGAAAAAGAAAATTATTTATGTAAGCAAAGCTGCAGACAAAAGCTAGCACAAAAATATATACGCCGTATACTACAATATACATACCACATATCGTAATACTGTCGTGAAAATTGTACATCTTTTATGATCATTATACATAGTGAATAAGATCCAAGTCTTCGTAAAGATTGATATAATTCATTGGAAGTTCGTGTCAAAGAAAATGGGAAGATAACATATTGAAGAGGTATGTGATGAATAGAATAGATCAAATAGAATGCTTGTGGCCAATCCTGAAGTAGCAGACCAAAACATAGGTGACGACGACTAGTTCTGACGTACTGACACTTGTGGAGATATGACTCAAACCAGCGCCGGAAATCACAATCAATTTCGTTTTTTTAGAGCTTCCTAAATAGACTTATAGTAATAATAAATTACGACGTGCCTCCAATAAACTATTTTAATTTATATTGACTCAATTATCTTGATGTGAAGTGACTGGAATTAAGGAAGATTGTTTATTAATCTGTATTAACTATTTGTTCATTATTAAGTATACGGCAAAAGCTAAATGCAATTCATTGACGTGGGTCAACTTTGGTCATCAACGTCACTTGCAGTAATAGAAGTTAATTAGACACTTGCCTGCGTCTTGGTTTGCTTTTGTAGTGAAACAACAGATTCGAGGCTCAGCGGTGGGTTGTATGCTACCTATTAAGACATGTTGCAAGTAAGCATCTAATTACGGATTTCCGCGAAGTGACACCCCACACAATGAAATAATAGAAGTTAAGATTGTGGTATACAATAATTAAGTATTTTGTTTGTGATAAAGTTTTTCTTTATTTCTTCACGCCCTATTTGGGCGTGGCATAAATATATGTTGATAAGTAAATAAGAATGTCATGATATAAATTTACTACGTACACATTTTATGTAAAACATTTACTTAAGTATGTATTTATTCAAGAATTAATCAAAAACACATGAAACGCAATAGCTATCTATAGCTGTAGCACAACCTCCCACAATAATTCTAATTCAGACTAAAGGGCGCGTACCTAAGCCCTCCACGCCGATCCCGAGTGGGCTAATTGTTGCTAGTTAAAAGTTACTTTTAGAGAAATAAAAGTCAATTCAATGCTATTGCATTTAAAAATCAGTTTTGTACTAAAAACAGTTAAAACGTTTAGAAAATAAAAATCAAAGTAACTTTTCTTGAATGCGAGTTTCAAAGAAGTCGTTTAATGTGCCTTTGGTCTAAACCACACATTCACGTTTTTGTCATCTTTAAAGAAGTATGTTTGATCTTTCTTTCGTCTCCTTTAAGATATCATCAGCTTTTCTTGATTTCCACGTCAAGTACAAAACAACGTATTCGGCAAACAGAATTATCAGTGGCTGTCGAATTGTACAAAATTAATAACCTTTGGATAAATCACTAAGTTTCTTATGTGTAAAGCAGGTAATTATGAAATTGGGCAAGATTAAAAAATATTTAAGGTAAATAAATATCGTTGAAGAGGTAACGACGTATATTCAGACGTTGACAAGCTGTTTAGTTTCCTGAACGAAGGATCTTCTTTTATACAAAAAGTCACTTTTAGTTAATTAAGTTTTCGTTCCACGTTCTCGTTTTAACCGGTTTTCAGCTGTAACAATCGTTAAAAGGAGAAATTGGAACATAAAAATTATTGTTAAAAGTGACTTTTTAAAAGTCAGTTTAAAAGGATCTTAGTAACGCAAAAAATTAGAAAACATCTTTAGTCAAAATTCTAGTGTATTGACAGTAAACCACTAAAAATTTTCAAAAGTACTTACGTCCCATAATTAAAGTACATGGTATTTTAATTATCTAGTCAATAGTGCTCAAATGACATGATAATTGTGAAATTTCTATGTGATGCTTAGGTGTCTATGAGTCAATCACGCATTGCAACTGAACGATTCTAGAACGGTATTCAGATAAAATATGTTCTGGACAAACATACAACATATTTTAATCTCGGAAATGTACTTACATATTTGCCGGGATCGGAACCGAGACTGGAGGACCCGCGACGCGAGCGAGAGTGAAATCGCGATCGGCATCGTGATTCACAAGGGGGCTATCGATGCGAATGATGGGGGAATCGGTTCCAAGTTCACGGAGGGGCGACTAATGGAGGCTAGTAGTAAACGAACTCGCTTCCTGACGTGGACGTACCGTAATCGAAGCCAAACGTAAAATGAAGCGATCGCGCGCCGAGCGCGGCCGATAACGATCGCCGCGTGCGCCGTGTCGTGTGGGCAATTAAAAGGCGGAGGCGCGGGCCGCCCGAAGGCTGCGTGTACACCTTGTTAATATGTGGACTTCTTCATTGAAATGGTAGTAGAGGAGGACGAAAGAAAACACTATGTAGCGATTGAGATCTTAGGTGGAGATGATAACGAAAATATAAACAATGAAGATATTTTTAAAAAAATATTAGGTCATTTTAGGAATAATCTACATAATCACGGTGAAGATATGACGTACCTACATTCTTGGCTTTCGTTTTGGAGATGCAGAGTGGAATCTTCAATCAAAATGTGACGTAAAAAAAAAACTAGTTTTATGTTATGAAAAAACATTTCAATTAAGTACACATTTATTACTTTTTTTCATCATTCACTTATTATTAATTGCACTTGAATAGATGGATCTATACTACTATATACATCTGTAAATTCTCTCTGTGAGTACAAATGTCTTATCAAATATTGTGATAAATATTAGTTGTTTTCTTATGCACTAGTATTAATAGTCTTGCTCGTTTACTTATCGTTCAGTTGCTCGTCTTTGGTGACGTCGATGCGCGGGAACACTCCCCTCTTTTCATCACGGTAACGCCTTAAATCTACCATTTCTAAATTTTTGTCCATCTGTCCATATGTCTCTTTATCACTTAAGAATGACTTGACCGATCTTTACGTGTGTATGATAGCGTGAATAATGTTATAACATAAAACTATTCATGCAAAAAAAAATGTAAACAAATTCTAGTAATGTTATAGACAATTTTTTGAACAATGATTATGCTCTGCTAATTATCCTTCCTCTTTTATGATATTTCAGTACTTTAATACACGAAATGTTACAACACAGTCGCAAACAAAAATAAGATCGATCCAAGAGAGAATACAGAATAGCTTCTCGTCTTCTCATCTCGACACGTCAGCTGCGATCAAACATGTCGTGGCCTTAAAAAGAATTACCGGATCGAATAGATTGCATGACGTACGGACGACAATTTAGATTTGATCACGATAAAAGCAACTTAATACGTTTATTTATCGTGGTGTAATTGTGCCTGCACGCGGACGGTGACCGGGGGCGCGCCTCGCGGCCGTAAGCGATGGCGCAATGCGATCGAGCGGTAGTTTGGTAAGAACGCATAAAGTCCGCAAATAACTAAGGGCGTACACGGGCTGGCGGTTCACCGATTCCGAATGTTTAAACGGGCGTAAATCCTGATTTTATTGGTTCCACTCGTTTAACACGCGTACGTCGGATAGAGGCTAGACTATTTCGTTTTACGTTCGCCGGCCTAGAAAGGGTTAAGACTTAATTACACCACAACGAAACGTATATCTAAATTGAAGTTAATGGCACGCAATTATTTTTAGAAAAATATTAAGCGTTGTAGACTTCGTAAATGGCCAATGTCGTAGATGATCCAATTGTCACCTTTCAAATATAAAAAAGAAAAACATTACTACAAACCGACGGCCATTGTAAAGATTTTCTCTCTACCTAACAAATACGTAGATCTACGTTCGAGGTCGATTCTTCTGTCTTAGACGCTATGCGTGCGTGACTTGATAGTTTCTTCATAATTAGTCACTGAATATACATAGAAACATGCAAATATGGCGGCTATTCTTAGAGGTTTTATTGAAAACCTGACAGAATTCTAACCGGATTTTGATCATGAAGGACTGAAAATGCGAATATACATTTTTTATAATGTATATTCGCATTTTCAGTCCTTGTCAGTCCTAAACCGTGTGATCGTTTATATCGTCAAGAGTTGTTTAAATGTTTGTGAGGTACAATAAAAAAATTGGAGCCAATGTGAGTCGCCATTTGCATTTTTCATTATCTTAACTAACTACAAAAAAAAAATGTCTAATGGAAGTGTACACGAAAATTCGGCCTAGGCTGGATGATTATTAGTACATTATTTTTACGATATCGTTGATCAAATGCATCATCGCACAAAATAATCACCAATCTCTGAATACAACAAGAGTCTAATGGTCTAATGTAGCCGTCACGACGATCTGACGCTCTATACATAAGAGATATTTGCGTTAGATATTACAATTTGCACATTTGTTATAACAACACGACATATTTTACATTAAACATTCGCCGTTGCAGCGAGATTGCAGATAGCGAATCCAATCAAAATTTACAAACCCTCGTAGAGGCGAACATAAACCGGCGGGAGGCCTCGCGAAATTGAATTATCGAGTCGCGAGCTCCACGGCCGTTCTGGATTCAATGCGCTCGCGCACAAGTCCCACATTCGCGTGCGAATTCTCTGTAAGTGCAACGCATGCAGCGCGCGCTCGCCCGCCGCGGGCACGACAAATCACGGCCGTGCCCACCTCCGCTAATGACGCGGCGGCCCGCGCGGGCCGGGCGGCGATGATGGAGCGCTTATGGCTTTTACTGCGCTCGCGCCGCGCGATCGCAATTAAAACGAACTCGACGAGTATCGTATTTATTTACGATACGCATACACGTCTAGATTCTTCTAGTCGTCCACATAAGTCGACGAAAGTGTATATAGGGCATTATAGGGTATATTAAGGATCTTCATTAGAAAAATTCATGTTTCAGTGCAATGATTGCACTGAGAGATGAAAGGCTGTATATAGTGGCTCTGTTAATTTTGAGCCCAATATTATTTTTATATTTCAACACGTACATATATATATAGACGAATGATATATTCGATATAACGACTCAAAAGCGAAACTGCGATCGGAAACAAGAACGGGAGCAAGATTGTTTTAGGAATCTAAAAAGACAACAGGGTGAGAACCAAAATCCAGAACAGATTGGGCATTGGAAGTAAATAGCACTAGGATCAAATTCTGTACGAGGACCGGGGTCGGAATGTATAATGAGACCAGAATTAGACGTTAGAAAAGACCCGGTATTGAAATCCACCAGGATAGAGATCATGATTGAATTGATGGAGGCTTTTCGATTAAAAAGATGAAGGAGTTCATTTAATGCTCATTCGGGCGAAGACGCATGCGATAGCTGTTTATTGTGTACTTACGTCGGTAAATATTTCAAGTAATTATTTCATAAAAATAAAAGTCACTCTTTTCTATAACGGATAACGATAGTGCGATTAATTATCAATAAAAAATGATACAGTGGATTGGATGATTTTTAGATGTGATCCAATTTTGATCTTACAGCAGATTGCTACATATTATATAGTATATATTAATATACGATAGTAATAATATGAAATAAAAAATAGAAATCATGAATCCGAAAATTGCTTTATTGTGCATAAATTTAGTTTGTATGCAACTTAGATTATAAAAAATTATACAAAATTATGGCTATGGAATTTTGTGTAATAAAGTTGAGATGGTTACCGAAAGTTTTGAGAAGGGCGCTAGAGAAGCGCCTTTACATTGCTATTTTATGGTAAGCATCATCTTCGAGTATGAAGTTATAGAGATTAAATTTTACCAGGGACTAACGCACATAATAGCATTTTCGAATAAAATTTGTACCTTTGATCGCAAATTGAAATGCAAACAGAAATAATCTTAAGCATGAGTTCCTTATTCGTGAAATTAGTATTTATTATACGTTCGATTCTATACAGTTTATTAATAAGCTATACAGTTCAACAGATAAATGCACTATTCAAACAAGAGCACTCATTATAACCTTTAAAACCTTAAATTATAAGTCAATACAAAAGAATGTATTTGATTCGGGCCTCCGATAAACTGGATTCGGATGTGGTGATGACAAAAGATGACAAGAGACGAAAATTCTAAACCGAATTCGGCCTTTTCCCACCGTGAGGCGGCAATTAGGCTAATGAAGAGCGGCAGCGGGGCCGGGGCGGGGTGGGCGGCGCGGCCAGGACTCACCTTTCATGTGGGCAATCCGCTGATGGTCCGCGTTCCACTGCTCCAGATGAAAATAATAAAGTGGGACTCGCTGCCCGCTTGAATGAATAACGTTCAGTTAATTAAAATTACGCGCTTTCGGCGAGATTAATCCCGAAATGAAATGGGACTCCGCCGACGACGGTTTGTGTCCGACGTTTTTGTCCGCGAGGCGGAGGGCGATCCCTCGAACAGATTTAAATTTGAACGAAGTTAGATTAAAATCCTACGTTAAATCGAGTCGGTAATTACACTAATTACTCGTTTCAATATTTTATATTATTCTCGAAGGCTGAAAAAAATCTCGGTTCATTCGAACGAGGAGTTTTGAACGAAACGCTTTTTTACGTGGGTAGGTAGCTCATTTTAAGCGACAGTAGGATTATGATGTGCGGGGAAAAAACAGAGACCGCACTCCGAAGCGGGACAATCGATCACGGGCCGCAGCGCCGGGATAGACTGCGGCAATTTACAAACAAATTCGTCAGAGATTGCGGATTTATTTACAGTGAAAAGCGAAACCGGCCGAATATGCGGCGGCCCGAGGAAAATTGCTAAGCAAACGGAAGTGGAGGGGAAAGCCGCCGTGGGCTATTTATCAAACGTTCGATAAACAGAAGGCATACGAAATTGAATCCGAGTCAGCGGGGACCGGGAATGATTTATTGCTATTATAAATAAAATACGGATTGATCACTTCCTATCTGAATACTGAACGCAGACAGCGCCCTCTGCACGCCGGCGTCGGCCCGCGGATGGGTCTTCGCTCGGATGTTGATCAGAACTTCAAGTAAACATTAGTTCAGGCGAGAAACTGACAATCGCCGTTCGCGCTACGACTTTAGTCAAATCGGGATGGATATATACGTATTGATTTCTGTTGAAGTGATCAACCGAAATTAACATTCACAACGAAAATTTTCCTGCGATGTTGATGATACTCAAAATTTCTACCTAAATTCAGATGGGTCGTTCGAACTGTGGGTTTGTTATAACATTAGACATTACCCCTTTTTTGATAATATGTGCAGATAAGCAGATTTTTAAAGACATGTTATGTAGTTTCAATATGAATAATGTTACTCCTATGACAATCACACAACGCCTTTTAAACTTTACATATTTTAATTACTAAAATGTGAATGTACATATTTATGTAGGTAGAAATGGACAAACTTTATGCTGATAATTTCAATATTTCGTATTAAGTTTAAAAAAATACATGTAGGATTCATCATATGGACTCGAGAAGTGATTGCACGTAGAATAGATCAATGTTCGCTTGAGCATTCATTGCATCACTATGATGTTATCATAGAATTTGACGAAGGTTTTGAGAATGAATTAACATTAATATTACGCGAACGATCAAAAAGACCGCAGGCACTATTTACGAATTATTAGTAAAAGTATATTAATAATTAGACGGTTTCCTGTACAAAAGATCCCTCCATATTGCTTATACGTAAAGATAGAAAAAAAGGGAGTCGGATGAAATATATACAAGAAAATGTTGCAGAATTAACACTGATACTATTAAATTGACTGCTATATATTGCCTGGCTCGTGTGTCATAATGACCATTGTTGGGAGGCCTTTTAATTCCATTCAGACAAAGGCAGCATTATTCGCCGTAATTAGAATGTGCGTAAACGGTTTACATAGCGAATTACCAGTCTTTGCGACATTGTGTTCGCAGCGCAGTAGATTTGATCACAAAAACGATTGGAGTAAAATTCTCACATCACGGACTGTCATTCTCATACAATTATAGAATCAATGATTTTTTTGTGACGTTAAAAAGCATTTGGATAGACGTAATTTCCGAATTCAACTCGAACTATCATTCATAAAAAAACAATAAAGTCATTCGGTAGCTATAAAATACAAATTCAAATTTAAAATGCACACGTAGAAAGCGAGCGACGACACAGAATGGTTGTGTATTAAATTGTCATCAAATTCATCTCCGAAATAGAACATTCTAAAAACGCGTGTGACATTTCGACATCAAAGTGAATATGATGACGGGGACATTCCTAATAATAGTTCAGCCGATGCAGTCCAGATGGCATCGAGATCTCGGTGCCCCGCTATCGCCGGCCGATAGCCGTAAACGCGTGCGCCGAGTTGTAACATTTCATAGTTATGAGCCGCGAGCGCGGAAAAGGAAGTGTATTTTTAGTAGTACGGTGGCATCTGGCCGGGCCCGCTCACGGAACACGCCCAATTAGCGCGCCCGGGGTGCATCTCGTACCTCCTGGCTCAGCTGGCGATCACAAAGCTTACAGGTATCGATTTTGAAGTGCAACAATAGATTAAGAGTAGTTGTTTTATACTAAAATGGCGGTCTGTCGTATTGGTTTATTTCATTCCCAGGTCCGAGTCACAGCTCAGAAACAACTGCACACAAACGCTCGAAGGTAGAAGAAATTACGTTGTAAATTTATTATCTTTTATGATGTCTCCGGAATATAATTTACCTATAATTATGAATTTTTCAAAAATACTCTTATCAATTTGACATTTGTTGCTTTGTTGCTGCTAATGCGTCATCTGTCAGTTCGACATCTCTGAGTTTGTCAGAGATATCAAAACTGACAAATTCAGATTTTGGGCAAGTCGCCGCAGCATCGTTAATTTATGGTTTCAATAATTCTATCTGTAAACATTTATAGCGAGTTTATCTTTTCTTAAATGTATGAGGCTACGCGTTTGTAACTTGAACGTTACAAGTTTGCAGCTTTCGTAGTTTATTTATTATATATGTAAGTGTAATTCACATATGGATTGGATACGTTTCAACTAAAAGGAGTCTAAATATATTTGCAAACAGACGAATCTTATTAATTTCTTTAACAATACTATGGTGTCAGAAGATTATCACAAAGGACTTACCACCGTAGACGCCGCAATGGTCGCCGAGGCAGTCGGCATGCTGCGTGTGTGCGCCTACGCACGGCGAGCTGTCGACGCATGCGCGGCGGCGCGTCTGCCGGCAGTCCGTGCCACAGGCTGACCACTCGGACCACGCGCCCCAGCGATCCGGCATGGCTGCACGTACGTGGTTAGGGGTTAGAAGACAACAGTGTTATGCAGTAGTGTAGTGTACGGACAGTGATTTGAGACAATAGATATATATTTTATATTTATTTATTAACTATTAGCCGACTACACGACGCAAAGAAGGGCGATATGTTTATGCGTAAATGCAAAATAATATGATTTGTTGAGTATGTTATTAATTCGACGATTTCTACATTATCATATCTATCGCACCTAATAATTTCGTAGGTATGACTGATAAATTATTAGGCATTCACTCAGATTCAAGGGGGTGCCGACAGACGTCGTCCTGCTGCTATGAAAAAGTAAAAATGTGAACTCTATTGAGTGGGATTTTATCGAATAAATCTTTTTTAAATTCCGCTCCAATTCCTTAAGCTACTTGTCATTTAAAAGAATGATCTAGAACACAATAGTATAAGGCCTCAAAGACTTTTAAATTTATAAAAGCCTTGTCTTAAAATTTAAGGAAAGAATTACACTCAATGAGTATGTCAATCAATGTGTCAATCACTCAATCAGACACTCTTACTTCTAAACGGGTAAGCTTGACTGGTTTGTGTTTATATCATTTAGGAAAATGATGCAAGTACCATTTGTGTTTTACCAGACAAATTTATACGGAATACAGAATAAGTTTGTAATTACCAAAAAAATTCGAAATTACTGTATGTATTGTGTGGCCGATATTCTCTGTCCTATACCGATGCCCAAATCCAAGACAGTGTTTTCAGTTAGCGCTTATTAATATGCGCATTTCTACATTTCACACATATTATCCAGTTATCAAGTCCAATTTTGGCAACTACTGTCTGCGTCGAGTTATATTAGTGGCGGGATAAAGGAAGTTTACTTACGTCAGTTTACGATTAATATTATAGCAATAATTTTTTTATCCCATTTGAAATAAAGGTTATGCCACAAGAAAATAGGAATGCAATCGGAGGCAATACGGTTTTTCTTTTAATTTGTATATGTCGTATTCAAGTGAACTTTGACTGCATTTAAAATATTTATTTTTGTATTTTTTTAAAGAGAGTCGTAGCCGAGCTGCATCAGACATAGAGGCCATAAAATAATTTAATTTTTTCGCTGATTTGTAACATTGCTTCGATTTTCACTGATTTATTTATTCTCAATACCCTCCCCTAAGATTGTGGCAACCACAAACTATCGCCATACCACGCGTAGTTTATTTTGTCAGTCATTGAACAAGTAGTATGCATATTTAAACACACACACACACATTTGAGCCTCGGAGTATATATGGATACTTATACTACGTTTTAATAAATTAGCACAAATTAAATAAATCAATTAAAAATATAATTGTATATAGACCATAACTTTTATCATTGAGCGTAATTAGATTTAAGTACTTTATAATGTTAATGCGTGTTTATACGACACAGTGTGTTTAAGGTCAGTAACTTCCTCGTACTAGATAGACTCGACACCAGTTTTGAATGCGTCGCATGAAGTATTACAATGTTTTACGTCGGACACGATTTATAGTCGGCCGTGTGAAACACCAACAAAGGGCAAATAAATACCTTTACATAAGAGCGTGGAGTGCGGCGCGCGCGCACGCCGCGATAACTCATGACGCGCGGTCGGCGTGCACTTCTATAAATTGAAATTAAAATATACCGGCAATTTAGCATCACAAACTGCCCTCACATGCACGGCGCGCATAAATCACGACGTTTTTACAAAAGGAAAGAATAGTGCGCGGGCGTCGTGTCCCGGGACGCGATCGCGGCCGACGGCGACACGATGTCGAGGGCTAAATTTATCGTATAGCATTTCACAGAAAACAGCGGACAAGTACAAATCGGACTCGCATTGGAGAGGATTTCGTATTATAAATCATTACATTAGTCTTCTTGGTGAAATTAAACGACACAATTAATACACGTTTTCTTTTCATGACTATTTCGGGTTCGCGGTTGAAATTTAAGGATTTTCGGTTTTCGCACATTTTTTATTTTAGTAATTATAATCTACAATTCAATTTAATTATTATAATATATAACTTAATATTTCCCATGATAAATCAGTTCATTTGACAAGTCGCATGATGTACTTATCAATTTTTAAGCTAATGCATAGCTTTTATCGCGGGCGTTGAGCGCGGCGACCGAATCAAAAAATTCCGTAACGAAAATAAAACCTAACTCCCCCCACTCCGCCTACCATGTACCATTTGTGAAATATATTCGTTTTTATAAAACAAGCTGATTTTCTTGTAGTCGGCAATTAATTCCCTTCCATAAATTGTAACTTAGTGATTATTTAATTTTAACTTTCAATAACAATGCACAGAGCCTTGATATTGAATGTATATTTTTTTTGTTGATCATTATTAATCAGTTAGCGGTAAGATGAATGTTCGTACGATAAGTGTCGGGTGCTTAGAATCAGGCACCGGATACGTCGGCGGTGTGCGTCAGCGCGTATGTGAGCGCGCCTGTGTTCGCCCGTTTCTTATTAATTAAAGCGCGCACACATAAATCAGTCGGAGTTCGTTAGAGTAGCGAGGAACAACGACATTTTAAGCTTTTACATTTAGTTAAAGTGTTTATTATTTTATTATCATTTTCGTTGAAAATAAATCCCGTTTAATTGCGTGGTTAAGTCACTGACGCTCGCCGGGGCGTCTCGCGTTACGTAAAATAAAATGCTCCAAGTGTCTTTATAGTCAGAAGCACCGAAACCCAATTCGGGTCAAGAGGTACAATCCTGTTACATAAATGCTAGTTTCATGCGTCCAATATTTCACCGTAAGCCTCGATTATATGTGATTAAGATATAAACGGTATATGAATGCGCTGTCTCAGTGTTTTTCTGTTTCACACACCTTCTTTCCCATACTACCCTGCACAGGTCAGTTCTATGCCGCATCATTTAGATGACAACGATTATAAATGTACTTCAAGTTTGCTAGCGAAGACCGGGAAGGAGTCGCCGCCGTGCTGCACTGTCCGGAGAGCAGTGCAGCACGGCGTAGTTAGTTCAACATGCGTACAACGAACATGCAGTTAGTTCCTCGGGACGACCTTCGGCATCGTTTCCCAGGATATTTTTGAAATACCTAATCTGCATTGTATGTTAAGTTCACTATTATATACTTGGCCGCAGGTATAGTCAGTCCACTTTTACTTAAAACAATAATAGCGCCACAAAAAGGGAAAAGCGGATTTCACCACGCACGGCCTTGTCTTGGCCGAGGTTAATAAGTGCTCGAGAAACATGCCTCTCCAACATACAATAAAGTGCGTAAAAATGGGTTATATCAAGTTAATTGCGAAAATTACGTTGTCGCAAAAATTACGTTTTTTTTTATATCTATAGATGCATATTATATACATAATGTATATCCACTCACTTCAAATAAACAACAAAACAATTTGAAATTATTTTTTAAAAATAAATACTATTTTGTTAATAATTTGTAATGCTTGTTGGTTATTTATCACTATAAATATACACAAAACCCTCTTCTATTTTTTTTACTGTGTATTCGAGGGGCAAACAAACAGGCAAGCCATCAGAGGGTAAATGTTCGCCGCCGCCCATGGAAACTCGCAACCTCAGAGAAGTCACCATCACTCTTAGAAGAGAATAGGGTGTCTAATGAAGGGAGATCGAGATGACAGAAAAGAAGAGGGGGACTGGGCCACCAGTCTCACTCACTGGACGAAACGCAACAACGGAAGCTATACGTCCGCATTCTATTAGAGTGTGATATTTTAGTGGTCGGACCGGCCGATTATTGTGCTGTAGCCGAGTTGACGAGAGTATGGCTCTACCGCAGTAAAGTATAGAAAGTAATAACACATGAAACCGAGTTAACATTGTAGTTAAACACCTCATTTTAAAAGAATTTTATATATTATTATATTATATAAGTTTATACACCCGCATAAACTTCTGCACACAGACGCGTACACGCAAACACACATGCATGGCCACACGCGCGCACACACACACCTCTGATGTGTTTATTCATATATCATTTATTTTAATAACTTCAATAGATTGAGACTAAAATATATAAAACTAAATTTTATAGGAAATTATTTGCTGGAAATACTGGAGTGTGATGCTGACGAGTGTCACAGCCGATATCGAGCTGTTTGTTTAATTACGTGAGAATTTGGGGCTGTTCAAATAGACGCCGCTGAAATTAATTTTGGCGCTTTAATTAAAACTTTAATACGAGAAAGTTGTTCAAACCGCCTAACAAAAGCCGCCATGTATACGCGCGCATTACTGTGGTGATATTGCTAAGTTACACTATATTATTACTTACTGTCTATGGCTTATACGCTCGCAATAGTGGAAAACTTAACTTATAAATATCGCATTTATACATTTTTTTTTCTCAAAAAAATATATTTTAAAACTAAATATTTGCAGTATTTTATAGCAAAATGTCGTGCACAGACATTTCAACAAATATATTTGAATTATAAGAACTAAATTAATTTTATACATTATTATTACATCAAGTTAAAATTAATCATAAATTATAATAATATTATTACTTACAAGCTAGAATAATTGAATAATTTAGTTTTCAAGAAAGTCATTATTTCTTGGAACTGACTTTTTTGGAAACCTCCAATGAGAATGTGTTTTATTCTCACAAAATAAAAAACACGGAGAGCGTTCACTTTTAAATCTTTGTATTTTTTGTAATGCACTAATGTTCTTTAAAATACAAACTTTTATACATAATATACTTCAAACTATAAAGTAAATATCATTTGAAGTTTTTCTCTAAACATTATTGCAGTAAAAAAATGATTAAGAAATATTTTGTTGGATGTCAATTAGACTGTAGTTTAGATGTTCGGATAATAAAAAAATAACGCTTGAACCGCTCGACGAAATGAGCTGTTTTTTTTTACTATGCCCGAAAACTTTTCATTAATAACGCAACAGAATAGGAAGGTTGAAAACTTCCTCAATTTTCTACATTAAACATTTAAATTCAATGAGTAATAAAAAGTTGAATTACTACGGCAATATAGCACCCCGCTGAAAGCAAAAGCGCTTTATAAGCAGGCGCAGCATCTTAAATCAAGACGTTAAATAATTTTAACAAAGCCGGATACTTTTTTAAAGAAAAAACATTTTTAATAACAATATGATTAATTTTATTTTAAACTAATTATGTGTACCCTAAATAAAGCTGCTATGGAGAAATTATGTAACACAAAAATTTTAGCATTAAAAAGTGTTGTACTATAGTAAATTTACATATACTTATTTTACGTAGAGATGTAGTTGATTAGAGATATTTTATACATGAGTTATTTTTAACGGATTTGAGTTTGAATAGAAAAAATATTTTGTCGTAAGTCAATTTTTTTTTATTTACTTATCTGTCATAAATTATTTATCTAGCTAGGTTGTAACCTGATTTATAATAAGTGGTATGTTATAAAATTATTGTTTTAATGAGTATAACTTAGAGGAGTGCATTTTTGGATTTCTAAATTTTTGGTTTTTTACTATTAGGATAAGCACTTCGTATAGATATCGGTGTAAAGATTTCAGCTTTGTTTTCTTCGGGTTAGCAGCAGGTCAGTCACCTGTCAGCTGACAATTAGCGATACCCTAAAATTGCATAACAATTCTGCCAAACTAAATTTGTGCATATTATCGATACGATTGTATTGCAGTCGCGCTAGCTTGTTGTTACTTTGTACGTAAATTACTTAATTTAGTAATGATTGTGTTCTGATAGCAATACCGCTTATTTCTAAGTAGCCCCGTTTCTGTTCCGATGCGGTCTCAATGCCGATCTTGACCTGTCCCTGGGCACCGCTGCTCTTTTTCTGATTTCATACATTTTTTTTATTTAAAAATCTTCCACTTCCTATTTCAAGAGATAATCTAGTTTAATTTACCACGCTATTCACTCACATTCAGTATATCTGCAGCTTACGTCTCTCTTTTTCGCGAAAATTTTTTTAATGTTTTCCCTATATAAGACTTTTTGCAAAAGTGTCTAATATTTTTAAATATATCTAATTAAGACGCTATTACAATTCAGCCTGAATCAATCACTTATTTATTGAATTCAACTTCAGGGTTTCTCGTTTAATGTTAACCCGTCCGAAAGTGTGTGCCCTATTTAATTATTCACTCAAAACCAAATTAACTTTTGAATAGTATTTGTTGGTTTGTGAATCAACAACTTTTTTTTGCCTCACATTTCTTTACACCTTTCTCATACGCACCCGAATAGATCAGGTGAACAGTATTCCCTTAGATATAGATACTAATGCGTAAAATTTCTACTTAAATTGAACACTTCATGAAACGTGCGTCATGAGGTCTTGGACTATAATTTTATCACTAAAAAGCATATATATTTTTTACTATTATAAGCTAACATCTTCAGTTGGAGTCTGGACCGTAATGTAGACCGATGTATGGGAGTACATTCTTTCCTTCCCACTACGAAAATTTCAATAGTTTGGACGTTTAAAAAGAGTTTTTGAAGTAAGATAAATATACAGTGTTGTTAAATAAATTTCATTTAAAATAAATACAGTTAAAATTTTACACGAATTCTTTCTAAGTGCTTCTTTTTTGTACAGAGTATTGCCACAAACCACTTTATTTTGGCAGAGAAATTGTTCTGGTTATAAAAATGTAAAAAGCTATGCTGTAGCTAGGTGAATTTTTATTCGAACAAGATAGTTTAAATAGGCAATGCCAAGAAAAATAGGTATTTTAGGAACACATTGCACCAACGTGCCCCACACTATTTACAATTAAATATAAACAAACCTGTATATGTAATTCTACTTAACACAAAGAAAATGAAGCGTAATAAAAATTGTAGCCATAAACCGGAATAAAATAATTTATTCAAGTTAATAATAAAAAAATGCAGGACCTCATACGTTAATTTTTTATTTAACCCTTACTAACTAGATGTTTTATCATTTATAAATAGTTAAGGATGGCTAAGGATAATGTTCTAAGATATTTACTTTTCGCAGTATTATAAACGGAAATTTTAATGATTTTTCTTAATAAATGACAAAAAGTTAACTACTAAATCTATCCATTAAAAAAATATTTTTGTGTATATGAATATGGTACATTTGTGATTCTTTTGAACACAACATTTTTGTTTTCAGGCAAATGTGTTTCGAGTCGACGACCCAAGCAAAGACACATGTCCTAGTAAGTTATTTAATGTGAATATAACCTTTTTTATTTACATTATTTTAACAGCGTTTTGGAAAATAAACTATCTTTGAATGTTAAACATCGGATGATAATTATCTTAACGTTAATTGAAAATGGTCCAATATCATGACCCAATGATTCATAAGGATAATATGAAATACATAACTGTCTCACTATTATAAAGTAACTGTTATTATAACTTAATTCGAAAAATTTGTTTTTGTATAAATACTTCTAGAATAAAGTTTTTGTATAAATACTTCTAGAATAAAAGTAGTTCTAAATGAAATCAAAAGTTTAAAAATAATATTTTAGTTTATATTGGTTTTCAAGTTGAGAAGTTAAAAGCCTAATTCCATTTATTTAAATGAAATGTTATTCACTGAAAGAAATAATACTTGGTCGAAATTTTAAGAAATAATTAATATGAATGTTTAATTGATTTTATCATCATATGCATATTAGACAGGTGTATCTTGGGTTATCGACTTGGAAAGAAAGAGAGTCAAGGCTGAAAGCAAAATGGCTAATAAAGCACTAGTTACAGCTGAAGTCGTACGCCTCCAACATGAGGCGACTCGGTTGTAAATTGAGGCGTCTCGTTTGCAGTCTAGACTTTCCGCTTACAAGCTGAGGTGTCCCGCTTACAGGCTGCGGCAGCGGACAAATTTTGAAATAAAAATGGTTGCTTTTTACTCTTTTTCTTTTATTACCCTTGTTTTTATTAGACACTGATAGTGAAGTAAACAGATAATTACAAATTGTTATGGAGGTGCACTTCAGTACTATAAGTTTATGTCAAATACATGAACAGGTGCTTATTATTTTATATGTTTGATAGTAAAGAATTACAATTTCTCATTTGGAATTTCATAATATCTTCATAAGGAAAAAGTAAATCTTCAAGAATTTTTTTGCTGCAATTAAATACATCATATGTATTGAAACTTATATTAATTGATTTTGCTGTAAAAAATCAGTCCACAGCCTCTTGATAATACGTTGTTACTGTAGATATCCCTCTTGCAATAAATGTTCGTCTGGAAAAGCTTCGGGTGTATCCTGGATCACATGCATGTAGGATCAAAACTCTTTCTCGTACTTCTGGTGTTAATTCGGGCACTGCAAACCTGTATCTATTTACAATGTTACGTAACACAGTGGATGGATTTACAATGCGAGCTATGTGATGATTGTCGTGCAGTATTCTGTGAGACAATAAACATCGCCAAAGTGCTTTTAATACAGTTGTGCATCGCTCAACAGTGTTCCTAGTGAGACAATTAATTTTCTTAATGTAGTTTTTTTGTTCACTGCCAGAAGCAGCATTTGGGATTGGAGTCATAAGTCATGGCGTCAGTAGATATTCAAAATCACTTGTAAAAATAATATTATAATCAAATATGAAGAGATATGAAAATAAATATTAGCAAAACTAAGGTCGTGGTGATAGAAAGAATGGATAGCATGTGCGAATGTGATATTTGTACAATAGGAAGGTCATAAAACATTTTTTTCGATATCTCTTAGAAAAAATCTCAGTTTATCATATTTGAGGTCTCTTCGAATATCAGCTAGATCCAAATTTATAGGAGCCACTCGAAAGTTTAAAAGCTTTCTAAACTTCCAAAACCTTCCAAAATTTTGGACGGTTTTGGGAGGCCAGTGAATCATCAAAATTTGGCCTTCTCAAGATTGTCCAAAATTTTAAAAGTACCAAATTTTGACTATTCGAAACTGATCAGCTTATAGGAAAAGACTGATGGATGTCAGTGAAGCAAGAGTGGTATGCAAATGTCGTACCATATGAAGATTTATGGAGATCCATCTATTCACCTGGGGACTTCTGGGAACCAGACATGAGTATGAAATACAATTATATTTACATACCTGTGTAAATAGCAGGTCTATCTTTTTGTGTTTAAGAGAAGCGAATATATCTTGTGAATGCCCGCGTCACTTTTCTCACGACATCTGAAACGCTGACTTGACATGATAAGGAACATTTTGTTCGTGTGCCAGCAATGTTTCCCAAATTCAGCATCGGCAATTTCAAGTCCCTCTTGCAACTTACTTGCGGAGATTACGCCGTTTTCTACTTGTTTTTAAGGTGCACTGACGTCTATTTTTAGCTCGTAACGCCGAAATAATTATATTTGCGCGAAACGTCATTAAGGAAATATTTACCTTAAAATAAAATTGATTATTATATGGTTAATTGAGAAAATGCACAAACTCGAAATCTATAATGTGTTTTCAAGTATCTAATAAAATTAGGTATCAAGTAATTTTGTATCTTACCAGGGATTGAGCACTTATTATCGAAGTAAGCACGTCACAAGCAATACTTAATCTCTTATTTGAAGAATCTGAATAACAATGCAAATAACTAAATAGCAGTCGCATAAAAGCTCGAAGAGTGATTGCAATTTGACAGTTGAAAGTGTTCGCTGTCTGCTGTTGTAGAGCTACCAGACTGCTTATGTGATAGGCCAATGACTCGTTTTAAACAAAAGACGCACCCTCTATTATATTGTGGGTAGTTGTAGAGAAATCGCGAATTTACGTTTTGCAACCGGTTGTGTGACAGTTGCGCGACTACTGTTATCTACTGATAATCACGTGAAAAACCTGCGGTTGCGAAACGGTAGATCCGTTACGCAATATAAACTGTGATCTATTACGCAGTTAAGCAATGGCTTAGATACAATTTTGCCGTTTTTCATATTCGACTGTGGCAAAGTCGAAAAGAGGGGTACGATGAAGACAGTGTCGTCGTATACCATATGTTCATCTGTTCTCGAATATATTTTAAACTATTCGTCCGATGCCTGTGTGTGAGATATCACCGCGCTTGTTACGGCTGTTCACGTGTTAAACGATAATGTTTTTAAGCCAATTTTGACACTCATGATGGGTCATAAAGTCATGGACTAAAAGATAAAAATCAGCAAAGTATGGCATTAAAAGGTTCTAGTATACAAAACTATGTCAGTAATAAAAACCATGAACACAATTTCATTTTCTGTCTAAAAAATCAGAAAAGGTTTTTTAGACAGAAAACATTGAAGCTTATATGACCACTTCACAAAAAAAAGTCAATCGTAAGTCGGACGCATTCACCGAAGACTCCATAGCACCACACAATATAGTTGTATTAAAATGTATGTCGTTAGCGCAAGCCGACTTACACTTTATTGGTTTGATATGATTTATTGTTTATTTTAGGTCATGCACTATAATGACACCATTGTGATGTTCGTCTGTGTTACCGTTTTACGATAGTGGGAAAATAAGAAAACGTTGAACAAATCACATTTCTTGCATGGACACCCCCTCAAATTTTTGCTTTTATTTCAAGAAACATCAAGAAAATATGTTCCATTTATATTAAAAATCCGCACGAAATTCATGAAATAAAGTGTTATCTGTTAGATCGAAAGTCAATCAGAGTTCAATCGTCGACACCAACGTCCGTTGAAAAAGTACATTTTAAAAATAATTACAAACTAAGAAATAAATTCCTGTTCTACTGAAAGCTAATAGAGAGATAAGTCTAAATGTCTGGTTACTTACTCAATAAGAACGCGAAATCATTCCTGTATATTGCACTTGAAATATAGTTGACAAATAAAGCTATTAGAGAGTAGGTATTGAAGTTTACTGCTGCTAAGCGTATTATTTACAATTAAGCTTTGTTTCTCAGTTCTTTCATAAACGCTGAGCAAAATAAAATGAGACTTCAACTATTACGATAATAAAATGTAAACAGTCTGTTTTGATAATGGTGATTTTCTTTTTTGATGTTCAATAGTGGATGGTGGTTACCTTTTGATGTTCAAGTGACCAATAGTTTTCTTACCGATTAAAAGTTGCTGAGTGTTGTCGTAAGCTTGTAGATCCATGTAACCGTCTTGGAGGTAGGCAACATGAGAAAGTTTTAAATTAATAACAATGTACTATTTTACTCTATCATTGTTCTATTTTTAGATTTATAATTAAGGACTAGCAAACTATTGTTAAATAAAGAATGAGACACTTGTCGAATTGTAGATTTTCAAAAAAAGTAAAAAAAACATAATTACAAAATATCGCTCACCATTCTGACACGGCACGCACTCGGCCGTCCTCTGCACGGCCTGGCCCTGGCAGGGCGCGCCGCCGTTCAGGGGCACGGGCTCCGTGCACGCCCGGGTCCTCCTCTGGCCGCCGACGATCCTCCCGTTGCAGCGGCACTGGGTCCACGGCCCCCAAGCGCTCCAGCCCCCGTTGACTGGTCAGAAAGGTTATAAATAAAATAAAATGTGCATAAACTAAAAAGCAGTACAGGTGTATGTTAAATTTTCGGGGAAAATAAATATATTTAGCCCATTTTTAGGCTTAATTAATAGATATAAAATTACTGATACTCTATGATCTTATTGTAGGTGTATAATTTTTGTAACTATTAAATTGAGACATATCACAGTGGTAACACAATGTTTAAATAAAAAACACCCTAAAGTTGTCACCATATAAAGCAAGAGACAAGAAAAAACTTCAAATTTGAAGTAGAATGCCTTTTTTTATGCAAAAATCGTAGCCTCCTTGCTGTTGAAATTATACAATAAGTGCAAAACGATGCGTTAAGAACAATACAACTTTTTCAATATTAATGCGTTGTAAAAAGAAATAATAGTGAATATATTGAACAGACCCGAATATACAGAACTATAGGACGAGTACGACAGTATGACTAAACAGTAAAGCAAGTGCGATCATATTACCAAACAATAGGGCAATAAGTAGACAGTACTGGTCACTTAAAGATTATGCTAGAGGAACATTAAACTGTTAGCACTCAATTACAACGAACTTCTTGAAAACAAAAAGAACGTAATAAATAATTTACATGCAATGTTGCGTGTTTATAAACTCTCATAGAAAATTAAAGTAATTTCACAACGGTTTAGAAAAAGAAACCGAATTACAACTTCTTCAGGACTACTTTTTTATATAATATTAAAAACTTTAATGCTTCATATCCAATTACTTTTTTAGGATCTGGGCTTTAATACATTTTTTTTGTATTGTTTTGTTATTTGAACCTTTTCCTTTGGGATTCTATTATAAAAACAAATGCAGTCGCGAGCGTAAAATTTCCTCTAGTATTGATACCAGAGGAAACGACTACCACAGGGTAGTCGCCCAATTTAAAGAAAGTATTAACGTTTCGCGCGCATAAGTAATACTTTCGCAAACATAACGAGTGTTTAGTAAGAAGGCTGCTTCCTTCAAAGTGGACTCTTAGGCTGTGTCTATATTATATCTTATAAATAGTCCAAATCGTTTTCTTTTGTAAGTAGAAACTTTTCTGAAAGTGAAAAGAATCCAAGATTTATTCGAAGTATTACGCTAATGGGCTGGGTAGGATTCAAAGAACTAAGCGTGTCTCCGAGCGTAACATATCTCCGGGCTTAAGACGAAAATAACAGATGTCTGCTAACGGGCAATTGAAATATATACTCGGGGATTTTCAGCGAGATAAAATTCACAAGTAGAAATTTCGCAAGGGACTCAGAGTAACCGACATAGCTCACGGAATCGACAAATTAAAATGGCAATGGGCCGGTCGTGTCACGTAGAACCGATAAACGCACATGCATGTATCAGTTTTAGACGTTTCTGCATGGTGCATCAACGTCGCAGCGGCGTCCAGTTCGTGGTCGCCACTCGAGAACTTCCTTCCCCGGCGGTTAACGGTTCTACGAGCGATGTGGCCCTGCCCGTTAGTTCTTCAATTCGTTATTCTTTTGACTGCCTCATTGGGGAATGAGGCAAATGAGTCAGGTGAGTGTAAAAACATTTAGCATTTTCTTTTTTATTAAAGTACGCTATTCCCACGTTATACCCCATTTTCTTTTTTAGTGTAGAAAGAGTTATCCTACCACCTTTAAAATTTGAAACCTACTTTTTTAAAAGAATATTTCAATGTTTAATTTAATTTTAGATAACAACATTGACATGAAGTTTCTTCACAAACAGACATTTCGGCAGAAAAAAAAATTAAGAAAGATTAGCTATAATTTTGTTTACTCATTTTATTAAAATCAGATATTTCTTCTGTCAGGCAACTCTATTTTTTAACTAAAATATGATAAGGAAGGTCGTTCTTGATCTTATTTCAGATAAAAGGACCACTTAGTGCGCTGTTAAACATAGACCGACGCGAGCGCAGGTGATGAACTCTTTACATTTATTTTGCGCAAGCTTTGATGTTCGGGCCCGCTTGATGGAGGCGAATGTAGTACACGTTTGATTTTTAATAGCTACTGTATTTAAAAGCTCTATGACTCGATTTTTAAGGTATCAAAGAGAAGATAGAATTATTGCAAGATTGATCAATCGTTAACTTGTCTGCATATCTGTTGCGGTCGTTTTCTTAAAAAGAATTTGACATAGAAACTTCAAAAGTTGAATTGGTTTATATATCAATAAGTACTTACTTGTGTAATTCATATTAAATAAAATTATTGAAAAAAAGTCGTGCGATTATTTTGGGAAGGAAAGCGGTGAACAAGTACTAAAATATACAAAACATACTAAGTTGTAAAAGCTATTCCTTTATATGTATATTTTGAGAAATTCGACCATTTATATTTCTTACTTTGAACGTTTCAAAAAATAATAATCTATATATTTGTTGTAAGTCAGAAATAAAATATGAGAATAACTGCAAATATCAGGTAAAGTACTCTACGCGTGTTCCGAATTGCAACTGACCAATTTTTTATAGGTTACAAATATACAAAAAAAAAACAAAATTTGTTTAATTTATTTGTCGATTAACTTATTTTTCATTATGTGTTTCGATATGTAGCATATTTGATGTATATACTTAGTAACTTTTTCATTCATTGCCCACTATATAAGGCAAGCAATTCCCTTATTAGCTAATTTATTTTCACTTTTAAATAAAAAGCTTTCGACAGAATATAGCCGAGGTTTTTTCGAAATTTGTCGGTATATCTGTCTGAAACTATTAAACGGATCAAAAAGTAATTACAAAAGAGGAATGTGTAATCGTGTTTCTAAGGATAGTTGGTGTAACTTTAAAGTTCGACTGAATTTACTGAGTTGCGAAATTTTCTCTTTGAATTTAATACGTCGCGTTTCGCCAATGTCTTACAGATGCATCTCAAAAATCTTTTTGAAACAAGAAAGAAAGACATTTGGACCGGCATAGAAACCGCGTTCGAAATTGGACGTCAGCGCGGGTGAAGCTATGAGTAAAACCTAGTATAGAACTATGAATAATGCATAAGCACCACACGCTGAGTACAATCTATGATCTAGTTTCATAATAGTAGCCGAAAGCAATTTATTATAATGAAAAAAATTAAATGCATAATCAGAGCGAAGTCCGTGAATAATTTTAATACCGGCCCCTCCTTTCTTGCGTTAATGGAGTATCATTATACAAGTGTTTAAGGTTCATAAATCGCGTTAGACTTCGCGCCACCTCTCGGCCACGTGTTGCCCAAATTGTGTTCGACTTCGGGGAAGCGGTTCGTCCCAAGGTCTTATAAATTATTAGTTTTGGTTCTTTTTTGTAACGTTTGTTGTGGATATGTAGTGCTAGTATACCTACGAACAACAAACTTAGAATCAAATATATATAAATACATGGAATTTAAAATAATACTCTATAATAAGATTTTATTTGCCTTTTGTAGTCATTAAATCTTAAATAAACATCAAATTTTAGGGCTCCTACTGGTCTTACGAGGATAAAAAAATATTGTCATTTAGACATGAGAGTTCAGCTAAAATTGTATATAAGGTTACTCTCGTGACCATAAACTATAATACTCTACATCCAATTTTGGCATTGGCTTTTTTTTTGCATTAAGATAAATAAGAAGCTATCTGAGTTTTCTCACGATATCAGAATACAAAATATCTTTAATTTCTTTTTAATTTTCTTTAATTCAATTCTGTTAATTTCCTTAGAGGAACAAACAGGAAAAAAAATAGATTTACATTTACGTAATGCGAAGGATTAATTTTACATAAAATGGTGGTTGGTGCAATGTTTCCTTTGTCAGTTTCCAAAAGCAATGTTCAAATATTCGTTGATGATTCTGAAAGACATCATCAAAAGTGCTCGATTGCTTCATCAAACAATAATGAGTTCAGTTCATTGTTCATTTCAGCTATGCCGGTTACACTTCGCATATTTACTGTTTTGTTTCAAATGATCACATAATTAGATGTGTTAGAAATAGTTCGTAGGAGCTGCTTTATCATCATCACCGATGCACCGTAAACATCAAAATTCAGTGCGCGTACGCCGCCTGTGGTCAGTGCGCGTGTCAGGTCATCTAATGCGGTTTCAGTCAGACTAATTTATTTGCAGAAATTAATACCAGAAATATAACTCAATATTTTGTAAATCGAGTTGTAGTTGAAAATGACGAATATGATTTATATGTCCTGTTAATTTTTATTATCTCTTAAAACATTTTTTGTCTGCTTGTTAACCTTTACTTCAAAGCAGAATTTCGGTATTGAACATAAAAACCGTATAATTAACCGATTACACATTGCCGACTATTAAACGACAATACATGTAACAACACACTCGCGCGCGCGCACGCGCACACGTGCGAGGACCACCCGCCGATACTTCGGTGGTTTCCTTTCCAATAAAAATTGATGACGCCATTACAGATTTTGGTTGTGTTATTAAACCATTAGATAACATTGGATGTTTTTCATTTGGTTTAACATATAAATTTATGTAATGGGGTTCTAAAACGGAGCCCTCGAATGAGGCCATTTCCCGACGGGAATTTAAGAACTTAGTGGCACTTATTTTGAAAAACGGCTCTGTAATTACAAACTCACTAAAATTTTAAATTTGATGGAAGAAATATAGCCTTATCGTAATTATTATAAGAAATTAAGCAACTGTAATAAGTAGATTTAGGGCAGTAGCCGTTGTGAGACCTCGTTTTCAACAAATCATTATCGCTATGTAATACTGCAAACAACTTATTTCTTAATGAAATGTAAAAAAATCTCATATCTGAATGTAAGGTATGGATTCGCAACTATTTCAAAACGAAACAAAAAATTGGAGTTTGTTTGAACACTACAGTATTCTTGAGAATTACTATCATGAACAAGCTTCAATGGGGTCCTCATTTACATCAGGAAGTTGGCGAAAAAGCTCTTAGCTCTGCCGCCCACGCAGTTGAAGAAATACGAAATTAATCATACATCGAAACCGCTGGATTAGTTTATTTTGGCTGTTTTTATAGCGTGAGACATATGGCGTTCTACTCTGGGGATATGGCGAGGATATTCATAGAATTGTGCTGCAGAAGCGGGGCGTCATGCAATTTACAAACTCGGATCGCGTGTATCTTATAGACGCGAGTTTAAGGAATTTGGATTCTTAACTCTGCCATCCCAATTCACATATGAAAATTAATTATAATTAAAAAAAACTAAGCAATATTTAAGAGAAATGTGATCATCATAAACTCGATACTAGAAATTAAAATAAACTGTGTTAAAATGCCCGAATATGCAAAGTGATGAATTCGTTTATTGAACGTGCGTTCTCTGTGTACGCACGTTCAATTAGATAAACAAGATTTACCTTTATGTCAATTTAAGAGCAGTATTTAAACAAAACTATAGTTCGGTATTAACTTTGGGTATGCATGATTAGTTAGAAAAAAAACTACCTTCAAGTTTTTGTTCGTTTTTCTTGAGGGACAACCGCGTTCCGAAAGTGCGGTACAGTAGTAGTGTAAAATTTAAACAAATTACGACGTATTTCGAGTTATTTTTTATACTTTACAAAGTAAAAAAAAATTGAATTTGAATTTCAGAGATTTTAGAACGTCTTATAATTCTTAAATTTATTTTAAAAATATATTATTTTAGGCAAACAATTAAAAATATTTTTTTTCATTTGTTGTTAACTAAGTGTAAAACCAAAATCTAATCACCCCCTACTGATGCAGAAACTTGAAAAAATATACACCCACGTAACTTCCTACGATAATATTCATTGTTAACATTTTAAAATTTTGCTTAAGTTAAATCTGATATATTGTCTTTCAGATAGCTGCACTTAGGTTTCTCTGAATTTAATATTTCTAGTTGCGGATAGATATTTACAATTATGTTCATAAGTAAACAATTCCTTGTAGCAGAATAAAGCATTGCAGAGAAATAATAGATTAGAAAAGCTCTAATATTGTTTTTTATGAGTATGCCTTGTCATTTTGTTTAGATATTTATCAACATACCTATTAGGGCAACAGATTTATTTCTTAAAAAAGCGTGCGATTAACAAATAAATATAGTAGCGCTTTATTCACTAAAAATTTTGCCCACTTTAATTAAGAATTTTCAATTAATTAACTCTACATTTGATCAACTTGAGTTTCGGACAATAGCTTAATTTATAACATTAAATAAACATCATTTATGTACCGTCAATTCTTTGATTGCCTAGTTTTTGAATAAAAGTTTCGAATTTTAAATGTCTTTATTTAATACATTTCCCTTATCGAACCCTAAAACTTCTAAGACACTTTTACTTAAAAATTTTATCCATTTTCTTTTACAGTTTCTATGTGTATACAAATCCAAAACTAATAACGTGGCATTACATTTTAGTATCGAGATCACAATTGATCGCTTATTATATTTGTGATTTATTTAGTTTTTAAGTGAATTTTCTTCATAATAAACAAATTAAGTTCCTTGAAATTTGTCGACATCTTCTTTAATAGACGTGTAAGAATGGGCTGCTAATAGAGCACACCTCCTATGGCGGTATTTTATTTATTGTGGAGTAGGTTTATTCACAAAGATGTGAACAACAATGGTACGTACGTGTATAGAGACCTCTTTGTCGAGGAGGTGAGTGATAAAACGATTGTCGGTTCCTCAACGATGTACGCCCACCAGGCAGACCTGTTGGGCGATGGCGCGACATTCGATTTGTATGAGTACGGATAGTTCGATATAATAAACTAAAATGATTTTTTATTATTTAAAATTTGCTGTGTATTGCTAAGTAATATTATTGTAAATAAATGTTATGTATTAGTTCCGTCCGTATTGTTGGTTAGTGTTTTGTAAATAGTTTTATAAATTGATACGTGACACATTATTCTTTTAATTTGGGAGTACATCCACACGAGTTTAAATTCATTACTTTAATAATATTTGGATATTTGATCGGATTCATAAAAAAAACACGTGTGGCACTCGGGGACTGCCGCGGTAAAGCTATAGCATAGTATTTTTTATCAACTTATGCAATTATAATTATTTATTTATTTTATTTATGCAGTATTTTTTTGAGGAGGTGTCTTAACGCCAAAACTCTAAGCAGGCATGAGTCACCAGATTGCGGGGCGAAGAGGGAGATTACGCATGCGCAGTAACGCCGATACAACCAATGTCACCTAGAGGCGAATTGCTGAACTAAAGAGACAAGCGTGATATTTCAAAAAAGTCATTAAAAGTTCTGCTATTCATCGATAGATGGCAAAAGTAAAAAGTATCACCGCTGTGCCGGTCGAAGTGGGGGTGTTAGGTTATTTTCGTTACGGAATTTCTGGATTCGGTCTCCACGCTCAAGGCCCGCGACAGAAGCTATGCAATAGCTTAAAACTTGTTGTTTCACGCTTTAAATTCTACACCGTAGAATGAATATGCAGATAAATCATTGTAAATAGATTTTCGATCGTATTGTAATAATTTGTAATATGTTATCACGATAATGTACTTAATGTGGGTTTTAAATTATAGTTTTCCTAATATTATACATAAGTTAATAAATTTGTTCCGTCGCTATTACAAACATAACTTTTTGCATTATAATTATCGTTAAATAAATTTGAATTACAACAAAATTATTAACATTTTAAATCTTAAAGTTAATAAATAAAAATTTCACTCTGTTATAATTATAAGCTATATATATTGAAAAACGCATCACACACGAGCGTTCTGGCCTAATGCCTCCCATTGCAATAATTGCAAGGCGTCGGCCGTGCGGCCTTTGATCTTCCAGCAAACACGGTTATTATGGGAGGCGCGAGCCGCGGGAAAGAACGTATGGTTACCTTATGGTGCTAATTTAATGAACATACATAAATCGAATTTCCTACGGTGAACACACGCATTACTCCTTTATGAGTAACACGACTATTTATAACCTAAGAACTATCTTTGAAACTTTGGAAATTTCCTATAACCCATAAAAAATGCAAATATACGATGTTTAACGAAGTAGTATACGAAAACATTACAGTTAAATTGTAGTTTTAGAAGACAGTTACGACGTAAAAAATCTAAGCGACTCAAAATACTCGAAAGATGCTAAAAGGGCAGTTTGAATGTGTGTGTACCATAAATTAAGTGAGAAATTATTAATAGATGAAATATGTTTATCGGATCGCCAGTGCACATGATTGCTCTATTTACTTATGTGCGTAAGAAACTCCATTATATTTCCGTTCTTTCGCTCATTATAGATCAGTAATAAGAGCTCGTCGCGTCGCAGGACTTCGTAAATTACACCTTTTCGAACGTAAATGAGATAACGAGTTATAAAATGAAGGAAATAAGTGGAAGTACGCCCCAGGCACATCCCGCGTATTAATCCAGCAGTGTAATACGCGTCGACCAGACTAACTAACTTGGTACAGAGGTCTATTTCAAAACCGCTGCGTTCTTTCACGGATGCCCCACTACGATGTTTCGTTTGTACATCAAGTTTTCATGTTTTTTTAACAAAACACAACCCTTATAAATACTCCTATGCTATCTACGATGAGGTTGAAAAATAGATAAGTCGATGACTTTTTGCCCTAAGTGCAAAGCCAATCTCATATTAAGCGACCTGTCATAGCTGCATTGCCATGCTGTGAAGGTACAAATGCACTCACCGTAAACGGTGAGCAGTGCCGGCTCGGAGACCCTCTTGCCGGCGATGTTCTCGGCGACGCAACTGTAGTTAGCCATGTCCTGCAGTAAACGCACTATTTTAATATAATATACTGCATTATCGACAATATGATAAGATATATTTATTTTGTTTTCCCGACAATCGTCCAAATAAAATATATAGATATATATTTCTCTTAGTGATACTTGTCTTGATAAAAATCCTATTACTGATTTTTACGATTTCTCAGGATAAGGTTAGCAGGAAACAAATGAATTTCATCGAGGCAGTTCATCTTGATTTTTTTTGTTGACGTATGAGATGTCTTAATCACCGCACTGCTGCGGCATTCCACAATATTTTTACTTCACATTGAGAAGTTTGGACTTTCCATTCTGGCGTGATGCGGGTTGGAGACTACTATTTTTTATAGCATTTCAAGGAGAAAACAAGCTGTGAGCCACCAGAGATTAGGCGGTCACCGTCAACCATGGACCCTCGCAACCCCGAAAGAGCCACGCGTGCGTTGTCGGCTTCTGGGAAAGTACATAATAGGTCATCTAATGAACGGGGGAGTGGATGGGGGAAATTGGATCGATGATGGGAGAGTAGTCGACCGACGGTGGATGAGTAAGTGGGCCACCGAAACCCTCACTCTCAGAACGAAACACGACAGCGGAAGTTGTTACTGCACGTCTGTTCTTTGAGAGAATGTGGTATCCCACCTTCCCATTTCCGCGTTGCAGCCAGGTTGGCTACAGCACGGCTCTACCACTCAAAAACTAGTGTCAGTGCATTGATGAGCGTTGTCACTAATTCGATGACAACACCCGGAACCAACAGTCGTAGTGCTGCCTGAGGCACGGAGGGAGCGGTTTTACTTAAATTAGGTACTTGAAACCATAAAAGCTATACTTAAGAAGAAACTTTAATTTAGAAGCGAATCTTATACCTAATGATTCGAAGGCAATTAACCACTGGGCCACCGCCGCCCACAGATTAATTTTATTTCACCGGCATCTTCACATTTTACCAGAAATCTAGGGCATTTCTAGAAATTGATATGAAATTATATCCACAAAATAAACATTCTCTATCCAATTCGGTGAAAGTGTATTAAGATAAATTTTGTTTATAGTCAACTTTAAACGCAATTTCAATAAATTAGAAATTTAAAGATGGTGTTATTCAGCTGGTATATTATTTCTTAACCTTCCTATACTCGCGCCAATTTTTGTAACACCTATACTCGCGCACGGTGTCACAGACCGATAGTTTGTACCCTTACAACATATTTTTTTAACAAGAAACACATAAACTATTACCATTATTTTAAAGTTTAGGATGTAATGAAACGAAACAGTATAACTAAAAGTTATTTTATTAATTATTTTACCGACTTATAGTCTATCACAAATCAGTCTTAAAATTTGAGATTATAGTACTAAAAAAAATAAAATAAAATCTGAACTTCTTTTTAAAAACAAATTAAACTTCTTATTAATAACAACAAACATATCAATGAACATATTTATCTATGTTTGACTTAGTTTTGAGCCTCGCCATAGCGATCAGGGCATACGGTTACAGCATGCTCCAAACAAAAGTATTTTTTGCAGGTGGCACAGTTGTAACGTGTCTTGCGGTTTTTTTTTTGAAGAGCAGTATCCACAACGACCTACTTTATTATTGTTAGATGTTGCTGCAGACTCGGGTCCATCTAATTTGCATATTTCGGTGAGCCTGAGTCTTATGTTTCTCGGCAAGGATGAAATGAGAGCCCGTCGTCTAAGTTGCGGATTGATCAAATCGTATGCTAAGGCTTCAAGAAAGACCCGACGGCTAATTTTCTTGTTAGGGTTATTCTGCAGGTATATTATAAACGTATTTATACCCGCTACATTCATTAAGCTGTAAAATATTACCATTGGCCATCTATTTGTCCCACGTGCGACGTTGTAAGTCTCACACATTTTGTCTACGCTATCAACTCCACCTTTGGTTCTATTGTAGTCCATTATAATTTCCGGTTTACCTGTATCTTCTATGATCTGGGCATCATCGTGCATGCTGGATACGAGAAGGACATTTTTGCCTTTTTTTGGTACATAGGATACAAGACTGCAATTGCCTCGGTGGCCGAATAAACTAGATTTTTCGGCTCTTCCTCGTATTTCCGTGAAATGTTTAGGCAATTCTCGTTTGTTTTTACGAATCGTCCCAATAACTGTCAATTTGTGTTGAGACTCAAGCTTATCTATCAATGGAATACTAGTGAAGAAGTTATCACATGTGATATTACGCCCAGTATTGTAAATATTTTCACTCAATCGCAAAACCAAAGCCAAAGCGGAGTTATCAACTTGGTTTGGACCGTCTGGTTGCTTCCCAACGTAAACTTCCATGGTATGGGTATAAAACATTTTGGCATCTGTCAACGCATAAATTTTTATTCCATATTTGTTGGGTTTTGATGGAATGTACTGGCGAAAGTTACAACGTCCTCTAAAAGCCTCTAACTTCTCGTCAATTGTAACATACTGAGACACGCTGTAATATTTTTTGAATGTTCCCACAACTATATCAAACAACTCTCTAATAGGTGCCAGTTTATCCAGTTTTATTATCTCTTCTCGTGTATCTTTACTGTCAAATCTGAGACAACGCATCAATAGAAAGAACCTGGATAATCCCATAGTCAATCGAAATATCTCCGGGGATGACCCGTCAGTTCTGAAAAAATCTTTGGCATTTAGACGACTGTTCCTTCTGACTCCAGCAAACAGTAAAAGGCCTAAAAAAGCTTCAATTTCAATATTGTCTGTATCGGCGCAGTCTCTCTCTCTTGTGAAATTATGTTTCATTCGATTAATTTGTTCATTAGTGTACTTTACTATCAGGTTGATAGTGCCCTCCGAAAAAAAAAAGCCGCCACAGCTCACCTGGTTCCTTCAAATTTCTAGCTTCTCCTCTAGCGCCTGGAAGTTGAGTAACTATGTTTCTAGCACGTCGCCTAGTTGGGTTTGAGGCAGGAGATTTATTCCACCTTGTCTGTCCATCTTTTCCTAAGTAAAAATCATGGGATCGTTCATTGTGTTCTATCATTGTGTTATCGTCATTGTCATCGTCTTGATCGGTATCGTATGTCTCTTCTTGTACCTCCACGTTATCTTCCACCTCACTGTCATTTTCGTCTTCATAGCTTGAGCTAGAACTTAATTCTTCCAGCAACAATCTGATTTGATCATCGTCCATTTTGATATGAATTAAAACCTAAAAAAGAATGATAAAATTGGTCAAAATATAATATAGAGCAACATACATACATATATTTTACTATATATACTTTATAAAGTATTCAAAGTCTGTAAAAATATACAAATGCACGAAATAAATTATATTAATACTTACACAAAAGTTACACCTATACTCGCGTCGGTCTCGTGGACCGATTGGTGACGAGTGCTACGACACGTGTGTTTCGCCCGAACGCGCGGCGTGCACTAAAACGAAGTTAGCCACAAATCCGGCAGCTAGCAACGAACTCAACTTCTTAGGATTTACCTACATAAAAATAATTACGAAAGTGTGTTTCGTCGGTCTCACAGACCAACGCGCGAGTATAGGAAGGTTAAAGAATAATTGTACCAATTTACATTTCACTAAAATTTTACTTTACTATTCGATAATCATAGTTCTATAAGCGAAATACTTCTATAAGCGAAATAACAAACCGAGTTGGAAACAAATAGCCAATCGTAAAGAAATTATTATAAAATAAATTTGATTTGTTAAATGAAAGCGTACAATAATCAAACATTGGAATAAAACAACCCTCGCGTCGGAGTCGCGGCGCGCGCGCAATTAATACGCATCTGTCGCGAACGACTAATTAGCCGAGGTAGACGGCGGAACCGACCGCCGAAATAAACCGGAGTAGCCAGAAATTGCAACCTTATCGCGAAGGAAAAAAATAATGACAAGCCCTCGGTGTCAAGACGAAGTGTCGGTGGTGGGAGGACACGCGAGCAGACGTTGATTTATTTTAAAGGCGGGAAGGTGCGAATGACATTGCGCAAAAAATAGTTCGTCGTGTTAATTATTTATTTGGTTTGATATGAGTGTTACTATGCCGTAATGTATTAACTGGAGGACAACGTTAGAGGAACACTAGAAATTCTTAATGTTTTTGTACATTCAAAACTACTTCGAAGCCTTGGTTCAGCGCTCAAATCGGTGTGATCTGATGACGGCTACGCAGCGAATGAATGGCTCCTCCATTCATATAGACATCATTCCAGATTGATATAGACACCCATTTCATCAAAGAAATGTGCGCCAGCTATTAAGAACGGAATATATTTTGTTGCTAGAAATGCTATCATGAAGTAGTGCTAAACAAAAGGAACCCTCGATGATCAATATTTGCTAAAACCCTTTTAAATGTTGACAATATTAGTACTTTCAAATACATCGTCTTACAACAATTAAAAAGTCCGCCACGTGGTTCAGATTTATCATCCAAGTTCAAGTTTGCGGCACGGTCGGGATCGATCGATCAAAGTCGCGGGCGCGCCGCATGCGCCCGCATGACTCAGCGGCCGTCTCGCGAACAAATGTTGCCATGTAAACCGTACCAGATACCATAATGAGGAGCGAATTGATAGTATAATAAATGTATCGAGCAGTATTACGATTAACTAAAAATTTTTGGTCTACATCTTTGTTTTAATTTTAGTAATTGAAGTATCAAAAAATCTTTTTCGAGATGTATTAGGTTTTTTATTTGTAGCATTTCAAGACGCAAACGGGTATGCGAGCCACCAGAGAGTAGGTGATCACCGTCACCCGCTAATACTCTCAACCCTAGAGGAGTCACGGGTTGCCGGCATTTTACTAAGGAATAGATTAACAGGATGGCCACATTTTCGAAAACTTTACAAAAACATAATTAGATTTAAAAGGGATGCATCAGGTTTCAGTCGACGCACTGCTGAGACACGCGCTCCCACAGTCTTCTGATCTCAGATTGAACGACTTGGACTTGAGGCCCATCGACGTGCGACAACATCACTGACCGACGGCTTAACGTGCGTTCCAAGGCAACTTCCATTACAAAAAGGGGAAAATGTGAATATATTTAAATGTAATATAGATATATAAGCAGACTGTCAATAAACATTTAAAGTTTTATTGTAAAGTCATATTAGCTTTGTATTTTAATTCAAATTAGAATAATGTGATTTATGATAACATTGTACAAGTATTAATTTACACAGAAAATTACATCTAACTTTTTTTTTTGAATTAAAGTTTTCACTTAAATTTTTTGAAAACTTCCACGCAATCATTTCATTCCACTACTCAGGCAGTAATATTATGTATAGTTAACATAGAAATATAATACTGACTGTTAAGAAGGTATTTACAAGTTTATTAAATATACTTAATAGACACTATTGATCATGTACAAAAATGACCTGTAAGGTAGCCCTAGAGATGAGCAGGTTGCCCTCCGACGAGACGACGGCGTTGTGGTCCGGCTGCAGCGGCGCGCCGTGCTTCAGCCAGTGCAGGCGCGGCGCGGGCGCGGCGGCCGGCGGCGAGCAGCGCAGCGACGCCGCCGAGCCCGCCTCCACCGACGTCGCTGCCGGCGACACCGTGAACTGCTTCTTGAGATCTGGTGGTGAGAGAATACAGTTACAACTAAATATATGCATCTGGTAATGAATATTTTAAAAGTGTGTGTATGAAGTACACGAGTAGTGTAATATCAATTCCGATATAGATAACGGTTATGTTTATTTGTAAAATTCTAATTGCAGTATATAAGATGTATGAAACTGATGGACAGCCTACTCGTTGCATTTGCAAAATCCTCTACAATTGTATTTACAATTATAGAGGATTTGAAAATACGAAATGGTCTTTTTATTTTATTTTCCTTTTGTACTTCAAAATTTAAAAAGTAATACAAAAAAGTGCCATTAAAAATTAATAACCGGCATTAAGTTAATCGATAATAAAACAACTTTTACAAAACGAAAAAAATATAACCGCCTTCAAAAAACCGTTATTTAAAAAGATATGTTAGCTTTAGCATCTTTTATTACGGTGTTTTTTGTTTGTCATGCTTGAGTTGTCATCGATTCAAAAAACAACTAATTATTTTTATAGGTTTTTGAAGGTGGCATTTAATTATTTATTTTGGAAATGTTACTTTTTATAATAATAATATAAACTCACGCCTATTTCCCGAATGGGTGGGCAGAGACTACAGTTTTCAACATGGTACGATCTTTGCATATCTCTCTGACCTCACTGACATCCATCAATCTTTTCATGTAAGCTCGTCGGTTTCGGGTGCTTGAAATTTGGCCCTTTTTAAATATACCACGAATATGGTCTGCATAGGATTTTCTAGAGCGACCCTTGCCGACCTTTCCATCGCAGACATTCGCTCTATAGATTTGTTTTGTCAGTCTACTTTCATTCATCCTCTCCCGGTGGCCAAACCACCGCAACATACCTCCTTCTACTCTAGTCACTACATTTTCCTTTTACTTTTTATAATACATATATAATTAGCCAGACAGTTGTCTTTGTTCTTTTATAAACAGAAATAAGAATATCAGTACAAATTAAGACATATTTAATAGGAGTCGGCCATCCTGGTACTTCAAGTTTAACTGCGATGTAATTAAAATAAATAAGCAGTCACGTTTATGAGAAATAATGCAAATTCCATGAAAACCATAAATAGATAACTATGTTGTTTTTATTTTTCCGATTTTCTAAACTACGTTATGTTTTACGCCACAGAAAAATTTATGAGACCAATTTAGTATCTACTATATATGTAGAATGTAGCAGTTTAAACTGTTCAAATCGGTTTAGCCGTTTTCGAGAAGTCGATGAGAATAAAATAAAAAACCATATGCTTGGAATATAGAACTTCCACTTTTTTTGAAATAAAAAAAATTATATTTCTTTTAGGAAGTTGATATTTCGATATATTAAACGTACATTTTTGTTATAATTTTTTAAAATTTATGTTGTAGCCATCTGTTTGCCCTTAGTTTGCTGCAACATAAATTATAACATGTGCACTCCACTGCAATCAACATGTACTTACGTTATTCAACGATCGAAGATAGAGTTCAGAATGAGCAAGTTTAAAAAAAAAATCTTTACAATAGTCAGTACAAATTTTCCTTAATTCTCTAACTATATCAGCAGATAAGGTTAATTTTACCCAGAAAGTGTTCAATACTTCGTAGTTAGCAGACATTTTACATGACAGAATGTATGTCGCGGTAGTTTGGCCATCTGCAAAGGATAAATGAAAGTAGACTAACTAAATAAATTTATAGAACAAATGTGTGTGATGGAAAGGATGGAAAGGGTCGCTCTACAAAATCATATGCGGAACATATTGTTGGCATATTAAAAAGGGGCTAATTTTAAGCACCCGAAACCGACGAGCTTACAAGAAAAGTTTGATGGATATTAGTGAAACGAGAGAGATATGCAAAGATCGTATTATTTGGAAATCTATAGTCTCTGCCTATCCTTCTGGGAAATGGGCATGAGTTTATAATATTACTAAATTATCAAAGTCTACCAGAAAACCCATGTTTGATTATAATCAATGAAGTGGCAAACAAACTTTCATTTGATATTTGATATTATTAAGTCGGAGAAAATTTTTTGTAAGTAAAAAATTACAGTAAAATTTCTTTGGTTGTGCTATTTGTATCTGGCTGGTTTTGACACCATCAAATAGACGACATGAAAAATACAAGAATAAAAAGTAAAAAGGGTGTCCTGCAATTTTTCTATTATTCTTTTGTCCATTAAAATCTCTAAAATCATCGCCCACTCTCGCTGAATCTCTGTTGAAACGAAGCGACATTGTTTGAATTTACTCATGCCAATTGCAGTGACGTTATTAAAATATTCAAATGTATAAAAATGAAAAAAAAAACTGCTGATATTGATGTAAAAATAAGAAATTTAATAATAGACTGCATTGCTCCATGCTTAGTAGTGATTTTTAATGATTGCGTTGATTGTGATGTGTTTCCTGATCTAATAAAGCAAAGTTATTCCATTATTTAAATCCGATAGTATATCTGACCCTTCTGACTTTACATCGATGTCAATACTACTAAAACTCAGTAAAATTTTTGAAAAGCTTATTTTAAATCAATTATTGCGGTGTTTTTATAATAATAATTTAATGAGCATTAAACAATTCGGATTCACAAAGGGTCGCTCAACAACTGAAACCGGTGTTGAGCTTAGTCAACAGATTTTTGATGCCTGAGACGCAATCGGTGTCCTTTGTGATTTATCTAAGGCTTTTCATTGCGTTCATCATGACACATTGATCAGGAAACGACATGGTGTCACGGGTCGATCACTTGCACTTGAATGAGATGAATCTACAGTCAATATGGGTGTACCGCAGGGTACAGTTCTTGGATCATTTCGATACCATTTCTGTTCGTAGTCTATATTACTGATATACTACATCTTGTTAAAGATAGGCACGGGATTGTACTGTTTGCTGATAATACTTCTTTACTTCTTAAGATTAATAGGCAATAATTAGCTTTTCACATTATGAATACTAAACCACTAAAGTATTTTAGAAATTCACATTTCTAAAATAGTTTAGTATTAGTATTAATAATCTTCTTCTCAATGAGAGGAAAACGAAACCCGTTAATTTTTTCTTGATTAGTGCTAAACCGGTAGACGCAAACGTAATGATTAACCAGGATTAACTCGCAATAAATTGATGCTATGTGTATGGTAGGATTGGAAGGGTGTTATTCATTACGAGCGTTTACCGCCAAGCAAAACTATCAATTCTGATCTCTACTACCAACAGCTGATGAGACTCAAGCAGGAAGTACAGAATAAGCGGCCGCAATTGATTATCAGAAAGGATGTGGTTTTTTACTATGATAACGCCAGACCACACACATCTTTAGCCACTCAGCAAATATTGAGAGAGGTTGGCTGGGAATCGTTAATGCATCCATAATATAGCCCTGACCTTAGCACCTTCAGATTTTCATTTATTTAGGTATATTCATAATTTTTTATGTAGTGTTAGGTTAATATAAAAAAAGGACTGTTAAAACTACTTGTCGCAGTTTTTGATTATAAGTTCTAAAATTTCAACAGCGATGGGAAATGTCACTAACTACAAAATGGCATAGATATTATAATTAAATATTAATAAAACGTGATGAAATATTATCTTGAATTCGTGCATAAAATATGAAAAAACTTTTTCTCCCGACCTTATATTGAACAAAAAATGATTAATTAAAATCACAAAAAACTTGGCTTAATACCTGTGTTATAAAAAAAAATACTCTACAAATAAACTAAAGGGCTCCTTAAAAATTACTTTTCTTAGTAAGGAGATTTAGAACTAATATTCGACTCTCTTGTGTGCTTGTTATTTTCGCTAAATATCTTTTATACAAAAGATTAAATTTTACAAGATTTGTTGTAAAATTTAATGTCTAACTTGTCATATAATAATATTAGTGACTACTTCTCTAGGCTGATTCTCACAACTTATCCAAAGTTTTCATTGATAAACTTACACTTTTGCGATTTTATGGGAAAACTGAGATAAACCTTTTTTCATAAAAAAGATCAGAAACATAATAGTATTTTCTGATATAGCACAATAAAAACAGGAAAAAGTTTTATATCGTGAAACGATTATTCATTTACTACTAATTCAAAAAGCTTGAACAGACTCGATCAGCATTTCCGCACAGTAACAGTGATAGTAGCAATTAAAATATGATAAACGTATCGATGTATACATTGACGTAAACAAAAAAAAAGTGAGCTCAAAACATGAAATTCGATATAGCCAATGAGTGTTAATGAAGTCGTGCGCCGGCGCGCGGCGCGTTCTCGTCTCACGTCAGTCTTCGTAAAGGCCGGCGTCTAAATTGTATAATTCCGTATCGGGCCGCGTTCGCTTTGACCGAATAATTGGTATTGATTAAACGATTTAGCGCTGCCGTCGATGCGTCGATACCTACTTCGTGTTGAAATAATTCATTTGCTCGCTCGGGGACGAAACACGTGTTATGGACCTTTGGAAATATTTTTTTTTGTATAGGCTTATTCGACGGGTATATGCATAAGCCTATACAAAAACTTTGTTACATACTAGCCTTGTACCTGCGGCTTCGCTCTTCAAATAAAGATATTTTTTTTAAACATATATTTTGTTAGCTTTATTTACCCGTATAAAACCCATTAACATCCGTTCGGTTATTTCATTGATGTACGCGAAGAGTTACACATAAAAACAGAGAAAAAATTCCAAAATCCTTACTTTCTCTTTTATTACCTTCATCTTATCATCCCCTCTCCATTTTTATCATATATACCTTCAATGTACAGACACACCCAGTTCTACTACTTTATTACATGTATAGACACAATATACTTTTGAAGCAAAAATTAAATAAAAACCATTACAAAACTATTTGTTTTGTATACACAACTAACTCGCATTTGCAAGACGAGCATATCTTATGATAACACTAATGAAGGTGATGATAGAATCTATGATATAATACGATGGGTCGTATTTTATTCGGGTATGGTCCTGAACACCTAAACAAATTAAATTCTCTTGGTTTCATCAAACAATTTTTGTAGGATAGTCCTAGGTATAGAACCTGTTACACTATTCACTTGCTTACAATGAAATATTTATTTTATGTACATGGCTACATTTGAAGACCGTGCGTTATTTATCGGCAGGCCGCGGCCAGGAGGCAGCCGCCGGGAGTACTGAACCCATAAATCGGGAGTGCGGCGCGCGCCATCACTCGTACGCGCACTACGCCCGTCCACCGTATCACTTCCATATTTTATTTTCATAAATCCTATTTTGTACAACAAACGCATGTTCTACGAGCACAGCTTCCGTTGACCTAACTGCCGCCTAGCGATACGTACGCCGCACATAAATGACTTTCGAAAATTCGAATTGTCATCTTCATCCCGGTACAGCTCGTGACTACGATTTTAATTCCGGTCTAAGTTCCGATTGTGATCCTGACCCAAAACTCTGTCACTACCCTTTTCGACCCAATTAACTACCTCTTATTCTACTTTTCCCTGGAATTACTGGCACGTGTTAATAAAATTTACTTCTGAGTTTATATCCTTCCTGAATCCGTCTCGCTCAACTTATCATCACTTTACGCAATACCTCTGCTTTCAATGGAACTTTCGAATACGCCGCTACAAAAGTTTGGAATAATATTCCTCCTCCTCTGTGTACTCTATCAAGTATAAGTAATTTTCGGATAGAAATATAACAATATTTCTTCAACCCTCAGTTACGCGATGAAAATAGAGCTAACATGTATTAATTATTTATAAAAAGTTCGACAATAAAATTGTATCATTAGCAACATTTGCAATTATCAATTTAATGCTACCGTTCATCTTCGTTAATTATTAATATCGTTATTACCATTGTTTTACTTGAGATCACTCTTAAATTTTGTATTGTTTTATTATCGTTTTAAGTTATGCTAAAAGTATGCGTTTAGTGCAAGGAAACGCGCAAATCCTTACGTGAAAATCAGCGCCACAGCCCGGCGGGGGTGTTGTGCTGAGCTGAAACTGATTCAGCATTGATTCAGTTAACCATGTGACTATGTAATTTTTACTCCCATATGGTCTCGTACCGAATAAAACCTTTTTCCTTTTTTCCATCATTTCCACACCAAGGCCTCTTATCTGCGCCATTACCACTTAAAATTTCGTTAATAATTTACATAAATACCTTCTTGCTGACAATGAACTCAACTCGCATCCCAATCTCAAATAAAAAAACGTTGATAGGCAAAGGACTGTGTTTTACTCTTTTCACTTTTTCTATTTCCCAAATTTCACAAAAATTCGTTCTTTTAAAATATAGATGAACTATACGTAAGGAATGGTGGGGCAAGCCTTTAGTACATTTAGTCAAAATACAATATTTCCTTTTAATGTTCTACCGTAACTGCAACACTTTATAAATTACGAAAATCTCCAATTCGGTATATATTTTTTTTATTGCAAGTACACATTTTTAAATGAAATACGCATATGTCTATATATACATATTTCAATTAAATTTTGTCTGTTGAAATTTCTTTTAAATCGTGTCAACAGTTTTCTTTTCGTAGTAAACCGTTCTGACCTTATACTTCTACTTTAACTTCAAATAGCTAAAAAGTTTTATTGCTTAAGAAGGAATCTTGGTTAATTTCTTTTTTTTATTTGTTATTGATGTATAATTCAATAATTAATTTAATTGCTATCATTTTATTTTATCACGATTATTAATAAATTAATACTCAAGTAAAATTAATTAGTATTATTATTGACTTTAAATTAATGGAATGAAATGCTCTTTAAATTTAATTATAAAGCGACTTCCACGTCTCGCGAGAATCATAAAAGTAATAGATAATTTTAGTGAGTAATAAAATGGACAGCAGACGTGTCACGCGGGCGCCAGATAGCCGGGTAATCACCAGCGCCCGCCTCGACAACCTTAACTTGCGCAGTACCTTCGCTATTAAGTTGGCTATTAATTTCGTGCTATTCCGTCGGCGCCTATCGCTTTTAGGAGATCTGCACGTGGCGCGTATTTTTAGCTATCTCATTACTGAAATAATTTCATCTCGGATATCAAAGACAGAAATTAATTACGAAGCTGTACGTTTCCCCGTAAGAGGAAACGTACTTAAACGTCATTTGAAATTAATAATTATCAAAGAAATTCAATGGGATACCGTCGGCCATTTCTCGTAATTGGATTTGATTGACGATCGTAGAGAAGTCTAAACTATTACCGAATTTTTGTCTCCTGTATTCAAAAAGGAAAAATTATGGGATACTTCTCAGTAACTGTCTACTCGTAGAAAGCGATTTTATTTAACTATTTGATGTGGATAACTGAAATTTGGCACAGTTGTAGTAAATATCTTTCCCGTTATAGTTTTGCAACTTTGGGAATTCAACCCATTTAAGTCGCTTGAATAATTCGACCACGCTGGGTCGATGCGCATTAGGTGCTACACGTTCCGTTGAAGATTATAGTGAAACTTAACAGCTTGCATCACAATATCTTTTACCGCGATTAAAGCGAGTGATGTTTTAGGTCTGCACCTAAGAATAACCACTCAGCGGTGTCAGTTTATGGGTTAGAACCTGTATTATTTGCATCGCAGGCAGCATGCTAATTACTAGACCAACATTAGTTATATGATAACATAAGTGGTCGGCATAAATAAAGCGATAACGTAACATGTCTAATGAAGTATCGAAGCAGTTCAGATGCCAGCGGGACCACAAGTCTATTATGACACAAATATTATCATTTAATTTGTTTAATAACAAATTTATCCAATAATTTTGCAGTGCATACGCATATATGTAGTATGATCTTATTTTCGTAAATAATCGTTAAGGGCCCATCCATAAATTACGTCACATAAATTATAAGGTTTTTGACCCCCCCGGTCCTTGTCAAGGTGGTTACACGTTAATGAAAACAGCAGTTTTTACATTTTTTTGTTTAAAATACTTTAAATATTGGACAAAACAAAAAACATAAACCTTTTTTCGTTTTTCGGATTTGACGTCACAAGGCTTTTGACCTACTCCTTGTCGCGCATTGTTACATTTCATTGATCCCCCTTCCCGTCAACGTGTGACGTAATTTATGGATAGCCCCTAATGAAATCTCGATACTTTTCACAATACCTAAGTTAAGTAGATAAGTATTCTGTTGTCACAAAGACCGCTCGCAGACAATTTAGATACATACCAAACAAAGTTGAGTGTAATTTCATAGTACCCGTACACCTAATAGTTTCTTAAACTTAGAATTTTCATTAATGTTTCAATACACTCATACAATAACTTTTCACGGATATATATCAACAATCACAAGATACAATGATACATATAAATTACACAACGCGTGGTACCTCAACCTGTTGAAATATAGCACCACACGTACATCTACAACTCGGCCATGCTTGACACAACTTAATTCTATAGTTGTTTGTCGTTGCGACGAGGTCAATCTCCTCTGCTCCACTCCCCTGGCGTTGGAATGTCTGACTCTCTTTCTCCTTCTCTCTACGTTACATCTTTCTTTTCTCTCGTGTAACGAAATCTGCCTAACCGTAACGCGTCCTTGAAGTTTTACACAATTTTGAATTATCTATTATCGAATCGTCGCCTAAGAAGACTCCCTTTGATAACACATTTATTAAAAGAGAGTTAATGATGTCTAAGAAATCAAGCTTGAAGTATCACCACCGAGGCGGACATCAAATGATGTTATTTCCCGCTGCGGGAGCTGGCATTTCATCGGCAGTCATAATTCGGGTGTGCATTTCCGTGCACGTTTTTAGAACAACCCAGTTCGGGCGCGGCCGCCGTCGGCGCGTCGTCATCGTACTTCTACACTAATGTTTCGATGAGGAATGGCGACAACCTACATAATGTAAATACTAAAATAGTCTAATATTACTAAGGGGGACTCTCCAAGACGCGATGCCAAAGCTTTTACGTAATCAATCTCTATTTCCTGCTGAAATATTCGAGTATTTTAAACTTATGAAGCGGACACGGCTTCACCATTTAGCTGAGACAGGACATTGGGAAATTGTTAGCTGATGTCTCATACAAATTTAAATGATTAATATTACGTTTGTCATCATAAATTATGAACATTAATTTCAACTGCTTGGTTCTGGCGTAGGTTTTATAACAAAATTAAAGAAAGGAAATACAAAAGTTACTTTATTTGACGGCCTATATTACCATATCTACCTAGTCCATGCAAGTATTTTGTACTATATTGTATACCACATTAGTTACAACTGTAGCGTTCCCACACACGATAAACACGAACTCGTTTCAAATTCAATTCCGTAACAATCAACCGGCCCATCTAATAAATTTCACTAAACAATTTGAAAGCCACAATAATTGTAACTAAGACAGAGTGCAGCCGCCGCTCACGGCGGCCGGGCCCGACCAAAGGCGCACGGGCCCATTCGTTTCGTCGTCCGTGGCCCATTACAGCATCCAGCCTCGATTAAATCCGAGGCTCCGCGGAAGTAAATCTTTCGTATGTATTAAATAAACGTCAGTGCGGCCATTTTATAGATTTACGAGGTCGCGGCCGGTTCCTCGTCAGCCGTCCCGCGCGTCTTTCGCCGAGTCGCCGGCGGGCGGGCCCATACAAAATCAATAAGGCCAGGATCAATAATTGCCGGTGAGGTCCTCTCCGTCGACTCCGATAAATCTTTCCATGCTAGTACAAATTATTTTTTTTTTATTCGGTAGTCGATTACTGTTTATCTAATCAACAGTTATTGATGCGATTTAGAGACACGAACCTCGCGGTTTGTGTCTGGCGCTCGGTACTGGTATGCGATAACCAGTAACATAAGTCTCTGCAAAAATAATTTCATTTTTAAAAATCTACCTCAAATCTCTAAATGTACTGACGCATTTCTGACGCGATTTTGTGGACTTGAACATAAGTTTTTCTTTTTTCATAATACTAATATAACTTTCAAACTATGTTTTTATACGAAGTTTATATTTAATATCATAGTCGTGCCGGCCGCCAAGTTAAACAAATATAAATTATCAACTTTGATAACCTTAGACCAAACTTTGTACATTAAGAAAATATGTTATCAATTTTAATCCATTGATCTTTTAAATAGACAAGTTATAATTGTCATCACCATCACATTAATTTAATGATGATAACTATTATAAAATATAGTCCAGAGTTACGCCATTCATTTATGATGAAAAGTTACATTTTCATCATGATACTGAGGTAGATAAATTAGTTATCGTGATACTAATGCTGTCATAATATTTTAATACCTCAAAATGAACAAAGGTGTTTACTAAGAAATTTGAATTTCCCTCATAAATTGGTAATTTGATGACAGCTTCTCAATGAGTTGTCCTAGTGTTATTCTGATGAATCTAAAATTCGTTTTAATTAAAACAACTCTTTTCCATTTACAACAAGATTCAGTCTATAGGTCATAAAAAATAAGAAATTTAAAACCATCTGTTTTAAGTATTAAAAATGTCGTTCAATCTTTCATTACATTGATCTGTCATCTGTCATTTGTGTCAGATCGAAGATCACTTCTCAAAATGCAAAAGTTTGTGGTTATTCTTTTTTTGATTGGAAAAGCGTCAGGACAGGCATTATGAAAATCTTATCTCTTAAGGAGACACGATAACCAGTAAATCTATTTTTACTAATATTAATTTCTACGGGATCTTCCTAAAGAACGGGAAAGATACGTAATTTTGTTCAGAGAAAAGATTTGTGCAACCCGATATTCCGATTATAATCAGCAGCACGAGCCTAAGGTGATTTTAATATCTTTTTTTCATCTCTACAAGAATGGATGCCTGAAGTTTTGACGCACAGACGCCGATTAGAAAGCGCACAACGTACTAATGCTGAGGCAGTCTTAGCTCGTAACATTTTGTTAACAAAACAAATATGCCTACACTGCCTAATGCCGAGATTCCATAACGTCAGATGAGAATCCAAACATACATCTAGGTAGGAAACGGACCCAGTTCAGTGTTCCAAGACAGGGAACTTAATTTGTGATCATCTTTGTCCGTTCTCTTTATAAAGAAACTATGTCAGGTTTATCTGAACATTTAATTGTGAATATCATAAAGTTTGAATATTAATCAAACTATTGTAAAATTTGATAGATAGTTTTTTTTAATATTTTTTCTCGGCACTCGTTGTCAAGTGGCGCCCATTATGTTATAGTTATAAATAGAAAATACGAACGAATATAAGTCACGAAAATAATGGTCCAGTGCCCAAAATTACAGTGGATTTAGAAAAAAAAATCCAAGGTATCTCCACACTAACTTATTTGGAATCACATCTAAGTAAAAAAGCAGTTTCAGGTTATAATACGTATCAAATTAAAACCGAATGATAAACGTCAAAAATAAAAGATAAATTAGGATCATGTAGGTTTTATGTAGAATTTATAAAATCTAAAACTAACTAAAGCGTAAGTACACATCTTTAGAAAAGTTAAGTAACGACAGAATCTTTGTATTTCTGAATTGTAAAGACATGAGTTTAGTTAAGGGCAAAATATGAACGTTGGATCGCCATCTTCTATACATGTATAGACCATAACATATGACCTATACGTTATGATCTGAAGCTATTACTAAATTACGTTAAATAAAGCAAGATACATTATTTAAACACAAACCATGAATAAAAACTAGCCAAGAGCATGTCGGACCACGCTTAATGTAGAGTTCCGAAGCCGTTACTACAAACTTCACTACACATAAAAAAACAACTTGATGTTACACTTTTTCCATGTTTCCCGCACAGAATAGCTATAAGCACTTTAGTCGCCTGTAACTAGAGGAACATTATTTTATAGATAGTGTTAAGTAATCTTTTTCAAATCACAAAACAAAACCAGCCGAGTACGAGATGGATAAGGGCGCAAGGTTTCCTATTAAAAGCATTGCCTTAGTCTTTGATGAAATTGAACAAGACGTTTGGTACACATTTCTCTAGATTTTGTGTTTATGGAAATTTAAGAACTTTTTCCAGGTTTTCATACAAACTACGAGTTAAAACCTTACATTTATTATTTCATTCAAAATTTTAATTAAAATCGGTTTTGGAAGTACAAGAGGATTGGCCAACTGTAGTCGCACAACCTTTGTCGCGCTTTTTTTTTAGAGTAGAAGACTACTAGAAAGATCATAAGAGAACGTCACAGCATAGAAATATAGCTTATGAGCGTGAACCAATTTTAGAAAAGTAATAACAATCAACATACACTTTTTGTTACTCATAAAAAATGAAAATATTATCCAAAAAAAAGGAGTAAGAATACTAATATACATATATCTCTTATTTGTTTTTTATTTAATAACTAAATTGAATTAAAAAATAAAACGTTACGTATTTCTGCATTTAAAGCGGAAGAGATGCAGTTAAATAACTAAACTTGTTACATTAAAAACATATTTTGGATCTTTAGTAATCAAGATTTTACATTTTAAAAACAGTGCAATGCCGATACCTTATACGACCATAAGGCAATTTAGAAGTAACCGAGTAAGGTACACTCGGGCGCAGTGTCGCCGGCGGCAGTTTAGGCGCGCGCGGAACGCCGAAACGTACACGCAACAGTAACACCGAGACATTCCCATTTGGCGTAATTGCGCGAGGCATCCGCCGCCGCGCGGCGCGCGCGTCGCCCTGTATAATTCTCTCCTGACAGTTTTAATTGTTCCAGCAGCTTAAAATACTATACTCGGCTGAAATACAAATGCGCATCTACGGCCCTCCCGAACGAGGTAGGTACTTAGGCGTCGTCTAAAAGCGTTCGTGGATATATTTCCCCGTGCAGGGTAGAGCTTTATGTTATAATAGATGAGAGGTAATTGAGAGACGAGCTTTTGAGAAATGTTTCACGAATTTAAACGAATATAGTCATGACCTATACAGATACATCATAAAAATGTGACGGCAACCATTGAGGTATAGTAGTAATATTATCTCAGTGATTACATGTATTTTAATTCATATTATTATCCAATCTTTGTTTAAATTCAGACACTAGTCTATTGTAAACTGCACTGTCGCTCCACTTTTTACTGTTGATGCCATTGAAAATGTCCATATGCATTCCCATTATCAAACTTTAGATGAATTACAACTAGTTAAATAGTCCAGCCCGTTCTCTTTGTGCATTTGTAGTTTATTTTCCTTTTGCCTCTGCCGCCTGGCAGTCTTGTTCACGTGTCTTTTCTTTCTTTCCGTAAAAGGGTTTTCTCTCACGGACGCTTCCTTATTCAATCTCCTACTTCGTCTTGGTCGTCTATGCAATACAATAAAATTGTAAGGAAACCAAATCTGTACATTAAATATTTTTGGAAAAAAGTAAATGGTATGTATTAGGAATATATATAGATACGTAGAACCGTACCAAATGAAAATCTACAATATTATACCTTAATAATGTTACAACAAAATAAAATAAAAAGAAACCAGACAAACGATGAATTATATTTAACGATATGTAAAATATGTCAGCTATTCAACAACGAATTACCAAATTATATATGAAATAAAACTTATATTAAAAACTTTGTTTTAATTCCATATATTTTTGTAATGCATTGTTCAAAAAACGTTGCGTCGGGGAACCGTTAATTAAAACTTACACTCTACAATCAGATACTGATGTGTTGATTTTTACTCTCGATACGTAAATAGTTTACTTGTGTTTAAAATTCATACTTTATAATTTTTAGTTGTATTCTGTTGTTTTATTTATCAACTTAATGGTTCCTCGACACGACGAAGCTTAGATCAAAATATTACTTACTACTTAATTAAACTTAAAGGGCCAATACGTATATTTTTCTTTTTACTTTTTATAGGTATTGTTTCCATAAGGGGTTTTTAAAATTTTTACTTTAAATTTATTTCTTACTTTTTCTATTTACAAAATACTAGTAGACACGCTATGAGTAACAACTATCCATAAATTGGAAAAGTCCATAATAGATAAAGCCGATTTAAGGCCGAGCTTACATGGTTCTGAATCGCATAAAGAGCTTGCAAGGTTTTGCTATTCGTGAACTCAACCAATAAAAACTGTTTAATAATCCTCATGACAGATAGACTTTAACATAATAGCAAAGACTGAGAAGCGGAATTTCGATACTTTAATTTTGTACTAAGTGTTGTACTTTATTATTTAAAAATATTTTAATATTTAAAATACTTTATAAATCTGACTTGAAGCTAGTATCAGTAATTAAAATTCATTAAAAACATTATCTCATTTTACTATAGTTTTGCTTTTGTAGACTGTAGCACTCTACATCAACCATATACTGTATTTAGCACCCTACACTACCTAACCAAATACTAATCGTTCATTAACTTATTCCTTTAAACCATCTTTGATGTTCGTAGTCCGTCCTCCGTTCCGTACACTACCGTGTCTTATTATATTCAGTGTCGTGATGTTTAAGAGACCAGAGGCGGAATTTACTTAGACCAAAAACAGGTTCGGAATCAAAAGCGGGACCGCAATAGAAGTCGTAAATGAGAAAAATCGGCATCGAGAGGAGGATCGGGATTAGAATCACGCGCAGAATGGCGATCGAGGTAATAGTTTAGAGCATGGTCGGTCGACACACAAGATGGCGGAATTCATTGTTCGTCCATGGGCGGAGCCGCGGGCAGAAGCTAGTCTCTATCTATAAGCTTATTCATTGAAAAGATCCCAATGAGCCTATTCCAAACAAAATGCCACTACTGCAAGTTGTTGGAGAAGTTGGGTATGTATCCTGCAAATTTCAGGTGATACTACAGCATTAGTTCCAAGTTACTATGATCTAATGTTATTGAAGTAACAGAATATCGAATTTGGACTCGATCAGACTTGCAGAAGATGTTTAAATTCATGTATCAACTAGAGAATGGCTGTTAATCTTCTAAAGCAACCTTGTGCAACCTTTGACATGTTATGGGCCAAACTTTAGTGTGCAAATATGTTCGCGGGCCGCGTTCAATCTTACAGCAGGTCGGACGCGGCCTGCGGGCGGGTTGTTACCCACATATGTTCTAAAGGCTGAACAAATCTTCCTGAATCATAGCTAAAAACATACTCGATAAAATGATCTTTCAAACAAAAAATACTAAATCGGAAACGGTTTTAAACGTTTGGGAGCTACGTCGCCATAGACCGGCACAGATACACACGTGAAACTTATAAGACTCCTCTGTTTGCGTCAAGGGTTAATAGGATTCGTTTGATATATTTTATATCAATACATACGTAATGAGCAGCACCCGACAAACAAGAGTCGCGGAAACAAAAAATTAAAGTTATCAACTTTTTCGTAACTCTTAAATGAAACCCAAAGATTTTTAATGTTCTTTTTATTTATGATCGTCTACAATGAAATATTCTCGTTACTTTCGCCACTGTGATATAACTGTTTTATTCAAAAACTTGTTAGAATTAATACATCTACATTGTTGTACAAAGCAAAAAAGTAACAATATACTATAGGCATGTACAATAAACATCATTAAACAATTTTCTACATCTTTTGAAATATATATCAATGAAACTTCGAGCAGTAATCAAGGCAAGCGGATGTTAGGTATTATGGTGAATGCTGAAACACTGACGTCGAAGCAAGGACCTGCCCTTTAGACGGGCGTCTGCGCATTCAAGTAGCAGTGTACCCTTTCCTTGCGATATAAAAACCCTAATAACGCAAAAATATGCGACTTTTATCGTAATACGCAGGATAAGATTTTACTAAATTTTTCCTGGGCGCGTCTTACTCCGTGAAACTCAGCGTTCTTTATATAAATCGGGATAAAATAGGAGCTACATCTATTCACTACAGTACCCTTTTTTCAAGCGAAACTTCTGTCGGCGCCGTAATACAATGATGAAAACGTAAAACGCATTAATGTATCAATGTCAATATATGCTTTTCAGGAGTATTCATACACTGTTTTTAAATATTTTTATAATAGAATATTTTTTATTTACACCTATTTTTTTAATGACGCCTCTATCCTATTTATTTTAAGCATAAATTATAACACAAACGGAATGTACAATGTATACAAGTTTCATTTCTAATATTTGTACAGTTTTATTTTTTGTAATCCAGATTCGACAATGATTTTTAAGAGTCTCTCTCACCAAGAAAAAAGTAGTTCTTAAAACTTTGAATATAATTGTATAACTATGATTTACGGATGGCTAATTAATAAAAAAAAATCGCAAAATAACAAGGAAAGGCATCTTAAAAGGTTCAAAGGAGGATATTGTAATATTATTTATTTCTAATAAAAGTAAATTAAATTTCGGTTTGAAGTCACATTGCAATAGAGCTGAAAGTCGTTTTGCAACTTGCATCAACTATAGACGAAAGTAAAAAAAAATGTTATTATCATTTCAACTTAATAATTAATATTTCTTTACATATTATACAACTTAATAATTATTGATAACAATTTGTGCTGCAATTCTATGTCTTCATATTTATTATAAAATATAACGTGCCTGTCCGTCTGTCGTTTGTGCGCTTATAGCTCGAGAGCCGTTAGTCCAATTCAAGTGTTTTTTTTTTATTATTAAGATAATGTTTAACTGATCAAGTTTTAGTATACATTAAGTTATTAAGTTACGATAGGTGACTTAAGGCTTTAATGGTAACAATTTTAGTACACCGTGACGGCAGAAAAAATGCGGCAATTTTTATAGCTTGGCAACCACCAGTCCGCAATTACATGTTTCTTTTTTAGTACAGAAATACATTATCTGGTTAGGTTTTATTTTACATATTAGCTTTTACCTAAAGTTTAAGTGTCAAGATATAATTAATTCCTTACTTTATAAACACACGTTTTTAATTAAATAGGCACAACCAAGTTCGGCATCGAAAGCGAGTTTGAAATTAGAACCTAGATCAAGGCCTAGATCGAACTTGAGAGTGCAACTAAGATTGGAATCAAGACAGAAACCGGACCAGAAATGAGAGCTGAGCCAGGATCGTAGTTGTGCTTGACAGGGTGATCGGTCGATATAAAAAATTAAGAAATTAAGGAATTCCTTTTAAGTCATAGAAAAGTAGAGGTGGAACGACGCACAATAAAAAAATAGGCAGAAATAGCAAAATAGCAGAAGAAATTTCAAATTTCTTGTAAATTCTATATCTATTTGTTTATATCTAGCAAGAAGAAAATTATAAAAACATGTCTAAAACAGTTTGTTTACTAGCCTGTGGTCATTGATCAGTTCTTCGTCAGTAAAACCTGATAATTTACATCCTATTCATGTTTAACAGCTAGTAAGTCGTGTCTATATGATTATACATTTATACTAATAATTCCGGACACATGGATGTTATCTAGGAACAAGTAAACAATGAAATAATGTTCGAAATTACATGTTCCTGAAAATTCAATAATTTTGAAACTTACTTCTTGTATTTTGTAGCTGTAAGTTAGCGCTTTAACTTTTATTTCCTTATTTCCACGTATAGTGAATACTGCTAACCACGTAAACAATAAAATCTTAAATATAATTTTGGCTGTTGTATAAACTAGGGTCACTATCAATATAAATGCTGCGAAAGTACATAGTCGGTATAATAATAATACTTACAGGCCAATTCCACCATAGCCGGCTGACTCCTGATGTTTCCTCGGCTGCTCCAAGCGTAACAGTCACAAGTGAACCTGTCATCACCGAAATATTCTTCTAATTGGTCTCTCGTCACACTGCACTCCGCTTCAACAATCCTAACGCCGGTCTGCGGGTCCACGAATTCGAATTGCGTGCTAGCGACAGCACGCACACCGTTACACTTAAAGTACACTTGCAAAGCGTTAGCAGCTCTGCATCTCAAAATTGCTGGTTTGTTGCGAACCACAAAAGCGTTTTGGGGCTCTAGCAGAAACATAGGAAGGTCATCGGAAGAACCTCTCAGATCACCAGACAACGACGGCAGTTCATCGATATCATCCCTACTGTCGTGCTCGTCATCTTTAGAATGCGGATGCGATTCGTGCTCGTAATCTTCTTCGAGGTAGTCTCTATGATGAGGAGGCGGATGATTCTTTTCTGAATTGTAAGGGTCTAATGCTTCGACTCCCGCAGGATGTGCATATTCGGGTCGTAGAGGCAGCGACGGCGTAGGAACTACGGTTGTGGTTTGAGCTTCCGTCGAATTGACCGCTTCTGCAAAAAGACAATAACGTGTCAACAATCTATCTTTTCGTATATTTATTTATAATTTTTGATGCATTTATCCTCTAAATTTATATTGAAACAAACGATAAAGCAGTCGAGATTACATGACGAACCAAACTTATTTATTATAAAGTAAATTTCATTTCGTCGTCGCAATTACGCCGGCTGTACATCAATTAATGCTCCGGCTCTAATTAAAGAACGTCGATTATTCCGCTCTCGGAGTGCCCAAGCGACTGTCATAATAATATGTACCCTCCGGTCTCGCGCCATCGATTTCTGCACCCACCTGGCGTTACGCCTCTCCCGCCTTTATTTACACGCAAAACATGGATATTTGGATTTTAACCGGCTTCGATCACGGAAGGGCTGAAGATTTACAGCGCTTTCGAACGAAAATTTGCTTTATGCGCTCTACGTAAAGCGACTTACGGCTTTCGCACAGTTCGAGCTATTGTTACGTCAAAATCTCGCACGAAGATGGCTATCGACGCATCAGCGTACGTACCGCGGCGACGCCGCTCCGCCGCGAGTGTTGACATTGATAGCTCTGCAGTTGTTATTATTTATAGAAGGGAATGGTACAAAAATAACCGCCAGAGTCGCGTGTAGCGAAGATAACTTAATTAGTTTCGCTTCCGCCGATCCTATTGCTATTTCCGTTTCGGCTTCAGAGGGCGCGGCGGCCGGACGACGGAGTTGTTGTTATCCTTGATGTGATCACACTTCAGGAAAAGTTGGAGTAAACACGGTTAAATTAATTACGGTATAATGTACATTCGTTCCAATGTGATATTTTACGTTATATATTCATTATTATTTTGTTAAAATCGTCTGTTTATATGCTGATCCGGATGAGTCTCAATGGAATGATAGTGATTCTTGGATACTTGGCATTCAATGAGTTACGAAAAAAACAACTATTTAAATTAAAAATTTCGGAGGGTCGTTTATGGAAATAGAGGGTGGTTTACAAATATTTGCAATAATATATTGGTTGATGAATTATGTAAGTTCACTGAACATGATGGCTAAAAGTGAAAACAAAATTAAAATCGGTTATAAAAATATAAAAAAAAAAGACAAGAAATCAAAAATTTTATACCATCTCTTTCTTGCAAAACGGAGTTTAACATTGTTCTATATGTCGCTAGTAGACAATGACGTCACTGTCACTGGGTACAATTGCCTTCTCTGTTTAATTAGCAATGTAAAACAGGCATTACTCGGATACTTTTATCAAAAAAAAAACGCTTTCACTACACTCTTACTGAAATAAAGAAAACTTCAAATATTGTTATACAAAAAAATATTGAACTACATTATTTTATGAATAGTACAATAAAAAAACTATTTTGCTATTCTTCATTTACAGTTTACCTGTAACACACGGATTCCTTTTCTTTCTTACCGATTTTCTTATTTTCATCTAAATCTTCAATTTATTCGAGACAAATGGTTCCGAAGATCGGAATTCAACTAGTTAAAATATTGTTAATATGCACCGCACTAATTTTGTGCAATCGACTATCGGGTATTGATCTCTCTAAAAGGGAATTAATTAGGTGGAAGTCCCCACGCTCTGGCCTAGTACTTATATATATGAAGAAATTGAGTAATAGACTGCTCGACGCAAAGCCGAAACCGCTAGGCATGAAAGCATTAAATTTTGCCTGAAACCCAAAGGTTTGTATAAAAGCACCGTTAGTTTTTAACTTGGGGTCTTAAAAATTGGCATCTGAGGTGTTAATAATAAATAAATACGTGTTTCAGTGCTTTTAGAAATTCAATCTCCAAAGGGATGAAGTGGATGATAAATGTTTGCATAGGGGTTCCGTTGGTCTATTGACAAGTGACATATTGTGTATAATGAATCGAGAATGATAGCAGGATCGACATCATAAAAAAGACCGGGAGCGGAATTGAGAGTGAAACAAGGGACCCGGGAACGCAAGATCGACGACAAGGTCAGGGTCGGGAGGCACGTACGCGAGAGAAACGGTTCGATATAAAACATGAAGGATTTAATTCTATGGCCACGCAGGCGAAACTGCTTGGCCTGCTGAAAAAGCTACTTCAGTAAATTATATACGACATTACGTTCTGACGTAGACGTTCTTTTGACGTCTAAAAACGTTCTTTTTCCTGGCGCTTATTCGAAGGGCCCGACTTTAATTAGGAGATATCAAAATAAGACCGATTTACTCGTAGCGTAAGATAAGAAGCGGTCTACTTTGAAATATTTCTAAATTCGGTTATCCAGTCCCAAACGTAATCTAATTCCGATGGGTCCACAAGGTGGAAGTCGAACCGTGATCGGTCGGTCGCGCGCGAGGCCGACGCGGACTCTCCACACGTCGCCCGGTGAAAAGCCGACATCCTCATTTACTCCGACGCGCCGGTCAATTACGAATTTGTGTCGGACGGTGGCCGCGGCCGAGCCCCTGACGCGTTTGACGAAGGTGTGCTGGGGCCGTGCGCGCGCGCCGGTGCCGTCGGATTGTGAAACCGCTCCATTGGTCCGTCAACTTTAATTGGTTTTTAGCACTCGGCCACTGATTTGATTAATGGACGCAACCGGTTCCGGTATTATCGCCGCGTCTTCACGGAATTCCTTTTGCGTAATACGCCGGCTACTCGGCTCGTGTCCGATTGGGTTGTTCTGACTTCATTTTGTCCAAAAGATGTTTGGTACGTTTTTAAATGATGAATTTTTATTATAGTTGTCCGATAAAGAGACATTTGTTAAGTTTTATACAGTTAAAATATTTAAAAACGTAAAATTATTTCAAAATTGTTAGAAACAATCCTAATTGTTTTATTTCTAAAAGAAATTTAAAGCAGACTATATTGAAAAAAAAATTTTGTTACATCAATAATGACTACTAGGTACACATGCAGTAAGAGATGTGTATTAAGTCGACTAACGTCATCTAGTGGCATTCAAACGTGAGACGTAAAGCGTGGCATGTACTCTATGAATCTGCAGCACGCGCGCATGTCAGTTTTTAGCTTTTCAATTACACTAAAGCAATCGAAAAATTAGTCAAAGAAATTTATTTTAGCTTTCAATAAGAACAAGATTTAATTGTTCTTTTTTGTCTTTATGTCAAAAGCGCCATTTCCTTTTCTGCTTAGCGGTTTACTCAGTCATATGTTACATATACCAAAGAGCTTTTAGTAGTGCGCGGTGTAACAAAAGCGACGCCAACTCAAACGCGAGAGCTTCGTCACGATGTAATTGTAAATAATGGTGCTGCATTAGGTTTGCGACTCTGTAGCTAACGTTTGTTTTTTTATTCGTACGATTTTGAAAAATATTAATATATAATGTACAATATAGTATTGATGTTCTTAAGTTCAGATTGGTTAACTGACTTATTCACCAAAGCAGGGACCTCGGGCCAGAAAGCCTAAATTTCGACCGTACTTTTCTTCTATTAAAAAATAATTAATGTATACAGTTTCTAAGGATATATAGCATATATCGATGAAATAAACAATGTTATTTCTATGAGTGTCCGATCGCTTTTGTAATTAAAGCAGTTATAAGGTTCGGTACCAAATCTTTTAGTTAGATATATGTACCATCACCTTTTTTGGCGATTTATCCTCCATAGCTTCATTGGTACTCAAAAAAAAATTTTTTTAAGGTTATAGTACGACATTGTATCCTTAGTTCTTATTTAAAAACATAAGAACAATGTTTCTGAATTTGTCAAAATTTGTCTTCTAAGGCGTTGAACCCCTTAGAAGAAGTCGAAAGAGTGTTTTGGAATTGTCTCAAAATTTTTTAGTCATTATTATTAGTCGCATTATAGATTTTAAATACCAAGTACTTAATACATTTAAATGATGAAGTTTTTACTAATGTCATCCTAATGTTATTAAATCGTAGCGTCCTGCCCCTATGAATATTCTTTCGCACGATCAATTATATCATTCTATGAAATATACTATTTTCACACCTCATTTAAAAATAAATTTTTGCTTTGTAGAACACTCAAGTTATTTGCGACATATTTGTCTTTTTTGATTTTGAATTTTGGTCTGCCACCGATAAAATAAAGAAATCAATGACTTACTTTAAATACCCGGAACCTGAAAATGACTAATAAAATTGTAAATATTATGTTAAATATTTTTCGTTATAATGCAAATAAAATAAAAAATATCTCCTTTTTATTGTTTCGTTTCATGTAATTTGATTCAATCGATCAAATAACACTACCGATAAAATAAAATAATACAACATAGAGCATAAATAGTTTTTTCTAATTATTTGCAGATGTATATGATTATAGGATCATTATCATTTTTCGTGTAACGTGTACACATGATTGTATGACGCAAGCGGGCATTTCAATAATTTCGTTCCAGCTAGGCGGCGGCGGCGCGTGCACAGAGACTGTCGCAGGGAATGTAAGAATAAGCTATACTAGGCACGATCGAGTTGCCTAAAACTCCGCGTTGCCGACTCGGTACAGGAGCGCGAGCTGAGTACAGTCATAAATATATGACCTTAATGGTTTTTATTTGAAAAACTGTAAAGCTATGTAATTGTAGCGAGTAATTTTAAATATCAATTGTCATGTATGCTTCTTCGAAAGTTTACGAATACAAATTTTAGTCAGCAAAATAAATTTTTGTATCATCTTTTAATTCTTTATTTCATTATAAACAGTTAATTGCCTACATCTACTCTTCTTTGTAGCATAGGCGTTGACAGTCAAAAATATCAAAAAATTGTCTATTCTTGTGTAAGTGGGAAGAATCGGTGGTTCAATTAAAAATGAGAATGAGTCCGATGGTGAAATACAAAAAGAGCTATATGAGAATAAAAAAATTACGTTAATTATTACATATTTTACACTCTGATTTAAATTGCTTACCATCAGACCTATTGAAAATAGCTAAAGTGTTTTGAGTTTTCGTTTCAACAGACGGGTTCGCAGTCAGATTCTTTCCTATACGTTCCTCAACCTTTATAACGCCTGTGAACAAACAGAGTAGGCTCAGACGGCCAAAATCGTCGGTAAATGCATAAATTCCTGGGCGCCGAGGCACAAAGTGAAGTATTCCCGCCGTGATGGATGCTCGGATTCCTGAGGGCGACTAACGAGATCTAAAAACGCACCGCGAGCGACACGCCGCCGGCCGCCGGCCGCCGACCGCCGACCGCCGACCGCCGACCGCCGCCGGGTCGTTCGTTAGGCGCTCTTAAACGCCCGTCTCCTGTTGTTACGAAGAAATTTAGGATGATTAAAGTCGGGGCCGACCTGACCGGCGACGTCGCTCGCACCGACGACGTCGGTGTCCGGCGTTGAACGAACGTCCTAAGCGAACCACCCACTTCAAAGTAAATCACCGGTCCTCGAAGTGAGAAAACGTCTATTGTACGTTTTTGAAAAATTCTTATCAATCAAACCTTATTTAATTTAAATTTATACTTGGGCATATATTTAGATTGTTGGTTTTTTTTTTGCTATACGTGTTAGTTGTAAAAATGAAGACAGTTAATTTTACAAAATATTTACGCTTTTTAGATGAAATGAATACGGAAAAATGGAGTTCTGAAAAACATAAATGGGTCAGTTTGCGCTGTTAATTGTGTTTTGGGTTGAATATGAAAATACTCAGGTTATGGCACTCAATGACATGTCTGTGCTATTATTGACTGACATGCAATTATTTTTGAAATAATATGCTGAAAAAATGAAATATATGTAGATACAAAAACTGTTATGATTTCTATATATAAAAATATACATTTATTATTTTACCTCGAAGGATTGTGAATTGCAAAAGAATTTTTTTAAAAAGCATACGAATTATTTAAAATTTTCTAGATTTTATTTTCGCAGATTTTTAGATTTTGCCTTTACTTGCCCTGTGGGACTTTTCTTTTTGCCAAATATAATCATTTTAGGTCAATGGGAAGTACCCTATAGATTATGATTTATTTGTGAATTTCAAAATATAAAACACAAATGACCGTATTTTTGCCGTACTTTTTGTTTACGTTGACTTCATAGGTTGATTTTTTACGGCTTCAAGGAACTGCAGACAAGAATTTAACGTTAATTTCAACTTGATATCTTCACATGTTCCTGAGAAAAGGTGTCTTAACATATAAAGTGATCCTATAATCGTTCCTTTTTCCTTTACAGATACGGAACCCAAGAAAGACATAATAAAAAAATTTTAACAAAAAATATTCATAAAACGGATCTGTATTGATGAGGTCAGCAAGTGCCGCCCTAAAGAGTAATGCAAAACAAATTGATATATATTAGAAAAAGTCAAATCTGAAACTGACGAGCTTGCAAGAAACTACGAATATTAGTGTAGGAAGGCAGTGGAAAAAGGTACTCATTAATTCGTATTATTTATAGAATTAAATAAAAAAGTTATTACAATGTAATTCAGTAGAATATATTGTGATAAATATATTTAACAAAATACAGTGCTCACTTCTGTAGTTGATTCTAAATAAAACAAAAGCAATTTAAAATTTATTGAAAAAAAAAGTTTTTGAGAATAAACCCTTATTTAATACAACTATAGTTCCGCCATTTTTAGTTATTTCAGATAAACTACGATTTTATACACATTTTATTAAATCCATTAAAGACAAACTCGAAGTACACCATCCATCATAATTTCACCCATAAAATCAATACTAAGCGAGCAGAATGTGCCAGGCCAAGTTTTCGCACCGACAGACCGAGCCGACCGAGCGCACTGCGCCATGTCATATTTAGATGAACCATTGAGAGTTCTTACGGACTTCTCCGTCAAAAAAGCTAGTAAAATTACGGGACCAATCTTTATTATTTTGATGCAATTCGCAGTCAGTTTACCAGAAAGAAATAATACCCAGAACTTCATGCATCTGGGTGGAATATTTTTTTGAAGTAGATAGCACAAAATAACAATTTTGGACACTATTTGTCCAAACGACGAAACTAAGACAGGCGTATGTCTATTTAACATATGTAGAGCTTTTTTTGCAATTGCGAATTTTGAATGCAGTACTAAAGTTTAAAGTTCTAAAGAAGATGTAAAATCATAAACAAAAAGACGGGAAATGTAAATAATAGACACTGCCTATGCTACAACTTAACAATTACTTTCTACATGTATCTGAACAAAAATTTATGACATTCTATCAAAAAAATATACAAGTAAAGGAACAAGCCAATTTCATTGCAGAATAGAGTGTTCCTTGAGTTGAATAAAAGAAAATAATTTCACAATTACGCCTAGTTTTTTGCCTGCACATATTGGCATTACAAGCGTAAAAGGACATCGTGTGAATTGATTTTTAGACCAATCTCGGTGAGCTTTTACGTGTACATAAGCACCAAGAAAGATCTGCCAGCATTGAACAGCCGAGAGAATTGACATGATATTTAAATTTCATTCCTTTTTTCCAAATAACAATACTTTCTGTTTTCTACATGTATATTGGTAATGGGATTATCTGTTTCCTAAAACGATACCTGTGAACCACTTATTAGTCTTTCATATAAACTTTAACGACTTCTCTATTAGACATAACGCTTTAAATCTCTCGATCACGACGACACCGGTTATCAAGCGATTAACGTCAACAGCTCACTAAAACGAACGCTCAAAGGATTTCTTTAGAAGATTTGGATGAATTTTTGAATGAAACGACTAAAGTGAGTTAGAATGTATAATTGCAATACGCTGCAAGGCTAGTCCTTTACGTATGTGACACCTTGAAATATTACTAACAATATTTCTTATTCTATTTTCTTTATGATATTTCCTTCATAAATTCTACATATATTAAGGAAATATAATAAAGAAAGAATAATTTCTGAACGGGGTAGTAAAATGATTATAATAGTTTCATAATTTGTCGTTATTAAAAAGAAAATATTTTTATTTTGTAACTTGATACAAATATATTTTAAATAAAAAATAATTTTGATATTTGGTCTTCGTGCTGAACGTCTATGAGTTCATTTGATTGACTTTCAATCTGCTAATTGACATGTTGATTTAAAGTCATTTTCAAATTCAGCAGACTTAATTCGTAATTGTTCCCGTAATCAAAAAAAGGATACTGTAAATAATTGATGTCATAACTTTAGCTTGTCCTAATACCCAACTAAACTCCGTAACCAAATTCAAATGGACTTAAACAAAAAATATATTTAATACTCTATGAAACAAATTATGTGCATGTGCAGTCGGCCCGCTTTTATCAGTAATACTTACAGTATGCAATTACAGAACCTCGCCGGAGTGGCACTAATACCATTACACCAGAGCCTATAAACCACACCAGGCGGCCGAAATAGATATCGAAGTAATTGGTCCATTAAATTGTGGAGTCTGTTTTTTGAGTGTCCAGATAACCTAATCGTATCGACCGAACTTCATACGCGTTCGATAGTGATTTCATAGGAATAAATAACTCGGGAGATGAAACCCGAGTGGCCCAGAACACGCGTCGCTTCTGATAAATTTGTTCGAGCGCGGCGCAATAAAACATCGCTCTCGCATCCGTCCGTCGGGCGCGAGACGAGGCGCTCGCCGCATGATGCAGTCTACTCGTAAATGCACTTAGCGCGGGGCAGGCATAAAAAGATGCACTCCGGCTAGTTAATTCCGACGTGTGGGCGGTGATGTTAATGCCGTTTCCGTGCAGGACGAATCAAAGCTCTGTAATAACGGGGTTAACACGAGAAATGCTTTATGGGCGCGCTCGGCTTTATTACTCACATCGTCCGATTCACGATAAACATTAGCGCTACAGGAAGAAGGATGTGCTATGAAACTGATAAGACACTGTGAAGGCTTTCGTGAAACAAAATTATAAACTATAAAACAATAAATGAAATACAAAATATTAGAAACGTAATAAATATTAGTCAGTAACCAGCTATAGATGGTGGTATACCCTTTCGTGTTACCGAACCCTAAAATTCTTAAAATAGTATTGGTATAATATTAACATGGTTAAATTATTGCTGCAAACATTTGCACCCATATCCAAACTAAAAAGTGATTCAGATATAAAACGCGAAAGCAGTCTTATTTCCAGTTCTAGTTTCCAAAACAGTTTTCAGAACGTGTTTAATATCTACGGCCAACGAAATGTATAATATACATGTATGTCTATAGTAGCACTATATAAAGTAACATCTGTCTGTACATTCGGTTTGTTTGTAGAATTTCTTAATAGATATTCGTTTTATGACTGATTGATCGAATTCCACCATTTTTAAAATTCGTATCTGTATGTCTGTCTGGCCTTACATAATTCAAGAACGGCTTAACCCATCGCGACAAAAATTGGTATGAGAACATGTGATTGTGCACATGACAGGCTGTTAGATGTCTGTTTATCTTCTTATAACTGAATAACGGTTTGACCGGTCGTGATGAATATTGGTATACAGTAAGAACATGTGATACGGTAAGCCACTGTGTATCTGTGTATCTGTCTGCCCGTATGTTTTTTTAATAAATTAAGCAAGGTTTGACTAATCTTAATGAAAATTGATATACAGTTAAATATGATATACAGTCATGTTATTGTGCAAATGATAGGATACTGTTTATCTATCTGTTTGTATCTCGATCTGTCTGTATGTTCTTTTATAATGGTTTACCAATCTTGATAAAAATTAATGTACAGTAAGAACCTGTTATTTCACAAATAATAGGCTACTGTCTGTCACACTGTCCGTCTGTATGCATATCTGCATCTTCTTTTATAACTTAAAAAGATGTCACTAATCTTGATGAAAACTTGTGTACAATCAGCACATGTGATAGCATAAGCGATAGGCTATTGTCTATCTGTTTCTCTGACTTTTCGTTCTTTTATACCTAACTAAAAAAAGTTTTCACTGAATTTAATGAGTAAAGAAAGTTGGTGTACAGTAAGAACGAGTGATTCGCTAAATGATACACAATATGTGATTTTGATACACCGTTACGTAACCATAAAAAAACACATATTCATTTGTTTTTATATAATTGTGTGTGCGTGCGTGCTAACGTGCGCGCGCGTGTTTATGAGTGCATGTGCATATGCATGTGTGAATGCGTGACGTGTCCGTATGTTTGTGCTTTTGTGTGTCCATGTTTATTAGTCATAATTTTATCTTGGTTTTCCACAATATTTGTTTATAATATTATTATATATTGTAAAAAATAAAGTTTGCAAATTTATAAATATGGATGTAGGGTGTGACCTAATCTCTGGACATATTGATCTGATTCCGAAATTTTTGTCATTAATAGGAAGCTGTTATTTTGATTCCTGAGCGCTATAAGCTATTTTTGATTCTGATAATGTGTTTTAGTAAGAAATTACAATAACAATAACAATAATTATTGTTATTGTGATTTCTTCTTTCTTCATTCAGACTTTAATTATAGATAAACTAAGAAAAAACTAGAAGTCTGATTTATTGGCATAAGACTGTCTAAAGGATCTAAAATAGGGAAATTAAAATTTTCTGTCAAAAATATTAACCTTTGATAGAATTACAAATAAATCCACAACACCATATATCTATGTGTAGTATTTCACCCAAAAAGGTTTATGAGTTAAGGTTAAACCAGGTTTTCAGGTTAAAAGTGTAAGAACTTTACCAAATGAATTTCGGATATGGTTTTCAAATCGCTCTATGAATTTTTATATAAGCGAATAATTTAATCAGTATAGAGCAGTAGCAGCTCGGAAGTTGAGGCACGACTTTGGACGTAAAATATCAGGATCAGGTCAGAATCAGGTTCGATCCTGACCACGGCAGAATTAACCAAAAAGTTTTTAACTTAAATCGACGTAAACCACACGTTTCATGCTTCAGAGAGCACACTAAGCTGTCAATCACGGATATTGCCATCGAATTGGTGACGACAGTCTTTAGCCACCCCCAATTCATACTAGACCAGCGTGAAAGGGTTGAGGTTCAAGCCCTTCAATCTGAATTAAAGAAACAGTGTAAGGGTATGACTTATCAATTTGGTAAAAAGCCTGACACGACAATCAGTATGGAAATTTCATGGATAAGTAATTTGAGTACATATATTAACTGATGGAATAATTTATTAAATAATATAAAATGAAAACAATAAGTTTGTAATTGGAGACATTATAAACTTATTGTTTATAATTTTTCCAATTATAAATTTTGACTCACCGATTCTTGTACGACAAGATTTCCGAAATTAGAGGTTCAATCGAAATAAAATTTGTTTAAAAAAAAAAAAAATCAAAAATATCTTTATTTCGTAGGTAATGAAATTACACTTGAAATCGTCATTAATAAATTCATTTCGACATTACCGCCCATTCCAAATGCTGATTCACCGAGAGAAGAATGGGCAAGAAACTCAGGGCTTGCTCTTTTTACTCATAAATACAAAATATTTAGTCATTTATAATTTAGTTGACATTTAAAAATAATATGAAATAACCTGATAGGCGAGCAGCTCAATCCCAGGGCCTTTTTTCATTAAGATATTCCAATACGGTATAATAGCCCTTGCCATATAATTTTCTTTTAACGAAACGTTTAAACTCAGTAAATGGCAAATTTTGAATTTCAGTTGGGATCTTATTATAAAAGCGCACACACATCCCCTTAAATGGTTTATTAACTTTGATCAGACGATAGTTTGTATAATGTGAGGACACAATAAGTAAGAATTTCTGCGAATTTATTTTTATTCGGAGTAAAAAGGGGTTGATGAACTTTTTTATGGAGCGAGGTACGATTACGTTTAGTATAAATATTGCTCATTAAAAAGGGCGAGATGCGTCTTTCGCAATTAGGTCAACAGGGGGATAGAAAACTTGTGTATTTTGTTCGTGTTTATTGTGTGCCTAAACCGATCATGCGATTAGTATAGAATGGACGATATGTCGTGCTCGCAAACGGGAAGGTTTCAGAAAAAAAACTAACATATATCCCTGATTTCGTTTGCCTGTTTATACTATTAAACCGTTACTGAACCGATTCTTCAAATTTCTTCATCAATAAGAAGCTCCTTGAGTAAAATAGACCATTAATATTTTGCTATGTCATCATCTTCATATTTATGTTATTACAGATTCTAAAAATTCTTCCACTTATAGAAAGCTTTATTACCTCTGAATAATAAGGCTTAAATTTCAATTTGATATTAACCCCGCGCAAAGCGGAATATTGATCGGTAACAAAATCGAAATTACAAATGGAACGAAAAGCAGAATTAAAGGTCGAGACCAGAAGAGATCGAAATCGAGAACGAAACCAAGATCGAGATCAAGTGCTGGACTAAAACTAGAGTCGAGGGCGTTATCGAAGAAGAAGTACCGAAATCAGAATTTAGAGCAGGACAAGAATGGTAATCTACTCAAATCGAGAACGGGTTTGAAATCAAAGGGCACCGCGATCGGAATTATGAACAAGATTTTAATCGATCAGAATATGAGATGAAGGAATTCGTCCTATATCCACGCGGGCGGAAGCTAGTTATTGCATAAATTTGTGTTTTTAAGGTATTTTTTATTCTTTATGTGTATACTAAACGTTATTCTAAGCTGTCTTGTGTCGAAAATTGTCATGTATAACATTGTAGGTTTCGTATTTTTATTTCAAAGGTTTATTAATGAAAATACGAATACTAGCATTAATTTTTATTTTTACTAAGCAGCATCTGTTGTACGATATCACTACGAAAGCAATTTTTCAAACACTGACCTAATTATTTAAGAAAATAATAATTATTAAAGCAGGACACATAAATATTGTGAAATCAACTGAAACCTAACTATAGAAAGCAATTCTCTCAATTTTGAGACATCGATTCCGTTTCCAAATCGTACGATTCATGCAATAAACAAATACACAGGACGCCATCCGTAGCACAATCGCACAAACTAATATAAAGAGCACCTGTCATTAAAATACCTGTGCACTAGCGCCACTCGAGATAGTGTCTCAGTGCACGGCACCAAGAAAAGGACCATAGACTATCCCAAATGAATACTTGTCGACAACTTCCTCAAAAATTCTAATGATCCACTTCCTATAGTCGGGTATCTTTTAACTTCTCCTTCTCATTATTAGAAACAAACGATAATAACTGAATAGCCAATCGATTCGTAATTTCATTAAAAAGTAGTCAACGATATGTAAACTCAGGATCCATAAAATTATAAAAGCTACAACTGCATCTTTTTTCCGAACACATTAGTATTATAACACCGCGCAGAACGAAATTTAAGATTTTCAAGTAAAACCATTAAGCATAACAAGACGCGAAATTTGTAATCGTTTTCGCCACGGTCGAAATACGAATTCCTTTCACGTAAGACACCAGACACCGCCCGAGCTCTCACCCCCCTAGCTGCGCGGGATCACAAAAGCGGCCACACCCACAAAAACCGTGTGAATAGCGACGGCACCGGTGAGTGCTGGAAATGTAACACGATCTGGACAAAGCGTCGTCGAGTGCCAGTCAAGAGGTTCCCAAACAAGATAATCCCTTTGTTGGCCGGGTTATAATGGCGTCTCCGGGGACTATTATTTTCATTCCCGGCCTCGCCTGCCAGCTGCAAGTTTCGCTTCGAGTGTTTCCGATCCGGGAGTTAATGGGACCCGATGCAACTTTCCGCCGTCGCGTCGCCGCCGTGGCTTCATGGATCCACAAAAAGTGTTTAATGGGATAGCCGTGTACCGGTGTAGGCACTTCATTTCTAAAGGGGATACTTTTTTACCGTTTCGCCATTTCACCGTATCGCCAACTAGCCGTATGAATTTCCTTGTATTGCAATTAATTAATTCGTTAAATTTATTAACAATAAAAATTTTGCATATTATGTTTCCATACGTGCAACAAATACTTAGTCCGAATTTTAATTTTATTGCTGATTTTGCCTTTAAGCTTGATTCTAACTCTGACGTATGAGATCACGTCCGAATTTTCTAAAATTTCAAATGTGCATATCATATAATTGAGCGTGTCGTAAGCAAGAAGTTAGGAATACAATATGTATTACTTTATGAACATTGTTTTCTTTTATTTATCCGACTGCAGCGAAACCCAAAAGGAGGCTTATTTTGTTTGACCTGTATGTGTGTGTTCCCTCCTAGCTTACAGGCCGATTTCGACTTACTATGTGTCGTTAGATTTGTCTTGGTGGTGCGAGTGTTACTGGGTAAATTAAAATAATCAAAAATCATAAAGATGGATTTTCGACATCAAATGAGGCGTGTGAAATTTTTTTTTCTTCTAAAAATATCTCTGAACTTGTATGTTTCGAAGTAATTTGAAATGACAAACAGTAACAAAGAGAAAATCTTACATTTTCGAACAACCACTTTGAAGACTCACTTTATTCGAAGTTATTTCCCAAAGCTTTCAATATCCGCCTACAGTGCCTTTTCACCCAACTGCGCTAGAGCAAAGACAGGGTTATGTTTTTCACGCGTGCTTGGGTATAGATATACATAGTCATAAAGGATTATTTGCATCTTCTAAAACAACCCAACGGCTGTTTGGATTTTGATCAATGAAATATCTATCGATTCGTCTAAACTATGCGACATCTATAAATTATGTTTCGTTTTTATAAAGTTAGAAAAATGTCTGTAAAATTCAAATTGACTGTAAAGGCGAAAAAAATAGCACACCATATTGAGTGACATATCAATGAATAGATCTTTAAAGGCCCGATGATGTTTCTTAGACTACTTTATAGCCATACAACCTGAATTTACAATTTATTAACAAAAAAATTAATAGCAACATATTAATATAAGAATTTTGTAATTTAAATTATTACAACGAGACACGATGTTGAATTATATTGATACAATTGACTACGATATTTGAATTGTGTTATTAATGTGAAACTGGCAAATGTTTTTGAGAGATATAACAGGAATATCTAACGTACCAAATTATTTGTCTAACTCAATAAGACGATGATATAAGACACTACCTAACTTATTTGTTGCCTTTTATTTATTTTCCAGCTGTCGTAAGGTAACAGTTTTTAAACTTTTTTTTTATTTTCATATTTTTTGTTTTAACTTGTGGCGAGACAACAAAAATACAAGTGATGTAATAGCGTGAGTAATGGATACTCAATAATTAAACAATACACACCACGATATTCGAGATAAAACAACCCATAAATAAAAATGTAAATACAAATACTGCTCGTGGCAATGCTCTCATGCTTTTTACACTTCCTAAGTTATCTGCAAGTAAGAAATCATTTTTATCATTAGATGATTAGTCAGTTAGTGAATCAGTGACGAAAAAATTAAGTCGTTCCATCCAATTTGCATGAAATGTCTTTTATTCCGACACCAAAACCAAAGCTTGTTTGTTTTGGTTATAACTTACAAAATATCGTACATACATATGTATATACATAGACTATTGAAATCATAATAAGTCTTCTTTTTGCTTTGCCGTAGTCGGGTAATCAAACAAGCCGATACTCAACGGAGTGATGTCGTTTCGTTAGTGTTTATAGGGTGAAGGTCAATTTTCGAAAATTTTCTTGAATAACTTTAGAACTAAGTTTTTATTGTATAAAAATTATATTTAAAATCCTCAACTACATGGTGTCTCCTTTGATATGTCATACGATACAGTTCCAAATATTTTTACTTTGGTACGCACAATTTTGAGAGATTTACCATATTTGTTTTAAGTCAGTTCTATTTATAGTCTATGTCCCTCGGATCATAATAACGAATCGCTTGACGTCACATTCATCAAAATCAGATGGGCAGTTTAAGCACTACGGTGGAACATACATACATACATATATAGACTGTTAAAATCGTAATCCTACTTTTTGGCTTTACCGTAGTCGGATAAAAATTTTAAAAACCCGACTAAGTAAAAGTGAAGTAAAAAGATAGAAACAAGACGATGTAAAACGTCATCCAATCAAACAAATATTTGCAGACGGAAGCGTACACACATCAAGAGTCGCAACAAGTAAAGCAACATGAATCTGATGCCTGTGACTGCAAATATTTGTCATGTGTGACTTGATCATTTTTTACGTCACCATTTACGTCTCTATCTTTATAGTTCACTTATAGGCAGTCGCATTTATTTTTTCTAGTTTTAATGATTTTTGTTTATTTGAAGTTTAATCTAGTCTCCTAGATTTTTCGTATGATGCATTCAAAAATAGGCAAACAAACAAATATTTCTGAAATTATTTTAAAATTGTAACGCTTACTCTACGTTATTATATTTAACTACCCATCTAATTGACCTCTGCAAATTATGCTTTCTTACAACAATTTCGGCGTGGAAAACTTTGAAATCCCTATCGATGAGAGAAAAGTCAATTTAAATCAGCCATTCTTTGACTTTTGACTCGACAAATCACTCGACACATGTCCTAATATTACACAAGTCCAATAAAAAATGATTGAAAGCAATATTTTATGACTATTTGAGAGATTAAGTGAACCGATTTCATTTTATTTTAAACTTATACCTTTCAAACTTGGCAGTCAGGTAGCATAAGGATGCACGGTGACGACAAATTATAGTTTGTTATAATTTTAATAAAACCTTTCTTTGCTCCACGGCTAACAAGTAAACTCATACTGTACTCTGAGTTTACCTGTCGTTTTCGAGTCGAGTCAAGTTGATGGTTCCCCAATGGTAATCGATTTTCCGCCCTGGCGGGCCGCTACCACAATCGTACTGAAAAGAACTTGGTATTTTTAGTACGAAGGCAACGCTGCTGAATAACCACCTCGAACCCACTATTGTGCGCTGTTATTAACAATTTTTACCAATTCCGGGGACAAATCCCAGTACTTAAGAATGGATTAATATAGTCTCCGAGGGACAGAGCAAGACGTGGCATTAGTTTAACTTATATTAAAAACTCGTTATGTAATGTCTTTGTCGTGTGCAATGAACCTGGTTACTTAATGATTCGAAAGCAATACGCCGATCATTCAACCATCACCAGTTTGATTGATTTCACATGATTTTTATCACCTACTGTTTATAAATAATTAATTTTTCGGCATTTATTGTCAGTCAGCCATGGTTATAACTCTTGTTCACATTGGTAGTTTAAAAAGTAATCTAAGAAACCTAAAGACGTTGTGTATCGATGGTTGCCTGCAACATGCAGTACGCAGTCCACCGCTGACCCTCGAATCTATTCTTAAAATACAAATCCCCATCCAACGACTGCATTTTGATTTGAGAGGATTGACTTTAATTGCACTGGCATATGTAATAAAAGATGGTTATGGTTCTAAGCGCGTCTGTTAGTAGTCTTAACACTCCTGAAACGCTGATAGATGTGGCTTCTGATGAGGATGTTTTTATTTGACATAAAACATACGTAGAAATCATATTCTAATTATTTTCGAATTAAAATAAACAAAATATTAATACTCGTTCAGATGTCAGTTCTTTGAATCAATATTTTCGTAGTCCAAATTAAATTTAAATTCAAAATATCTTTTTTTAATAGGTTATAAAATAACACTTGAAATATGTCATGTGTTTGTTTGAACGTTCACTTTACCACTCGTTCGGAAAGCAGTTTCTCTTCAAGAAGAACGAGCAAGAAACTTAAGGGTGACGGTTTTCTAATTTCACCATACATAGCAAAAATAAATACAAAACTATTAACAACTTGTAAGAAGTCGAGCTACTTATGCTCATGGATATTTGACTTCTAAATATTTGGAGTTTGTGAATTGAAAATCTGTAATAGAAGAACGGATTCAAGGGTCAGTGGGGCGTTACATGCTACAGACAGACTAATTATGAATTTCTACCAAATAATACCTAACACAGTAAAATACGTTGTGTATCGACATAAAAAACCTGAAAATTCAATGAAAGTAACATTTATTGGCAAGAGTAACGTGGGTCCAATGTTAAAAGGTCGCTTCGTTTTTCAAACGAGTCGGTTGAGTTTCACTGTTACCTAATTTTTAAATAATTTTTATAACGTCTGGCGGAAGTAATGGCCCACGGAAATGGTCTGGCAATAATAAATATAAATTTTTGATAATATTCTTAAAAACATATTTAAATATGAGCCTTTCTACTTTAACGTAGATGAGTACGGTTTTTATACACCTTTAGTTCGCGCTACCTGTGAAAGGGCCCCGCTTTCGAGCTAGTAAGTACGCATACTGTGTTAACTACATAGTAGACTAGAAATCCTCAAAATTTCATCTTTTCTAAAATGACGTAGGTCTGGGGGCCCTGGGATCTTGGTCTATGTGGCTTTAATAAGAAAATAAGTATAAGCGCTTGAAAAAAAAAAAAACAAGAACGTATTAAGCTGCTCGAACCACTAAAGAGAGCTATGGAATTGTTTTTATGTATCTATTAGAATTTATACCACGTATATAAACTTTTAATAAACAGCATGCACAAAATTCGAGAAAGACCAAAATTATGTTTTATCTGCGAGCTCCTTTTCGAGTTTCGTAGTAAATTTGAAAAAGGAAAGTACGAAAATGTTTAAAAAGGTTTTTTCATTCCTCAGATTAAAATACAGTCATGCCCTAATTGAGAAATATAACATTGAATAATTCACTAACGTTTGTTTATGGAATTTTGATATACGGAATAAAAAAAAAACTAATTTAAAAAATATATGACTGACCATGTTTGGAGTCGGCGGCGGCGGCAGCAGCGGCGGTGCAGACCACCCATAGCAGCAGGAATGGGGTCCCGCACGCCATCGCCCGTCACAAGCGCATCGCCTAAAACAATAAGCGCCGATGTTTAACTACGTGAAAGCGGGCCTGTTTGCTCTGTCCTCGGGATGCCTTCGCGGTTGTTTTGGGCGCTTTTGGCCTACATAATAGGATACCCGGATCTGTGCTGTTGGACAATATTGTCTCTGGATAGAATTCGGTTCGATGCAATTATTTGCATGTTTCATGGGGCGGGTACGAAAATTGAAATATAAATAATATTTAGTAATTCAATAATACTTACAGTGTAAATCATAACGATCAAACAAATAGTCATTGAATTTATAATCATTTACAATTATTTATATTGGTACATAGGAAAAGATATAAATAGGCAGGCACATTTCGTACAAGAAAAATAAAAACTCACAAAAATTAAGTTTAGTTTAAACAGGTGTGATTTAGATAAGTATGGCGCTTGGCCAAAAAGATTTTCTATTTAATAACTCATTCAATACATAGTATACAGTACTTGATAATACAGTTATATTTTTATACGTTTACTAAGAAAAAATGAGTTTGTAAAACTATTAGACTGCATGTATCTTATATAGGCTGTGCAAGTTTTGGTTGTAGGTATTCATTCTCTATGTCTGTAGAGCGGTGTGCTTCAAACTCTCATTTGCAATAATTAACTGCTAAGTGTTAAAGTGAAAAACGGAACATGTCAAATATGGGTAATCTCAAAGATACTGTCATTTGACATTAATTTAATGTCAAAAATGTCGGTATATTTAAGACTAACTCAGTCAACTGCCCACTGTGAACTTAAAACAACGTATTTAGACGTGTTTAGTTTTTAACTTTAACAGTTAACAGTTAATTATTTCCGCTTGTATATATGTAAGCTTCAACAAGTTTTATCCGAGAAAGAATTGCTAACACACGTGTACACTTCATCAATATATAGTATATCTAAGAAGTTTAAAAAAACAGGGTAGGTCATTTATTTAATCGTTATACAATCGTTTTATTTTTCTTTTTCCGTGGTATCGGACTTATGGCTAAAGGAACACTCCCCACCGGCGCAAGCGCAGCGCTTAATTAGCTCTGGCAATTTCAAAAATATTTATTGACGAATTTTGAAATCGTAAAGAGGTTGTTTTTTATTAACTTGTTCGTTTTATGAAATTACCTTTGAAAATGAATTTTGATTACCAAAAAATTTTTTATAAAAGCTGTGTTTAATTAAAATTAACAAGTTATTTCTATATTCTAATACAAAATTTCACTTTTTAACAAAAGGTGTGAATTAATATCATAAATGTTACTGTAATAGTTAAGTATGGTGTTTCAACATTTTTTTCAAATTATTTTAATTATTACAATTATTATTATTATTTTTTTAAACAATTATCGATGTTAGCTTTAACGGGCCACAACACTAAAAACAAGGCCATAAAAACTAATTCATTTCGAACTAAGTATTTTAAGTTTAAAAATAGAAATTACAAAATAGTTCTTGTCCTTAGAAGTATTAAGCTTTATTATTCTTTGTGTCGTAAGTTGATATTTTACGTTCTTTATTATGTACTGATATTGGAATCTTTAAGGGCAAATATGGTATAAGATTATTTAGCTTTAAAGCAGTAGACATAAACTCTTTTTACAATATCAAGACACTTTATAAGCGTTATAGCTTTATAAAACACAAGCAATAATATAGTTCAGGTTTATTTATGTTTTATAAATAGGATTTGCAGTGGTGCAGCAAGTAACTAGCATCCGTTTATGTTATTTGTTGATCTCGATACTGCTCCTCATTTCGATTCTGGTTATGTCCTTGATTTTGATTTTTATCCCACACTCGATATTGACCTTGGTTTTATTCTCAATTTCGATTCCGGTCTCGACTTTCAATTCTATTGGGTGCAATTTCGATTCTTCTACCGGTCACTAGTTCCGTCTCTTCCATAAGGACATTTAGGGCACAGGCTCGGGGCCCTCGGTCCGATGGGGGCACCGAGATGCCGTCATCATTGTTTAACTTGCACGTAAGATTATATTCTGTTTTAATTCATGTATTATTTGATTTTTTTTAAAAGGGTCCCAAACTCTGTATCCAAAAGCCAAACTTCTCTGTATACAAGGGCCCCCAGTTCTGTGTGCCTAAGGATCCTGGCTCTGTAGCTAAGGGCCCCGATTTTATGTGCCAAAGGACTTAGCCTCTGTGTGCCCGAGGGCCCTTGCCTAGCTTAAGACGGTCCTGTTCTGATTTTGACGAAGGCGTAGCAAAAGCCAGTAGTATTGAAACAAAATTTAAGCTGTATTATTCGGGAATAATGTAGCTTTCTATGACTCAGAGAATTTATGGGAGAAATATAAAGAGAAAGCCAAGTTTTCTTTAAAGCTTCTCGTTCACACGCACAAATATAACTAGTTTCATAGTAATGGAATAAATAAATGATTTAAAACACGCAAGAAAAAAACAAACAAACAACGAAACACATACCTATTTTAAGTTTCTATAAAACATTTAATCCCTTATTACACCCTGTTAGAGCTGTTTTTTCCAAAAATGATATATTATGTAGTAATTTTTCATTTGTAATAAGCAGCTATAAGTTTTGTCGTCAATACCTTCAGCAATTTCATTTTTTACACAAAAATTTTAACCCTTATTCCATCCCTTTTGCAGTTGTTTTGTTTGAATTGAAATAGCTTCAGCGGTTTTGATTTTCTATACATTTCATCTCCTACTTTACCTTTCAGAGTTAATTAAAAGAAAACAATGTATACATTTTTTCCACATTAGTTTCAGTAACTAAAATTTTAAGTTTGACGTATAGCTGTAACGGTTTCGATTTTCCATACAACTGTATTTCACCATTTTTTCTCGCTTACGTCATAACAGGAATATTGTACAAAATCTCTAGTTCTAGTAGCTTGGGTTATGCGTTGACATGTCAGTCAGTCAGTTGACTCTTTTTTATATATAGTATAAGGCACAAAACTCTGCCGTTATGAAATGAGTCAGAAAAGCGTCGCAGTGACGTAAAAAAAGAGTGCGCAGGAGAAAGAAGGGTCGGGGGGCGTTATACCTGCGCATCGCGTCATTCGCAGACAATTCAGTCGGCAGAGTATCGTGCGTTGTATTGCAAACTGCTAATCTTGAAAACTGAGAAATATCACATAGATCGACTAGGTACCTACAAACAAACGACCGACACGACATAAATCGACTTCATAAAAAGCGTCAATCGTACACGACGCCGCATTACGAACCACCGAGTGAACCTAGATGGAGCGACGGCTGCAACGCGAGCCGGCCGCTGGTCGTCCGCGGCGGCCGCCCGTGCACCGTTACGTTGTTTATTTCAGATAACAGCCGCCGACGGGCCGTTATCGACTCGCGTTTCTTGAGAGCTCTCGCCTCGCTCGCTGTGAATTTTAACGACCTATCGCGTTACGGCCGCATACGAGGGACGAACGCCTGCGACGGCCGCGCCCGCGGTTCAAAACGAAGCCGTCACGGATCGAGTTACTAGAAGGCGACGCGCATCAGAAGCAAAGACTAGACGTACACGGGCATAGCGATCTTTATTACGTCACGAATTGTCAGTGCCTATTCCCGGACATGCGGTAGGTGACACACACACCTATGATTCTATGAAATGTCTGCAAAGCTAAAATCTCATATCTCGCATTAATACTATCAAAGGGCGCATTCTAAGAAATCGGAGTGGCATACATGAATTATGATTATTAGTTGAATAGCTTATAACGAACTTTTTGTAAAATTTATATTAGAATTTCCTTCGCATGTCGATATAATTTATGACAATAAATGACAGAACCAAAAGTTTCGCTGACTCGTTTCGGTCATGAGATACGTGTTTCAAATGGAAAAAGTATACAAAAATTGAGTGCCATAAAAAAAGTTTGATTCTTAAACAAATTAGAATTAATATAAAGGAATTAAGTTAATTTTGAACATAAAAATAAAATTCTCAGACGATTTTGGGTATGTATTATACTTCAAAAACGTGTTAAGGGTCTATTGTCTATCCAGAAGAAACAAACATAATACAGGAAACAGCCTAAAGTTACAAAAAAAAACTTTGTTTATCTCAATAACTTGATTACCTACCCTGTCATATTCAAATATGTACTACCAATTATATACTGTTCTTTAGAGAACTAAGAACGAAAAATAATATTTTTTATTAGTAAGTGGACAATGAGGAACAGAACTTTGACCTCGCTATATCAATGAAATTTTAAAATAGTTTAAGCACGGCGTCACACTCAACACAAAATTCTGGCTGAATCACCCGTTTAGTTATCACGTTCACTTCGACCCTCTACTCCATAGGAAATTTCAAACGACAGTAACTTTTGCTTCTTCTCTCATAACTACTTCAGCAATTTAAAACAAGCTATAATTATTGAAATTTTCATGTCTAACCTTCGCACTAAATACCACGTTACACAAATCCAAATACGTTGTTAGATTGACAGACAGTTAAAAGTTTTTTATATGGGAATCAATCATTTTCTTCATAACAAAGTCATTCGTGATATACCAAGTGATATGGAACGAATCATTGAGAGGCAAGTTTCACACGAGCCAGATAATTGACTTTTCAACCTTGACACTATTCCCTTAAAGGGCCATTGTACGCCTTCCGTGACCTCCCGCCTCTGTTAAGGCGAGTGTGTGTATAACAATAGTTTCTGTAGCTGCTGGTCCATTTCGATCTTCGTGATTAGAACGTTAAGCCTCATAAGGTCGCCCGATGTATTTCTTAACATCGGCCCGGTCGTGAGCTAATGAGTATCTTTGATTTTCACTGTTCTTTCGTGATTGGATAATTATATGTCGGCTTTGGAGTGTATTTTCAATTAGTTCTTGCGACAGTGTTCAATAATTTATTACTTTGGAAACAGTCACTTTATAAGGAACTATAAGCCTAGTACGATAAATTGAGTAAGAAAGATGTCATGTCCTGACATCACAAAAACATTACTTAAGTTTTATAATTCAAAATTCGCATTCTCTTCCGAAATTATTAATATATGTAGCAATTTGTTCTAATCGTTAGTTTACAAATAGTTAATCAAATACATCTGTGATCTAAGTTACCGATATAAACAGAACATGCGGCATTCCGTGTAACTTTTGTAACCTCTAAAAGAATTTAGATTTTAAAAAATGGATTGTTTATATAATCTAAAATTCATTAGACATTTTGTAAACACCTCAACAACGGTACTTTTGAACGTTGTAATCGATTTCAACGAACTCGCGACTTCTGACGCAATATTCAAACATTAAAAATAGATTTTATTTCAAAAAATCTAAGAATTATTATGAGAAAACATTTTTGAATGTTTTTCACCAACGATATATTCGAAGGAACGATATGACTTCGATCAAGTTTAAAATATTCAATAATGTTTTATTAAGAACTAGCTTTTTGCCGGCGGTTCCGTCTCCGTGAACATGAATAAATTCCTCGTTTTGTAGATCGAGCGATCACACTCTCAATCACGTCCCCGACCGCCATCTCGTTCTCCTTCCTGACCCCGTTTCAGCTCCTGGTGTCAATTTGTCTCCCGCTCTCGATTCCAGTCTTACTTTCGATTCTCATCTCCGTATTGTTTCTCATTCCGATTCCGGTTACGCTCTTAATTCTCATTTTAATTTATCACACTCGATTTTGATCTGAGTCCCATTCTCGATTTCGATGCTTTCAATCTCGACTTTTTTATTCTGCGTCCCGTCCCGCAGTACCATAAATAGGTTGATGAAGTCGAGGAGTAATGTTAAATAGTAGTTTTTAGAATCGCTTGAGTAATTCATTTTGTAGACGAAGTTGGGTACATATATTGCTCCCTTTTTTTGATGCCTATAAACTTTGCACAAGCGTAAGGAAAAGTTGAGTTTCATCGCAATATCCGAACGGTATGACAGCGCGTAAAATACGAACAAACAAATATTAAATTTCATATATAGATAAAGCTGAATAAATTTTGAGATCGATCAGTTATACATAAAAAATAAGTAAAAAAAGTTTTTTTTCAAAAATTTTAAGAAATATTGAAATCGTATGAATAATAAAATAAAAAATACATTCAGCAATTTTATATTAAAAGTAAGGATTGGAATGAATAATTTTGTTCTACTGCTCGTCAAAATTTTTAGTTTCGAAAACTCTCTAAATTTAAATTAACCTTCTTTACGATTCTTAACAATTTTTAAATTAACGTTTTTAAAATTGTTACATTTTTAAAAACGTTAATTTAAAAATTGTCTACAGCATTTTTCATTGATTTTCAAATCAGACTTAATATGAGAGGAAGGTGACAGATAGTTTTAGACTTATCATTTATTTACTAAGTAGGTACTTCTCTGAATTATTATTCATAGGAGTATTCATATTATGTTGCGCCTATTTGCTCAAATATTTTCATGGAAATAGGCGTAACCAAAGCTTTTTTAACCGACTTCAAAGAAAAGGAGGAGGTTCTTAATTCGGTTGCATTTTTTTTATGTGTTTTACATCAGAACTCCGAGATTTATTAACCGATTTATACAATTTTTTTTTTTTGGAAGAATATACATCCAGATTTGTCTCATTTTTTCCTAAATGCACTTCTGATTATGGGATTCATGAGGAATTGAAGGGCATTCTGAAATATTATAGGTAGGTGTACATATAGCTACTTTGTTTTAGGTTATAAGTCAAGCATTTTCATTTAGAAAGTATAATTCAATGATATGGAACTGATAAAGAATACCACAGATGGTCACTGGAGCTCCTCAGCTATAATTTTGTCAAATTGTGGCCCAATTTAAAAAAAAAATAATTTTCATTTGTAATACTCCCGAGGTTGTTCCATAGCCACCACCAAGTCACGATCTGATGATGGCATCCCAGGGAAATGGAGGAACACCTTCAAATATTATAAGCACATATAGTGTGTTCTGTTATGTGCATGTGGATTTTTTTTCAGTTATTCAAGTTTTTGCGTCTGGTAGTTATCATCTCACGCTGCTGAGTTAATGATGGCAGTCACAGCACTCCTTAATGCTTGAAGTTGGAGGATAATACTGCGATTTATTGCAAGAAATTACTTTTCAATGGCAGTAAAACCTAGGATACACAGAATTAAAATTAATTACTTATTAGTCTGCCTAGATATTTTCATTCATTTATATATTCTAACGTGACTAGAAATAGAGTCAAATAATTTAATGTGGAAGAGAATGAAATTGTGATCCGTATAAAAGGTAAAACTTTTATATTAGAAAGAATAAAAATGATTTATGTAGTTTGTACAAGAATAATTTGGTAATTGCACTCTAACTGGGAATGTAAAGACCCTGGAACGATTACCAATGGATTATAAATTCGGGACCAGAACTGCTTTTCCGCTTGCTCCGTACAAAAGTAACGGTGATGCCTGGTCAATTTTTATTAACCATGGCTTGATCCACATGCAAATTGGCTAAATGAATTGTTAAGTTATAATTATTGGATAACTAAAAAACGAGCATTTAAATGAAAAAAAAATGAAAATTTCCTTCAATAACACACTTAATAATTTTTAATCAGACTTTAAAAACAACTAATTAGTTCTTTTTGGAGTCGGTTCCAGCTAAATCAGGTCAAGAAAAAATATAATGTATAAACATGAATATGAGACAAAAAACAACTAATTCGTTTTTGGTGCATGTTTAAAAAAATATGTAAGTATGTTTTAAAGGCGTTTTTTTATTATTCTTTAATTTATTTTAGTCACTGCAGTCAAATATTTTTTTTTATATATGTTTGCATCCGTTGATATTTTGAACTATCGTTGTATTGTTTATTGTTGCTGTAAACGTACATTAATTTTTTCGTAGTGATATTAGACGTTGAATGTATAGCATATTTTATAATATTGAAAAAATATCATAATTATTTTGTAAGCGCTAATGACATGGCGCCATTTTGAAATTCATTGTACGAAATGTGTAATATTTAAATTTTACATATTCAAAAATTCTAAGATATTTTTTTAGTTGGTACTTTCAATCAGTTTATTATGTTCAAATACCGCCTGACTATCTACAAACTACAAATAAATATTGTTTACATAGGAAATCATATAGTCATATTAACAATAAATAATTATAATCTACATTGTAATAAATTGTAATTATTTGTGATGAGAAAGAGACACATTGATTACGGACATTTTAGGTTTACCTGAACGTCGTTAACGAACGGTACTCACGATTGTAACTTTAATTGGATCCGTAGTAGATAATTCAGCGTCGTTATCAACGTTTTGATTCAATGGGATCTCGTGGAGGTATCACGTACGCGGCCGTTCCGCGGCATACGTGCGCGGTGGCCATTATGGTAAACGACATTAACCCATTTCTCCGAGTTCACGTAATGGGTGAAGACGGGTTATCAGATGCACACGCGCCCAAGTCCGCGGCCCGCGCATCGAATACTTCGTCGCTACAAAAACGTAAACATGCGTCATGTTCTTTCTGTCTAGGAGATAATGGTCCAGACCACCGCATACAAAGTCGGCGGCTTTGTAATACTTACATATCTGATAATTTGTAAGCAAATCGTAAAGATATTTCGTCACAGAATTAAGCAAAATTCAGCTATAAATTGTAATAAGCTCGGGCTTTAAATTATAATTAATGCAGACTCAAAGCTCAAAACTTTCTAATCTCTCGAGATATCAGGTTAAACTGGAAGCTCATTGCGGCTGTCTAGATAAGATACTACGTACCTAATATTATAAATTATTGGAATAAGATTGAAAAAATATTCAACATGCTTATATAAGTTATAAATTGTACACTGATAAGCTTAAAAGAAAAAATATAGAGATCTTGCAATTTATACACTTAAAATATATCGGGATATTTTTATTTTAAAACTCTTACTTACTTTTAAAATAAAAAAAAATAACGAAAGTTGGACCACTTTCAATCACTAAACTTTAACACTATTACCTATGTTATTATGTTTATTTTCGTATCAGAGGAACGATCACATAATAGTTTCAACACAAACAAACACTTCACAGACGCGCGGCCGAATAAATGCTATAAAATCGTAGAGCGTTTTCACAATTTATAGGTTACGCAAACGTCCATACTCCGTCGCTGCGCGCCCCGAGCTTAACGTCAGCCCGAAGCTCGCGTCGCGTCCGGACTGCCGAAGGCGCGGCCGGCGGGGGGCGGCGCGCGGCGAGGGCGAGCTCGCCGAAAGCGGGAAGATAACTTTTGATCTTTTTAGAGTCGAAGATTTTAATGATGCAGTCGCATCTGGGGTAAGGGAATCGGAAAAAAGCGCTGTAAGTGTTAATGCGTGTCAAGGGCTTAACGGCGTACGGAGTGTCACGAAATTAAGATAGAGCGGCCTGTCGCGGGGGTGACGTCTTTAAAAATAGTCGAGTTGTAAATTCGAAGCGAACGAGCGGATCGATACGGAACGGGGCCGTTTTTGTCACGAATTTAAATTTTCTATTTTTCTCCCGTTTCGCTGCGAGATTAAAGCTCGTCGTCCCCCGTCTGGGACTCGTAAGGACGGTCACTGCGCGCACCGCGCGGCATTGCGCTCGGCCTTCGAAGCGGAATATTGCGTTTTATATCGCTCCGTATTATTTCCACATCGTCCGGGAGATGTCGGGGCGAGCGATATTGCGCCGGGCGCTTTTTGTCCGGGCGGGACACATGTCGCGGCCGGCACAAAGGGCGGCGGCGAGCAGGTACGCGGGGCCGTCGGCGCGTCGGGTTACGCGGGCCCGCTCGTAGATTGATGGCGGGAACATTGTGGAGTTAAGAACCCAAAAATTTACAACTGCATTGTGTCAGCGCACGCACAAAAGGCACAAAAGATAGGATCGGCTCCCGTTATTACCTTATCGTTTATCGTTGCCTTCTCTTCGATTTCTCCCCCACTCTTTGCGTAATACGATTCGAATTATCGCCTGCGATTTCTTTTTATAGGGAATCCTATAACATCTGCTTCCACGTCGAGAGGGATGGTCACATGTTACAATTTTTAATATAACTACCAGACAATTTGTAGCGATGTTATTCTAATACCTACCTACATTATCGAGAAGAAACCGGGTCTGATATCGCGACTGTGAGTTAATGGACCATTGATTTTTAATATCGAGTGAAATTGAACCGTCCTTTTCATAGAGGGCACGTGAGGTTTTCGGCCCCAGACGATGTTCAGCACCTCCAGGACCGGCCGGCGTGGAGGGTACAAAGTCTACATACCCCTAAATCTGAATTAATAAGATTGTGGGTAGCGTGTACCTCAGCAGTGGGTTCATAAAATCTGACACAACAATACGTACGTTACATTTCAATTTACAGTTGCGTCTTAAAACTTGCTATTTCTTTCTTTACAGTAACACTTTAGGACTTCATAAACTATCCGAGTCCAAAGTTACAGAGTCATCCATTCCGAATGAACGACAAGGAGCGCTTTAAAGCTCCTCGCGCCCCCTCCCTCCACGACGCGGAAGCCCTTCAGCCGGCGGGAGAATGGCGAAATATAAAAGACATAACGCGGGTCGCAAGTCACGAGCGGTAATGAGCGATGGCCGCGGCCGCGCCATCAGTCAGGCGCCGCCCCCGGGTTTACCCGTCATCTGTCGACGCTCACCGCGCTCCTTCTTACAACTTTAATGGCTTTATGGACGCGCCGTCTCGGTGCACTCAATTTATGCCTCGATAACGCCCGCCCGCCGCCCCCCGCACGCCTCCCGCGCATATTTCATTTTATCCTTAGACGCTTTCGTCCTTCTTCTTTTTTACGTGTTCAAAGAATGGACGATGATGATATCGTGCAAAGTTTTGATCTGCTTTACAACAAAACCGATAAGTTTTGACACTTTACAATTTTAATTCGAAACCATAGTTTCTGCTACCATAAGAATGACAGCATTCCCAGGTGCCAGATATGAAAAAAAATCCCTTAAATTCATCGCAAACATTGAAACGAATAAAAAGAGACGCCAAAGCCTGTTGAATTATTTACGTACCTGTCGTTGAATAAAACAATATTAAGAAACAGCTAAATGTTCTTAAATTTGGGATCCGAAATTTCTAAATAAAATAAATAGCTAATGTCTGCGTAACTTTCTAAAAGAATTGGAACGTATACACGGAAGACAATGTACAAGCCATTACCCCAAAATGGAGTCTATTAGCTGTTAGCAATTAATGAGCTCTTTAGAACCCCGCATTCTTTGGGTTGATTTTACAGCGCGTACCTACGCTTGCGCACAACTGCTCGATGGCCGTCGACATCTGTTGTGGTCGGAGCTTTTATTATAATCTTAAGAGGTTTAAAACCGTTCACTGACTGTTTATTGCTGTTGGAGAATTTCTCCGCTTTAGTTTTGTTGATGCACAGTAATAAATAATGCATATAAATATATATTTAATTACTACTGAAGAGTTGAGTATTTCAACACACTCATTCATTTTTTATACCGATTTCGGGCATGTCTAATAATTGAAAAGCTTCGATATGTCACTGATTTTAACAATATTTAACCAAGGAGTTTTTTAATCTAGGAGGCTAAAACGTAAATGGTTATATTCAATTACATTCTCGTACCTAAATCTAAATCAACTAAAACAATTTAGCATCCACTTTCAAATAAACTGATCTGAAAAATTCCGCCCCCTTTGGTCCCTTCCAGTTCGAAAACAATGTAGAAATCAAATATGGACTCAAATTCATGATGAATTTTGAGTGTCGCATGGCACTCCTTGTTAATTCAGATTAGGTCCAAAGCGGTGAAATCAGTAGATATTTCTCAATCTACGCAGCACAAACGCAGTGGAATCAACACGTTTTATGCCCGGCGACTCCTGTGACTAATCCGCATTAATTGCGTCGACTTTACGACCACGAACTTTAAAAGTACCATCGGAACTTGGGTATAGTGTCCGATAGGACTTAGAGCGGTGTTGACCCTTCCCCCTTCGCCCCGCCGCCGGCCGCCCGTCGCTCATCGCCCAACACAAATACAAACTGAGAAAATTAATCCCGGTTTACTCGGCTAACTACCATAGGTTTGTTTGTTTTCCGATCGTCCGCCGGGTCTCGGTTGGCCGTTTAGCTTTCGGCCTTACAGCCAATATTTTACGTGACTACGACGTCAACCCGAAGCGTGCCCTATAAATATTCCATTAAAGTTATCTATAGTTTTTAGGGTTCTCTGGAACAAAATTAAAAATGGAACCCTTCTAGTGCAACGGCCCGCAGGTATGTCGCAGGCTCGCAGCCGTTTGCTGTCATTTATTGATGTTTTAAAATTCCTCTCTTCCACATTTAAAGCGGCATAACCTTTTTGCGAGTGATAAATGGAAGAAAAAACAAGAAGGATAAAACTTACAATTTTGTTTCAGAACGGTGTTTATATCTACATGGTTTTTTTTATTATCAATATTTTAGCTCGTTAACTGACAATAGGTTTTCGTTAATAAATCACTCTTATTTTTAGATCACCAAAAATTTTAAATCAACCTATTTCGGTACCACGTATATCTATTTTAAAAACTACGTAAAAATACAAACAGGTACCTATGAAAACTTTAGTAATTCGAAGATACATAATACAGAACCGTCAATCCTGTAATCCGACTAACGCTTGCCCGTTTCTCATTTTTTCTCTAGTCCATTGTGATGTTGGGAGCGTTAAACAGTTAGATGCCCGTCGTGTTTCTCATTCTTATTGCTTTCGTTATAAATTCTGTTATAAATTGTAAAAGTTTTTTGTAATCACGATCTATTACACGACCAGATAGTATTATTAACTTTTTCAGGTTGTTCTATTTTGATGAAACATTTGTATGTTGAAATTTCTTAAATAACAGTAAACACGATACGGTGTCGTACGACAATAATGCGCAGTAGATGTAGAGAAAGTTTCAACATTATCATACAAGTTATATCATTTCAGACGCAGTAAATATCGCCCCGAGCTCACATAAAATACAAACATTATGACAGCGTAGTGAGTGAGCAAGCCGGTGATAAAGTATTTCAGAAGAGAAACAATAAAGCACACATATCCTATGCCTGAAACATAAAGCAGCACACGGCCATTGGCAGCAGGGAGTTATTTTGTGAATTTATACAATTATTTTTAAGGCATTTCTCCTTTTATAAAAAGGAGACGTAGAACAATGATCTAGGAAACGTCATAGAGTAAAAGAAAACATTTGCTTATCGTTATAGTGATCTTAAAAAGTGATAGTGGTTTCAAACAAAAACTTATGAAAAATCATTAAAAAAAACATTAATGATCATATTTTAATATTCAACTCAACATTTTTCTATTTATGTCTTTTTGAAACGTATTGAAACATCTTCAAAGAACCAAATTTCGAAACAGTTTTCATCTGCTCTTTCTCTTTTCCAACGACACTGGAAGTGTCATCTCGTCCACTTTGGTGACCGTGTGTACAAAATTTTGAATCAACACTTAACTGTTGAAGAGGCGTCTCGTCAAGTGAAGCTCTTAGTTGTAACCATCGATGTACTGCAATATGGTTGTGACTGTGTTTTATTTTCTGAACTGTGCGTATATTCTTGATACATTTTTAAATCAATGCTGTTCAGTAACTACCAATTAATTATAACAAACCGGTTCCGGTTGTACGACCAATTCGAGCCTTTATATAAAGTTTCAACTGAGTGCTATTGACGTTCGAGGTTTCCTCATGAGAAGAAGATCTTAACGGCGGCTTTAGACCAAATATACTAGATTATACCCTATATTTTATAGACGTCTGTAAAATAGTCTAACTATAAAAACTATGGAAAACTGACTTAGTAAATGTAATGCCGACGGAAATATGGAAACAATAATTTCAATTTCTTGAGTAATATTTGCACGGTACGTAGACAACTTACTAGTATGTATGATTTACAACGTTGTAACTCGTGCATCGAAAAGCACGTGATACCGTTGATTTCGGGTGTTCCACCGCAGCGGCGATGACAGTCGGCAGGGCTTTCCACCCACTCCGGGCCACCGCGAAAAGTTTCAACCCTAGTCCTTCAGTTCCCAGTTTAAAATATTTATTTTAGTGGGAGGGTACGCCCGAGCAGCGGCGTGATAATAAACCTCACACGATCAACACGCAAAGTTGATTATAACGTTTTAAATATTTGGGTATTACAACCGAGTATATTTTAAAGTATGGTTTTTCTTCGTTTATTGAGCAATTGAAGGTCATTCGCGGTTAAAATCAGGTGCGGAATCGACATCGGAACTAGGCTCAACTCGCGTTTGGAGCTGACTTCAATTTCTGTAAACAGTGACAACGAATATTTGTTAAATGCCTGTCACAGCTGTATGTAAGAAGTTTAGTATAGTAAAAACAACGCCCTCGAGTTGAGATATTCAAGCAAATCGCAATGGCAGTGTTCAGAGGTAAACACGACAGACATTCCACAAGACTGTGCAGTCTTGTAGAGAGGCTTTATCGGCTGCGCCGCGCCGCCGGCGGGCACGTCGGCGCGTGCGCTACCGGTGCGGTCGGCTCACGAACTATTTGTCCAGCGCCCGCGGCGGCCGTACAATTTGCATGCGCCACGCCCGCCTGCTTCCACGGTCCGCCACCGCCTATCATTTTCTTTGCACGTTGTCTGCACAATGAGTTTTTGAATTCGATTTACACAGGATTGTGTCTTTCAGATTGTATAAGCAGTCACCAGTTATACAAACAATATGTTTTTTGCACAAAAACCGAGAGTATGTGCCTTTAAAATGTGAATATCCTGATTGCGTGATTTCGATATAAATATTTTTTTCTATGCCCACATGCAGTATCCGAGGACAGTTGAGAAATTGTGTATGGCTTGGCGATTACTCTTCTATAGTTTAACAGATTCCGTTTTATAATCATGTTATAGATAATAATTTTCGATGTTCTTATAATGTTAGTGATGTGGTACTGTCGTATCAGGTTTGAGGACTTTCATTTTAGTTAAACCTGAATGGTTTGGGACTTAAAACCGTGTCTGTACTATATTCTTTAAAAAACAAATTAAACCATAAATAGTTTTAGAAGATTTTTCGAAGATTCTGTTTGATCGGTGACACTAAACTAGGACAATTTGTGTACATAGGACGGATTGTGTAAAATACATAACTACAATATTATGCTACCATCATCACTTATCGGTTAAGCAACTGCAATCTAAGCTTAAGTGAATTATCGACTGAGTGATTTCAAGATAGGACGAATACTTATGTAAAGGTGTCCTCAAGTCGAACAACGGTATGTCTTCGGTATTAAAATGACTTAAGTAGATTCTAAAATTATGTGCCAGTAATTCGCTTCGTTATCTATTGTTCAGAACAAACACTTTAGTGGAAAAATTAAAGCTGATTATATATCAATGATGTGCATTATATAGATTATTTAACTGTTTATATATATATATATATATATTAATGAATGATAAATTTCATAGACAATACTGTAGCACAAGTTATAAATCATTAATAATAATTGGGAATAAGAACTGTTTTAACACATTCAGTTAGAAGAATTAGCACTCAAATTGTCGGGTAGTGGCTAGCACGGCACATAGATAAATTATTAACCTTAAACATTAAAAAGCGGGAAAGCAAAAAGACGCATTTTATTTGAAAACAGTTTCTCCGGTAACGATACGATGAGACAAATATGAATAAATATAATTCACACTTACTATGTATCGTAAACATCTATCTATAAACATGACATGGTTTTATCGAGTATACAATTTAGCGGATAGAATATAAGTTATTTTCATTAGAATCCGAATATTATGTAAATAAACTTTCATCTTTATCGGGCAGAGTATAATTATCGAGAAGACGTGAGCATTGGGCAACCGCTGTTGTCGGGCGGAGCAGCGCCAAGGAATAACTCGTCTGTTTATGTTGCTAAGCAGGAAACCGGATTCAATTTTCGATGCCCTTAAATTACGTAAGATGACCTCGATGGATTATTCGATTCTAAATACCATGATTTCAGAATGAAACGGATGTCTGCTAATGGCTCAAATTTCGAACTTCATGATAGAGTTTTCTTAAAACGTTTCATCGATCGACGTCAGTTACTCTACTTTGATTCAGCGTCAGGCTTTTGATAGCCCACTGAAGGCACAGGCTTCACACAATCTTATATCAGAAGGGGATTGTATCTTAATCTCCCCCCCATGCAGGTTTTGTATTCAAAAGCGCTGACCGTCTATTTACCTACGCTCGCTCACCACTGACTAATTTATTTTTTTTATTATTACAGAACAACAATCGTTTGATTGAAATGAAAATTTCTGTGGGCACGTTAGGTAATTTTTGGGTGGATAAAATTTTATGAAATCACTTCACCGACATGCTAATGTTAATAGTGAATTAAGATGTGAAAATTTTAAATGTAACGCAATTGCAATAATATTGTTTTGTTTAAATTCAAAGGCTTAAATTTTGCAGCTTAACACGCATTGACTTTCATTTAAAATTTACTGGGCTTGTACAGCCCCTACTATGGTTTATTTACTAATAAACCATACAAAATCGTATATTATTGTCGTTTATTGTACCAATAAATGTGAAAACTAGACTAGTGTCACTAATGTTAATTCGCAAATTACTTGCGAATTAAATTTTACTTTTTGATAATACAATTGAATATCCCAAAAATCTGCTGTTATTTCATTAATTTGAGTTTTTATTTCTATCGGTAACACTCAATGACTACTTTTCATGCATATTTTTTTTAAAGCTCATTAGTAAACAAAAGGTACTTTAGATACAAATGTAGAAAAAAGCATTACCGTTTCTTTCAGTTGCCTCAAACACGTTATTATCTTTACCGATAGTCGCCTCGTCGTAAACGGTCGAAGACATATCACAAAAGCGTCGCCGCATTTGTTTGCAACACATTTTAGCAGGAAAATGTGCAATAATCGCCACGCTGGACGAACGAATTGAGGACCCTAAAGTAATATAACTCCAGTATCTGGTAGCCGTTTATACTTCACGATAGACTGCAGAACAGTCAGATGACCTCGGCACCATAGACAAAGTTTATCTGATTGTCTCGCAATTTATTGTGACGACTGCAAAAAAAAAAAAAAACAAATAGAACTTCAATCTAATGTTCGTTTAAAAATAATAACGTTGAAGTTATAGCAAAGATTTGTAATTTTCGTTAGCATTGATTATATCTTCATCAGGAACACTCTTTTCGCTTCTGTTCTTTCAACACTGCTTGAAGCAAGAAATAATGCTTTGAATGCTAGATATTGGCGCGCCGAGCAAATGCCTTTTACCGAAGTGGGAGTTGTTCGCTTTCGAGTCGTGCAACAGGCGTAAAATTCAATTAGATGGAAAGCACACTGGCAGACGCTAATTACTGTGTTTGGCTTGCGCCCGCGCCGGCGGTATGCGTGCTCGCGTAGAACTATCAAATATTTGTTTTTAGAAAAAGAACGATTCGAATCGAGCATTAACACTTGTCGAAACTTTTTTCTATAGTAAAATCATAGCAAACAATATTGCGAGTAAATTGTTTAATGAATAATTTTCGTTGAAATGTTCTACAATTTTTTCGAACAGCCACTAAACAAGCTTTATGTAATATTAAAAAAATATATATTCCATTCGATTCAAAAAAAAAATTCAATAAACAAATATTAATAGTATGATGGAATATTTTCTGTTTTTTATTTTTGATTTGTTAATTCTCAATATTTTATGGACAATGATAAAAAATTAGTGCTTACTAAGACTATATTTTTTTTATTTTTCTTTTTTTTTTTTTATTATGTGACAGCTTAGGTGCTACAGACTTAGCCAGCCAATAATAATGAATCTATTAAATTTGTTACAAATAGCTTTCGATATTGATTGTAATGAAGAAAAGTAATAAAGAAAAATCAAAAACTACCTTACAGTTTCAAATTAAATCGAATCGAAGATTCGTTCTGAATTAAAAATTAAAATATCTTAATTTTGTAGGTTATAATATTTGAAATATATCATAACATTTAAAGAATTTACAGTATTTTAAATTTATCACTTTTTAGAAATCCGTAACTCAAAAGGAAAAACGAAACCCTTTTAGGAGCACTCGCGTGCTGTCTGTCCGTCTGTTTGTCAAATCCAGTTTACTTCGAAACTACTGGACCGATTGAATTGGTATTTGGTGCATATATATAGATTTGTGACCCAAACAGACATGCAACGTAAATAAATAAAATTTAAATATGATGGTCGCTTTTCAGGGGTAAACAAAAACTAAAAAAAAGTTTTACAAACTATACAATATGACTCATCGAATGCAGCTCTTATAGTAACAGTCCCGAACATATATTTTTTGTAATTTTTAAAGAAGATAATTTGACCGATGAAAATTGATCATTCCCTCTTATATCTCCGAAACAGCTGCGACAAAAATATTGAAACAAATACAGTAATTAGTTTTTTATTTGCAGTTTACAGGGAAACCTATGAAAAGTTTAATAGTTTGTTTCGTTTCGCTTCGTTTCGATGTCCAGTAGAAACTGACACTCGCTAAGTACGTAAGTGCGTATAAGTACGCATGCCTATGTACTAGTACGCAATAAGGTGTATCATAGTAGATTTTTCTCGTGTTTGCTCTATTGCAAAAGAACTACCATATACAAGCGTTCGAACTTGGCGTGATCATAGCGCAAACGGAAAACAATAAACAAAAATCGGCCAAGTGTGAATCGGACTTTTGCTGAGAATCCGTAAATAAACAAATAATTTATTTTTTAAGTATTTAATATATTGCGTTATAGTACAGAACCCTCGGTGCGAGAGTCTTACTAGCACTTGATTTGTTTATTTTAAATTACCATTTGTTCGTGAGGCAGTCATGCCTTTTGCAAAAGGAACGAACAAAAAACTTGAGGATAGCTTTTCTCAAATCAAAATTACATAGAATTAATATCATAAACTATAAAACTATTGCAAGAATAATAAACTTAAAAGTCAAGCTAGTTATGTCCATTTATTTTTTAAATATTAAAAGTTTGTATAATATGCTTTTTTGTAGTGTTTGCTAAATGATAACTTTAAATTTGTACAAGGGTAAATTTTATGTATAGATTTGATTACAAAACCCTAATAATAATAACAGTAATATTAAAAACATGTGGGCGTAAAAAATATTTTGCAACCATTCATTATATAAATAGTTTAATTTATGAAATGCAGCGTGCATTTCATAAAATTAGAAAAAGTCTAAATTACAAAACACATTTAATTCTCTTCAATTACAAGGTATTCTAACAGACGCTTAAAACTATCGTCAAAACTTGAAACCAAAACTAAAAGCAACAAATTGTATTCCCCATCATCAAACTGGTAACCCTAAACGTTCCTCGCCACTTATCGTAAAACATCGAATCCGAAGTCGTCAACTTTTAATTACAGGTCGCGAGCGCACCGACGGCGGCGGCGCTGTTGTGGCAACACTAACAATATAACACTGCGGTGCGCGGCCGTCCAGTGACGTCATAGGGTGCAGAGAACGCAGCGTATTAGGAATCGCTCTGTGCCCGGATGCGTGCAGTGTAAGGCACGGAGCTCGAGTCGTGATGAGATGCGTGCGATACGCATAACGCAACTCGACGTGGGCGAATCGTTCAGTGCTGAACTCGAGGCCATCGGGCGTCCGACTGAAATTAGTTACGTTCTGAAAATGAAAATATTAATGCGCTACCGCACGTCGCATGGTATATTTCAGAAAAAAACAGATCTTTTACCTACACCATTTTTAAAAAGAAACTTCGCATTAGTCTATCTATACTTACTAACAAACATTTTTTTGCAAATCACTGTATTTTTTTTGATATTGATATTTTCGAAATTACAATTTATTAGGCGCGTTAGAAAATCCATGATAAATGTTAAATTTTAGGACGTCATGAAATGCGAGCGCACTTTCAGTAAATTTTTAAAGCCATGAAATCAGCCATTATATAGAACGAGAGAGATATTTAAAATGAAACGGATATATTTCGGTTAACTGCATGTCTAAAACCCTGGCTGTAGTTAGTACCTATAGAGACGAAAGTATGTAATTAGATTTGCGTGCACACAACATCCATGTAGGTGTCTTGAGTTACATTTTACCCGTTTTAGTACGTGTTCAGTTATATTTTACCGTTTTAGCACATGATATGAAAACTATATCACACAAAGGAGTGATCAATTGTCATCGAGCGATCGATTGTGAATACGTTTTTATAAATTATTATACAGGAATTCATTTAGACCGACCACAATTCATGATCTGTATTAAAAAAAACATGTGTCAGCTCCGACGCACGACTGGAGTTTACTCCTTAAGTACGATTGTCTAAACATAAGCAAAAAGAGTTTATTTAACTGAAAAATTTCGTTTTGACTAAAAATTTAAGAAAACCACGTGTTCATTTGATATTCCAGCATTATTATCTACACCACTTTCTTCCATAGTTTATATCAATTGCATTAATGCATATAAAAATTCACGATAATAATAGTAATGAATAATAATAATAGTAATAAGTCAAATGTTAATAATAAATATTTACATTGTAAAAGAACACTTTAAAACACAAACAAAACAGTGGTGACGATCCGTATTAGAATTGTATAACTGATACACTATATATATATATATATATATATATATCGTTTGTAAACGTTGAACAGTATACTTTTATAATATATGTAGGTATACACACAATATATGCGTCAGCTGCCTCGCTGCGTTGGCTACACACAAGTATACAGACAAGTATACAAGTACACACATACACGCGATTGAAAAGTGAAAGGTGCGCCAATAAGTTGCGCACCAAAAACGTAACGCGGATTTATCAGTAGATTTTACTCCTCAAATTTTTCTCATACCGGACGCCTTATATGAAAATCGATTCTTAAGAAGTAAACTCCAATAACATTTAGCTTTGTCAAAGTTTTATCGATCATAAGTTTTTGTCATTTTTATAATCATAACAAAAAGAGTATAAGTTCCACGCTCATACATAAATACACACGCCTATATTTTGTACGTTTAGCTACAGTTCACATATCGAAAATAAACATTATATATGTATAAGTTCATTTCTTTAATGGTTATCATATTTGGATAGTTATAGGTCTAATAACTGTTATTTATTTCATATAATTTACATGTTTGTATTACAAACTGCGTTAATATGAATTATTTTACGTAATAACCATAAAATAAAACAAATTAAATGTAAATGACTCTAACCAGGTCACCGGTGTCGCCAAGCGTTTTACACTGCCATCAACAGACACAGCGTAGTGACATTAAGAATACAGAAGGAGCATTTTTTTTTGGTATAATACGCAAAAATTAGGGGCAACATGAAAGTAATTAAAAAGTAACGAGTGTTGAGTATTTTATTGTCCATCGGCTTCTCCTCTGTTTAACTGATATAATGTAAATATTCATAATCGACTAGTTATACCCGCGGCTTCGTTCATGTAGAATACAGAATTGTTGTTTATTTTTTTATATATAAATAAAGCAGTTTTGCTTTGGTATTTTATTAAAAAGATAAATATTTTTAATTAATACACACTTTAATACTTTAAATATTTCTAGTAGTTTTCTAACTTATAAATATGCATTTGTATTTTATTTTGAGGCTTCTTTTTATACATGTTGCCCGTTTTTTTGATGGGCGCAAATGCTTATTGTAAATCATCTTTATATGACAGGCATACGCTATGGACTTTTTGTTAGTTATTTTAAGATCTAAAATAATACAGCACATTAATTTGATATATCTGCTATGGTTTGTTTAATTTAAGTCACTTAAGTGCCCTCAAAGCGACTTTTTTTCCAACTTGATTCATCATTATCGTCACTGTTTATTTTGTTTCGTCACCTATCAGATTGTTAACCTATATATTAACTATATGTTAATGTCCGCAGCTCCGCTAGCGTGTATATTTCCATAAATTCCTTCTTCTTTTATACCGATCGATGTCAATCTCATTACATTTTCGTTTTCGATTCCGATCCCGGTCACACTTTTGATTCTGATCGCGACTCCACACTCGTTTCGACCCCAGCTCGTTCTCAATTTCGGTCCTCGTTTAGCTTTCGATTCTGTTCCTTGTCCCGTTCTCGATTCTGTATTCCATTCCGCTTTCAGTCTCGATTTCGCTAGTCACCGTTGCTACATAGATGAAGCAAAGGAAAAATGCTAAATATCAAAATAAAATATGAACTACATGACTGGGAAATAATGTAGTTTTCTGTATTAAATAAAGAATCATTAAAATCGTCGTAGGGATATAAATACGTGGACGAAGCTCGGAGTGAATATTCGCAATCTAATTAGCAGTAACTGTCTATTAATGAAAGAACTTTTAGGATCAGTTCTTTAGTTTGGTTCAGTAGTACAAATGCGCAGACGAAATCAGGCATAAATACTTTTTTTTCCAAAATCTTTCCGGTCGTGGATACAGTGTATCACGAAAGTTTCACCGTGATTGGATCAAAGGTTTAAGGACGCATAAACATACAAACATTCATTTTTTGTATAAGAATTCCGTTTCGTATTGATCGATGGTAATTTCAATATTGGTTTCGCTTTTTATTCCGATCCCAGTCACATTTTTTGATTCTGATCCCGTCCCCACATCCGTTTTTGACTCCAGCCCCATTCTCAGTCTCGGTCCCAGTCCCGTTTTCGATTCTGACCCTGGTCTCATTTTTAATTCTAAATTCCATCCCGCTTTCAATTCGACTCCATTACCAGTTACAGGTCCGATTTGGACGAATTCGGGGGCAATCAATCAATCTTATGAAATTGTTCCAATTTTTTTCCCAAACCATTTTCCGTAGCCAGAAAGATAGAAATAAAAAAGAATTACATTAAAATTGTGGGTTATGGTCATGAGTTTATATTTATTGTTTTATATTTATACATAATAATAAATATTGTTTATATTTATTATTTTATATTGTTATATAAATTTGAATATTTTCCAAGAATTGGTCCAGCCGTTCTCGAGTTTTGCGCTTAGCAACATACATAATGATTCATTTTTATTTTGTATGTAAATATAAATTAACGACCTCGTACATTCTCCTCCGTGCACTCGCGTCTAGACCTAATTAATTTCATAGCGTGACATCGAAAGTCATATAAGATGATCGAGGGCCTAGGACTACCGCTCGAGACGGCGTGCATCAGTGTGCGCGTTTGTAATTTTATAGCAACGCCGATACTGAGGGCCGAAGTAACATCTTATAGGAATCCTGTTTATTTGTTGGGATCGTCCGTGCCCTTAGGGACGGCTGGCGTTAGAACGACGCGACGCATTATGCAACTCGAGCGCGTATGGCTGATGTTTGCATGGCTCTCGGATAAAGTTGTATATTTCTAAGAAATCAGTGATAAAGCAACGGTTTAATTATGAACTTAAAAAAACGTGTCACTTGAATAATTTTTCACATGTGAGTGTTACTATAATGACGATAATTTTATCACTGTCGCGTCAACGTCGTGGGACAAACTCATAAATGCATAAATGCAAAAATAATAATGTAATTATTGCATGCTGCAATAATTATATTATTATTAAGTCACTAATGCTTTTATTGAATTTCAAATACTTATATTAAGCAACGAACACTAATGCAGTTGTTACAAAATAGTGGATGCGTAGCTCGAAAGCGTAATCTCTGATACATATCTATGGGAAACAGATAACAAGCATATTATACTTCGACGACAGTATACACCGGTGACCTTTAGACCTTCTTGGTCCTGGCGTCGAAGTAAACTATCATTTTATCGGCGCAGAGACTCCGAGTGTAGAGATATAGGTGAACGTGCAGAGAAGCACTACATTAATATTTTGAGAATTTTTTAAATACCATATTTATGTCGTGTTAACGTATAAAACGAGTATTTGAATAGGTTCATTGAAATATGTTACTTACTTATTTATTTTACTTAGTTATTATTTCGGTTTATAATTCTCCATCTTTGCTTTCAGATGAAACTTTGAAATATGTGTATTTTTTTTCTATTACATGATGCATTCCACCCATTCATTAATTATGTCACGACAAAAGAATACACCTTTTGAATACAAAACATCACGCAAGTAAGTCTTTAACAATAAATTTATTCGATAAGTTATTCCACCAGGTCGATGACGTATTGTGAAAACAAAACATGAAATAATACATCACAAGAAGGGTGCATCCTGAAAATTTTGGATTCGTATTCCGGACACGCGGCGCCGTCGCATCATCGCCGTATGTAAATAAATCAGTGCGCCCAGGATGAGGCGCGGGCCGGCCCGTCCTTGAGGATTAAGACCGATGTTTTATTTGACGGCGGAGCTTACTCACTCGCGGGTCCGGTGCGTCCGGAAGGTTTCCTCGAGGCCCAGGATTAACTGCGCCCAGACACGCCGTGTCACGTGCGCGGCGTTCCCCGATTTTTCACCGAGCGAAACCTCCGTTTTCCTTTTATTTCGTGTTATTACTTTAATCTTTGGGATCGTTCGCTGACCTCGGGTGCGATGGGAGCAACGAAAAAAAATGTTGTGTAGTTTCGCACTTATTTCTTCATGGAAACTATTTTAAGGTTGTGTATTAAAACCCTTATAACTTCGTCGCCCTTAGCCGGTCGTTCCGCTTGTCTGTATACACTTCACAACCTTTTTATACTTTTTCTGTATAAAAATTTCCATGTTATACCTAATAGTTCTTGATGTTGTGTTTTCTTTTTAAGTGAAACAATTATTTTCAAGAATAGTAGTCAATATTCGTAGTATTTTTGACTGACAGTCAAAATTGACCCCCAAAAAATGCACCTATCCTGCTGAACGGAATGTTGTTGAAAAAAGCTGTAAACATTGTTATTGGCGAAGAAACTATTTTGTAACGGTAATATGAACATAATTGCATTATATAACAGAATCGAAAGAACAATTCTGTGCGATGACCTTTTATGTTTTTATAGAAAATTTATTTTAATGTACATGTATTTTCGTGACATATTTTTGTAAATTAGCTATATATTTGCGAATGCATTTGAATATTTGGAAATGTTTATATGAAACACGCATAAAATATGTGACTGTCGACAATCAATAAAATTCGGCATACTAAATGACAAACAGAATCGTTGTAAAATACTTTTTATTAATTTTGACATTTTCGTTTGTTATATTTTCATCCATGACGCAACGAATACATTAATCGGCAAGCTTCGATAACCCTCAACGCGTGAGCACGTAGAGCGGGGCCCGGCGAGCGTGCTCCGGGCCCTCGTGCGCGCGCCACGCGCACTTTGCCGGTCTTTTTCCCTAAATTCGAGGGGAATGAAATTGTACGATAACTTTCACTTTGTGACAGGCGCGTATAAATTCTCCCGCGGATAAGCCGTTTGTGTTTTCACGTCGGAGATTGTACCCTAAATTGTCGAGAAATAAGAAGAATAAGACGACGCGCGGACGCGCGGTGAGACCGCATTAATTATGCGCACCGTGTTATTATACGTTTTGACATTCCACTACATTTATGGGCCCGAGAGTCGCTTCGAATCGGAGGAAACGAGACACCGATCGCTTTGAACGTCCGTCGGAATAACGCCCCTGCGATCGAAAGTTATTAGAGAACTCCCAATTAAGTGCCTTCCCATCGTTAGGGATGTGCATTTTAATGTTTTATTTAGACACATTTCACACTCAATGTTTCCGGATGTTTAACGAATTACGGTAGATATTCGATTAGTTGCACTTTCGTTGAGAAAAATAATTAATATTTCTGTGGGAAACGAGCATAGAGATAGATTTGACTCGACTGTAAAAATGAAGAGTTTACGTTGTGTTCGGAAAGGCGTTTTATGATCGCGAGCAATAGAAAAAACGACATAAGTATAACAGCTCACAGCCCGATGTTGCAAACATGTTTGTAGTTAATATTCGCCGTAAAACCGATAATCGTTAGACAGGGGTCCTGTGGGGTGAAACAGCAAGCTGTGACTTGGAAGCGTAGTGCTGACGACCGGTATGAAGAAAAATTTGAAAGATAATTATTTTATTTAAACGACTCTTTTATAGCTGCGATGATGAAAATGAATAGTAATCAGCGATGATACAGAACGTACAATTATTTTATACACTTTAAAAGTGTTCTGCTTGTCATCGTGTAACATCTTTTAAATTTCAAATGTTTGGAAAATCATTTTCTCTAATCTTTTTCTAAATATCATTAATTTGAAGAGACCGAGTTGGACGTATGTCTGTCTTAAATGTCTAAACTTAATATGACTTTTCTCATTAAATCACAGATAATACACGAGATTTTTTAACTTGTATATTGTAGCACGTTTCGAATATCTGGTGGCACTAATCTGAGTAGTTCTTGTAATCGTTTTTATAGGTCACGTGAGTATATTCATTTTATTTTTTCGTTTATTGAGATGATACTGTGTGTATACAGTTAAACGTAAGACAAGCTCACTAAATATATGCGAGAGGGATAAGTAGATACCACAAGATTTTCGCGTGCCTCTCATCATGCCTCTTTCGCTTCACTGACGTACGTCAATCGTTTCCTGCAGGCTCATCGGTTGCGTGTGCTCAGAATTGAGCCCTTCTTTAATACGTCACCGATTCGATCCGTATACGAGCTTTCCTAGCAGCGTCCCTTGCCGACCCTTTCGCGATAAGATGAAACGCTTAAAAATAAATATGAAAAGGAATTTTTAACGTCATTTTTATTTATAGCCATTTATTCCGTATAAGTCCTTTATATAATACATACATTTATATAATATAATAATACAACACAGAAATGAAAACATTTGATACATCGATGGTGAACGAATAATTCCATTTGTTTCAAAAAAAAAAAAATACAAAAAAAAAATCTACCCCGCTAAGTTTCTCATAGACACGCGGACATGTTTAATCAATCAATGTCCTTAAAAAATACAAAAGTGGGTTCGGAACACGACCCACCTAAGCGAGGCGCTGCAGTGGAGAAAAAAAGCTCAGCCCGTGATTTTTTGTGGGGCGCACCGCAGGAGGAATTATTTTAAAACATTAGAGCGTTGTAAATTAGTCCCGGCTATCTGATCCACGCCAAAGAATATTTCATCCGTAAAATCGAATAGTTTCTCGTTATCAGATTATTATCGGTTGTCGTTACGTTAATCAGTATTAAATAACAATGTACCGGCAGACTGTTAATGCCCCCGATGGAGGAGCTCGATAAGGCTTCAGATGCTCCTTTGTTTGCACGCTCGCTCTTGACGTTTTGTTATATGTGACAGAATTGAATAAACTATTTCGAGGCTCATATTTTTTTTGATCTATCGTTCGTGGTACGTCTCTGTCTAACCAATAAAAAATATTTTATTTTATTTGTTCTTAAAAAGTACATATAATTAAACCCGATATCGCTTCATTACTTTCTATGTATTCTGTTAACAGTGTGCAAATTCTGTTAACTGTCTGTACAAAATTATATGATGATATAAAGCATGTATGAGCAATTCGTTTATATATAATATGTTATGTGTTTTTAACTAGAACTCAATCATCGCTCATTTTCTTTAAGATTGACAACCATTTTATAGTGGCCTTGATGAAACATAATAACTATATTGTAATGGACAAAAAAATGTATACGGTGGTACTACGAGTTCTGTTTCGAATTTATTTATATAACAAAGATATATTTATGTGCTAACTTAGAAAAAAGTTCATTTTGCTCTATCACATTACATTTTCAGGACATATTGTTAACTCGGAAAAACATTAAGTGTAATAATTATAGACTGCATTAACTTTTAATGTTAATTCTTATATTAAGCAGTAGTTATGATATACAAAACTTATTAAATACAAATACATTTACAAATATCAAAATATGTCCCATTTTTTAGAAATTGAAGTTAATGGAAAAATAGTGTAATCCAAAAATATATTACTGGCACCCAAGTAAAAAGGGTTTGGCACTTTTCGCAGTTACATAATTTGATTTGATTGAATGTCAATTTTATAAACTATGGAAATAGCTTTGGATTATCTCTTAAAATATAATTGCGATTCAATAGGGCAATGTGAATCACAGTCTATTGTTTTGGAAGACGTGGAGATATCTATAATATACCAATTTTATTTCTATTTCATAATTTATAGAATATTTCCCTCTTAAAAATAATACAATGGAAATGAAAAAAAAGAACGTTTCAATTTCTTCCGGTTTACAGCAACGTATATGATGCGGCGACACGTGGGCGTGCAATTTCGCTCTGCCGAAAATCTTTTCAAAAAGTGAAAGTCGAGGAAGACCGCAAGCGCATATTTCATATGCAGATGTTTCAGACGCGAGGTCCCCGCACAAAAATGATGATTAGGCAGTTGTTTAGGGCGGCCGGCGCGACCCGCGCGCCGCCCCGATGAATATTTATGGCCGGCCGCTCGCATTTTTACCGCGGGCGTTTTATACCTGTCCGCGGCCGGGGAATTTGATGTGCACTCAGAATTTCGGCACTGACAAAAAATCTTCACATACCCGAGTTTCATTAGGGGGCTAAATTAGAATGCGGCCGCGCCGGCCGCGCCAAATCGAGACGTCCAAAGAAACAGCATTATACTTCCAAATAGACGCGGGGCCTCGGGAGTGCGCTCTCGGGGCGGGCGGTTATTATACGTCGATATCGGCCGCTCCTGTTTTTATTGCGTCAGGGCCTTTGATGTTATCGTGAATAAGTAAGCCGGCGCTGGGAGCGCGGATGTTGTTTTTCTCTTTACGTCGGTCCGTATTTGCAAGTAAACGCGCAAACTCTGTATCCGATGATGGAGAGGAAGTGTCGAGATGTCCGTCGTCTTGAATTGTCGGAATCGACAAAGTTATTTTGGATATCTCAGTTTTGAAATTATGCCATGTTGGCGGTGTACTCCCTTGATTTTGAAACTTAATTATCGTCGCGACTGCCAACACCACGCGCTGTATGCGCCAAACATTAGTAACCTATACACGAGAACGCATATATCTTAATAACAATAGATAACAGCATCAGTATTATTAAGGTTCAATTATGTGTTTCAGAAATCACCATCTATTCAACATGACTTAAAAAAGTATATTTTAGCCATTTGGAGATAGTCCTCTAAAACTCATTCAGAATACTCGTAGATGCACAAGTTCTTTGATATATTTGTGGTACCAAGTTGAAAGTTCTAAAAGCTGATTGCCTCCCTACGCTACCGAGACTTAGCAGTATACTACGAACTGGATATGTTTTATATGAATTATAAATAACACACAAGCAACGAATACTTAAATTCATAGACAGTAACATTTAGCTTAAAGGAAAATGAAATCTCGGTGGTTCGAGGTTTGATAAGGTGTTGCGCGTGCCCAGTGACCGGCACTTGACGAAGGTGGACAAGCTGCTGAGAACTCAGAATGGATCCTTATCGCTGAGTAGACAATTGAGGGTGATTTAAACTACATTAAAATGATACTGTTACGCATCGGTGTACATGTAGCACTGACGATCTTTTAATATATTGAAGATCTTTCCATTAAGAATTAGTAATGAATGCTAACGCCATCAAATGTTTTTATGTAATAGGATATATGAATACCTACATTGTTCGTTTTAAACGCATTAATCGCACTACCAAATGCTAGAAAATACTATCTTTTTTGTTAGAAGTTTTGGTATTTCAAATGCAGCGCGAGATCTACGTGTATTTTAATGGCAGGCGGCTAGCCTCAATACCTTCTGCATCACATAAAACAATTTTTGTGTCGAGATACGAAAAAATAAAAGAATAAAATGATATACAGTTACTAGGAGAGATAAAAGGCGCAATTAATGCTAAACATTGAAAAAATTATTACATATCGCTATGAAAATCACTTCGTTGTTAATGTGGCCTTTGAGAATTTTGTCGGATTTCTTGTCTTGATAATATCAGTTACGGTCTTTGTATTAATATACTGCTTGATAAAGTATAATTTATTAACTGAATAAATCTTCTTATTTCTCAAAAATACTCAAATCTAACAAATAAACCGTAAAACATATGAAACACACTTATAACCACGCACGAAACTATTTCTTATTTATGGACTTTGATGTCTTAAGTAATTCGACTGGTAGTGTTGCGTTCTGCTCTGGATTAGGCCTTTGTACACTTTATCAAAAAGTAGAGAGTTACTAGAAAAAAAATAAACAACTAAATTTTATTTATATTTAGTGAAATAAAGACAATACCATTTTAACAAACGATGACAGTTATTAAATGTTAATCACTACGTTATGCGGTAGTACTCTTCGCTCTGTCTGTACACCCACATTTTTTTTAGGATGTTGTGCCTTAGATTCTAGTCTGTCTATCCGTTATATTGATATCAGACTGTTGTAATTATTGAACTCAAAGTAAATATTATTGTATAGCTACAAACAACACTATTTTCTTAATTTTAATGGCTGCGTTTTTTTTGCTGTACTGTACAAGTACATAGCTCAAGGTGTTATACTTTGTACAACGTCTCACTGGCCTTAAAGTTATTAATATGTATTTATAATTTTACAAAGTTGTATACCGACAATAATTTGTTTATTAATTGAAATTAATAATCATAGTAAAAAATATGTCAGCATTTTCGATACAAATTCATTCCGTGTCGGAAATCGACACTTTCTATACAATATGTTACTGAAGAATTAAAACTAATAGTAATCTGAAAGTAAAATAAAAATACTGTGAATAAATAAAATCAAACGCACATCAAAAGCTCGTCGGTGCCGACTGAGGTAATTAACAGTTCCGTTTTAATGAACAATTAGAGGCGCGCGAGTGTTTCTCCTGGGAGCGGGGCGCATACTCGCGCGCTATCGCGGCGCCGCGCGCGCGCCGCTCGCCGACCCTAATCAAACACGTAAATCTGTCATGTTCTTATTATAAATTTAGTGTGATAGGTTCACCTGACGGCTTTTATGAGCTAATAACTTCCGGCGAGTCCCGCCAGAGCGCGTTCCCTGCGCCACGTCGCCGCTGATACGTCGGAACGTGTAAATCGCACCTTTGTTGAGTGTACTCGTGTTGAGCTCAATCAAGCTAAGGTATATTCGCCGCAATCTTTTTATTTTAGACTACGAGACTTGGACCTTAGCTATCCACGCTGGTGCGTTCGGGCCGGAGGCTCTTGACGACCGTCGTTCCTGAATCGGTGACAAGTCACAGGAATGACGGTGAAACGCGATCTTCGAATCAAGGAGCGCGTGATTTAATTTAGCTCTAGTTAAAATTTACCAATGACAGCGCGCAGTCAGCACTCAAATCACCCTTTTTCAAAGTCTGCGCTCTTGGCCACTCGCTGACCAACGCTTAAGAGCGGTTTAATAAAGTACCTTTAATTTCATATTGAACGATTAACTAATACGTTTGCCCCTTTTAAGCGGTGAGAAGCCAGCGTTTAACTCGCGCCTACAACGCGAGATACACGACATCGGGATCTCGTAACACGAGCGGTGCACCGTTCACGTTCTTCGCTAACTCGGACACAAATTAAAATAACAATTATCACTTGTTTCAAACATAAGACAAAATAGTTACGAAACCTGTACACCGAAGAACGTGCGACTGGCTCTTGTGTAACCTATTTGGCCTAATGGCCTTAGACCCGTGCCTACCTGCAGCTGAATGTCATATTTATTGCACAAGCGACTTCTAATGTCTATTGTGTGACATTTTTTGCCGGTCAAATATTGAAATCGATTTTTTTCTCTTCTTATCAGGTTTCTAAATTTTCCCATTCTCTGGTCAGTTGGTAGATAAGATTTTTTTAGTTAAAAATATAATTCAAAATAAGTTCAATTCGTAGTTTGTTTATGAAGATCAGCATGATATAATTAATTAAATAATTACGTACATAATTGGCGCTACAATTAAATAAGCCATTATTTGCTAATTGAAGTTATGGTCATGTGCCTTCTGGAGTGAGTGAACCGAGCGAAGACAGAATTATAGGTCTGAACAAGTGGCTTTCATTGTCGTAATAACTCGTAGAATAGAAAACTAAATATACGGGAGTGAAGTAAAAAAAATATTTAACATCAGTTAACGTGAATCCCATACATTTAGCTTTTTATTCTAGGAGCGTTTACGACGATAAAAAGCCACCTACGAGTATTTAGTCCAGCAGGCTGTATTGTCCTTATCAAGAATTCTCTATGACTTGTCCTTGTAAAAGAATTTATTTTTATTTAGGTATAATTGAGTTTTTTCGTATTGTATATTTATTTTATTTTCATATTAAAGCAAAATTGACATGTATTTTGTTTTCATGTCCTATTGGCAAATAAAGAAATGTGATAGTGAAACGTTTAGAGTACGTATCTTTCTATATTTCAGTATAAATTATTCGCTATATTTTATTCTAAATTGAAATATAAAATGAAAAGAAATATTTAAGAAACAAAAAACACGCCGTGTATATAGAAAATATAATTAAATACCGTGAATGAAGTGATGGTGAATTCTGCTTCTAATTAACAACAAAGTAGGCCTCTCACCGTTTAGCACTTCGCTAAGAATACCAACCGGCAGCGAAATTGTAGCGGCCTAAGCGTTAATGGCGATAACCAATAACGCAAAAACGGGAGAAACAAACGACCGACGCGAGAAATCTCCCTCCCCTCCGATAACAAAAAACGAACGATAACAAGAAACCGAAAGCGGCGCGCGCATCTCGAAAATTTCGAACCGAGGCGTCGGAACAATCCGACAAGTTTTTATGAGCACCAAACTGGATTTAGATTTATTCATCCTCGGCGCTCGGGAGTTTCATCTTTCATCGCCGCGGGTAGGCACCTCTCGGCCGCATTGTCACGCTTGAAACAATGGCCGTGCTGTTGTCATTTCCGGAATTTATCATTCCGACACCATCGACGGAAACGCGCGCCGCTATGGGTTTATAATGCGCCGTGATCGTGCGCGCGCCGATCTCCGCGGCCATTTAAATTGTGTAAGCGCCCTTCGCGCGGCCAGCCTCGAATAAATGAATGATTAATTCGCCGGGGCCGAGGACCATCGGCCGTCCGACTTTCACCGACGGCGTACGGCGTTATCGATGCGCGGGTGCGTCTTCCCAAATCGCCCCTCCTATTACTCACGTGGTAGAAAACGGCCGCGCGTTACCGGCGTCCGCGTGTTCACCGACACGTAATCTCGGATTAAGCGGGTCCTCGCGCCGGGTCGCCGCGGGCGCGATTCGTCCGGGCGGGTATCGTTTAACGGACTTTTGTCGTCGGGGTCGTCGCCGCTTCGGTTCGAACGGGCGTGTACCTTTACTTGAAGGGCGAATCGGCGCCGACGCCGTCGCGGCGCGCGCCCGTCCGGGCCCGTTTTATGAGGGAGGACGTCCGGCCGCGGGGGGGCGCTCGGAATTTTGGCGCCGCTCGCATTAGGCAGGCAGATAGAGGAATCGAATTCGTCGTTGATGGCACATAAAAATATTTACCGGGCACATAAATTATGTGAGAACAAACGGACCAGCGCGGCGCCGCGGCGGTCGTCTGAGATTTAGTAGGTTTGTCGCAGCGGCGATGCGACTCGCCGACCGCTGTTTGATTGCGTAGAATTATAAACCACAATAATAACTAAGACTACGAAATTATTGAAGAATTTTCGTAGAAAAGCAGATACGCCTAATTTTAGTATAATGTTGTCCATATAGTATTATATATCCCATAAGAGATAAACGTACGTTACGTTGGATTTTCAATAGTCACAAAAGGTTTGTATTTTTCAGCACAATTTTTAATTTTTGTTTAAGCATTAATCATATGTTAATTATTCATAGATGAAAATATTTCTATGTTGTACAAACTGTGTGAGTAGATACAGGCAGCAAGTGTGCCATGGATTAACTTAATACATTTTGTTCAAAACGATATAAATTGATCGACCTAGCAGATCTTAGATTATCATTTATTTTACTGCTGCTTCAAAAAACATAAATTCATCGTGACTAGGCTAGTGCCTCGGAATGTTACTGAACCAAAATATAATAATACTATAACGACATGGGTTGAATTGTATGTATAAATAAATCAATAAATTCAGTAAACGTATTGAAAAATATTCGAGCCTTGAGAATAAATTGAACCCTGACCTGTTCCCGGAGTTGACCCGCTGTCACATCAACAAGCGCACGGGCACACGTAAACACTCGGGTATCGCACCGAGGAGCGTTAGGCTGAACGCGACCGCCTTCACCCGACGACGGAGAATTAAAAAAGAATCACATAAATCACAACATTACAACACAAACAATCCGACAACATCGGGGCCGGTAAAACGTGCATCAACAACGGATTTTATGAACGAAAACGGCCCGTAAGTAGATAGTGAAGTGAAATAAAGCGTTTTAGAACGACTCTCCTGACAATAAGAGCCCACGCCGCGCCCGCGCCCGCGCCGTACACAACAATACTCTTACACCCGGCGTCGTTTGAAGGACTGCACGAATAATGATATAGGTCCCCGGGGCTCGCGCGCCGCCTAATGATAGTTGTAGATTTGGAAGTAATTTGAATATGAATGGCGCCCTCCCGCGCGGCTCCCAAATAACAAATATGAAGTGCGATGCATTAATGTGGTGCACGGGGTCCGCCGTCGGGCCGCCCACTATTAAAACGCTGGAGTGTCCTTCACGGCCCGGGCGGTGTCGGCGCGCGCCGGCGTCCGCGGACGCGTCACCGGCCTGTTTGTTTTGAACGAATGAAAGGATTGTATAGAGCTTTGGGTCGCTTTGTTCGTTTTGAAATTTGTTAACAATTGTTTCTAGTCGTTTTATTGTTCTATAATTATGTATGGTAATAATTATAAGCATTATTATGTACGACTTTAATAACGGTCATTTGTCAACAGTCGATATCGTCGATGACCTTCGTTGCCGGCCCTGTGCGGGTTAGACGCTGCTAAGGACGGTTATACCTAATGCGGTGACAATGTCCAAAACCGACCACTTAACATGCTTAACGACACTCGAAGCACGTACCTAATTGTATTTTGATTTAAATAGAAAGCTCAATGTTCAATTCGCCTCTATTTTCAATTTCGAAGATTCGATTCGGTTGTATTACTATGAAACAGAAACGCAATTATTTCGTGGTTGACGTCATTCAATTCAATATAATATTCTTAGTTTTTAAAGACCTACTTTACTTCAATCTTTATTAACTAATATTTTTAAATTGTTTTTGTTTAATTTTGCTGCGTTTAATAAGATCCTCTAAAGCATCCCAGAAATATGAAATAACGTTCGGAGACATCGTGAAACATTTATAAGGCGTCTTTCGATCCATTTTTATTTGGTCCAAGCGTCGGTTCGTGAGCTAACATTTTCGCATGTCCCTTCCGTGAACCGGAATTCAACTCGAACTCTGAATAGAAAGATCGTTTCTGTTAACGTTAACGGGCTGTCTTCTCCCGAATTGTCACGTGTCAGCGGCGCGCGCGACAGCTGATTACCTCGCCTTAACAAGCATGCTCCGACAATGTCATATCGTTTGGCGTCTAACGAGTGAGTTGCGACTGTTACTCAAACATGTTTACTTTCCTATTGACGTTTTCAATTTAAATGTAATTTTGCTTTTCATTTTAGAAATCTACATTCAAAAATATTTCCTTTCTTTCAAAAAGGTGATGAAGATGCGGGTTTAATTCCAAAATTTGTAGTTATTTTTAATAATTTTTAACTCTGTATTTAAATAGCGCATCCGTTACGGAAAACTGAACCGTAGTTATATAGACCAGATCTACCATGTTTTTACTACTTATAATGTAAGATATTAATAATCGTATACATATACGAAATTTAATCAACACACTTTATTTCGCATTGTATTTCAATGAAAACAAGTCTCATTTTTTCACATTTAACACTGCGATGCGTACTTGGAAAAAAAATGTAATGAACGAGCGCGCACACATGTATCCGTTTGTTCACACTCGGAATTATGGAAATGTAATTGTGATCAACCGACAAAAAAAATGACCAGCAACATTCGGGAATCCGTATAATATCACGCAGGCGCCGCGTTACGGCTTATCATTTATCACTGGGCGGCGGCGGGGCGGGCGCGGGCCGGGGGCGGGTCGTACCGCGACACCTGCCCGACTCCCGAGCCGCGCCGTGCCGGGTTTACAACCGCCGGCCGGTAATTACCGTGGAAAATCGTATCCATCAACGATCGCGTTACTCGTCAGGAGTTGCGCGCCCTATCGCCCGTGTCCATCGGACGCGCTGATTTATTTGTTGCCGTTACTCTTCGACAATTCCAGGGCCGCGTTCACACCCACCCGTGGAAGGAGGGAGCTTGGTTAATATTTAAAATATGATAATTTTCGGTAGCGTATTAATATAAATTATTCAAGGAAATAAAAAGTGAAAACAGTAAAAGTCGATTGGGATCAATTAAAAAACGGAGATTACAGGCCGTAAAAATAATTACACATTCAAACTTAGTACTACTGAAATGTGACGTCAATATCAAGCAATGCACTTACCATTTATTCAATAATTTAAAAACTCTATTGACATTAGAATTATTTTACTGTGTTTCAATTCTTTCCTTGTTTAATGTAAGAAAATTGCTTAACTTTTATTATAGAGATTTCAAAAATATAGATGATACGTTGGTGGAAGCTACATAGTCGGGTTTGTTAAATATTAAATATGGTTTTGATATCGACAACATACAATATCAATTTACGTAATTTTGTTTCGTGTTATACGAAATATATAGATAACTTAGAAAACAACTGAACTTTTTCACCGTCAATATTGAAGTTTGACGTTAATATTTCGTAACACTGTCCCTATTCGGTAATTAAAAACTTTTAATTTATGTTACATTTAGATTCGTTTAAAACATAAACGCAGTCAACTTTCTATTATACAACAGAGTACTTCGATATTCCATTAATTTTAGTGCTCAAAAACTTTGAGAAATAAATGATATTATAGTTTTTTGTTATTGCTCCAATAAATAACTTCAAATTAAACATTATTTCCTATTAATTATGTTTATTTCTACAAATACTTTTGACGTGACAACGTCTTATAAATTGGTTTGCCGGGTGACACTTCAAGAACTGCGTTACGCTCCGCTCACGTTATGCGCTCACAATGAGCAGGTGAGAGCACGCGTCCCTTCCACTCAGGCATGGTTAGCCCGCCTAGAGAGAGAGACAGACATAAAAAGTGAAAGGCACGCGTCCCTTCCACTCAGATAGGAACAAGTTAAGTTGTAGTAAACGCTGTTTCATTGTACGCAAATGTATTGCAAGTTATTGTATGTATATTTGTATATAAATACGTATGTATGTGTAAAGGTAAAAATAAAATTTTGTTAATATGAAATTCAGTGCGAGATTCTTTGTATAAATTAATGTTTTAAATATAATTCTTTGTATAAATAAATGTTTTAAATTGTTACTATTATTTCATCCTTCTTCCTACTATACGAATGAATATTCACATTAAAATGATCTTACCACTCAAAGTCGTTGTCACGTAAAACTTTCGCCCGTATACCGACTTTACAGGGGCAACCAATTTTTTTTTCTCAAAAGTATCAATAACATGTTTTTTGAAACAATTAAAGATGCCGCCAGAAACCTAATACATGAAAAAGCAAATACTGATTGACCGGCGACTTCACAGAACTTACCCACAGTCCATCACCTGTACGAGTATAACACGGACGATCGAGTGTACGGCTCACGCTGTTGTCGATTAGAATTTCCCTTTGTCGAATAGCTTTGATAGGCGGCGCCCTCCGCTCCTCGCGCAATTATACCCACGACCCGACTTACGGAGCGACCCGTCCTATGAAAAGTCGCCGCCAATTAATTAGAATAGGACCCCACCGCGTTCGGCCGTGAGAAAATCCGTTTTACCCAGCCCCACACCCCGACCCCCTCCCAGGACGCCAGACTAACCTACGAACTTAAGGGCCGGCTTACACTTACAAATACTACAACACTATTTCTGGTAGCAAGACTTTAATTATCAATGTCATGTGTCGGTTTGAAAAGTAATCTATTTATACTTTTGTACAGGATGTTTTGATTTGTTGGCGTAATTAGTGTCGCCCCTACGTCTCACTAAGATATTGAGCGATCTTTTTGAAAGAGAAAATCATGTTTATGTGTAGTCCGTTGTCTTGTTCAGTAAATATCGAACATTTTAATAGTTTTTATTGGTTTGTAAATAAATCTATCTTATTTATTCCTGTATTTATCATAAGTGATATATCCGCACATAATCTCAATGCATATTATTAAACATTTTTACCAATTTGGAATTTTTATTCTTTATTTCTGTTAGTAAAACTACAAAAATCATCAACTCATATTGTACTTAAAATTTTACGACAAAACTTAAGTCGAAAAAAACTTACACAGATTTTTCTCCGTCTGTCACAAACACATTATTATTTTTGGTATTTCACATCGTCTTGAAAATCTAAAACTGTACTTTGAGTTTGGAAGTGTTTTCAAAGTAATCCTTGATTGGTGTACTATTACGTGCCACGTTTTTTTTTTCAATTATTTTAATACAGTATTGTGAAATCCTATCATAACTATCACCAGTCCAGACCGGGTATGAGTTCACTGAATACAATGCATATTTGTTGCAAATAATATAATAAATAGGCACTGAACCTCAAATCTACGAGTGTATTTAAGCAATCTAAGAGAACCCACGAAAATCGCAAGAACAAATGTAAACCCAAGCTAAGAGAGGGGCGAAGTTTATAATGAGTTCATTAAGCCGTCCCGAATTTCCGCTCGCGATCACAATCGTTCTAACTCTTTCCGTGATAGCTAAATTCGAGCCGATGATAAACTTGAAATCGTGTTCGACGTCTCGACTTGACGTCAGGTGCAGGTGCGACGTGAAAAATTTGGTGCGCCCGTAAAATGGTGGTGCTGCATTTGACTTCTGCGCCGCTGGAGAGGGTGTCGCGCTTGTCGTGCTACACCGGCGATATTTCAAACGAAGACGTTTCTGACGGTATCTTGGTCTTGCTTGTGCGACAATATTATGTTTGATATCTTTTTGCGTTTTATGTGAGCTTGATATTTTTTTTTTTGTTTTAAAACCTTTTTTAAGGTTGCAACAATCATAAACAGGTGTAAACATTTTTATAAAAATGTCAAGTATCGTTAGGGCCTTTTGCTAGGACCAACACTTAAATTTATAAATTAAACATTTTTCAAACGAATTTTGTCTTAAGAACCAACCTGTAAAAGATTCTTTTTATTAAAAACAAATTTTAAAAAGTCTTAAAGCCCTTTTTAATATGTCCGTTGATACAATAAATAAAAATTGTATATAATTCTCGCCAAACTTCTTTGTCAGTATGAAGTTAGCGCTATGGTATCCCAATGTTATAAACATAGGTACCTGTGGAAGCCTTGTTAGTGTTGCACGAATGCACACGTATCTGTGTAATTATTGAAATGCGACTAATTTCACACCGGTAAAAGTATTTGGCGTCTACTGTATTGAATCTAGATGGTCCAATAAAGAGGGGGACACACATAAATATCGTACGCGGAAAGAGCATCCAGTACTCACTTCTGCCTCCAAATGAGTCGGCGTCGGTGTCGCCGCAGTAAATTCTGTCCGAAAGTTGACAGTAAAGGGTTTAGCATGAAGTAGCGGGATGCATGCTGATACAGCCGTTTACCTGAATAAAATATAATACGATTTGTATTCCTTATTGAATAAGGAATATCATTTGTTGCTAATTTATGCCACGTCGGACTGTAAGGGAATATTAATATGCCGTCTCAGGCTTGCGATATATCACTCCACAGGCGTATCCTCGTACATTCTCCTTATTTAAGGTTTGGAATTTAAGCGAGGCCTTCGCGCTGGTCCAGTGTGGATCGAAAGTTGCGATGGTTGTCATAAATGTCACCAATGTGGTGACGACACCCAGGACCAACGGATAAACAGGCTCTTCAAGGTAGAGACTAAGCGATTTAATTTGTCTTATTTAAAATGTGACTGGTCATTTCCTCGTAACCGATATTCAAACCCGGGCCTTTTAATTCGGCCTTTTTTAATTTTAACTTGCGAACCACTCGGCTATCGCTACTCCACTAAATATGCGCGATGTTGAAAGATTCTTTCTATTTTTCTACCATTTCATAAGCGTAAATTAAATTAATTAGATTTGCAATTATTGTTTATTATATATAAATTTTTAAATATTGTATAAAAATATAACATTTTGTCAGGATTTTTTAAAAGCAAAGAAATGACAATACGTATTATACACTATACGCCAGGTTTTCCATCGATGGTTGGATTAATTTCACTGATACAAAGACGTAAAAAATTTCCAAATTATCGTCAGTCAGCCTTGTACGATATTTTTATCTATTAACTTTCATCATCGAAAAGAACCGTTCGCATTTGTAAGTGCTGCCAAACGCACAAATTAATATTCTTGCGAATTCTCTAAGCTGGTATTTCTTCGAGGTATTTTTTGTAGAAATAGCACAACTCCACATCTTTAAATTTAGATTTACGGAATGAGTTTTCTTAAATCTCGATCGACTCCAATTACAAGTGTATTAGAGAATTTCGTGCATTACTTTTTGTTGGACAAGCAAGTAAATTTAAACAATCTTCCATGTTTTTTAAATCGCTAAATCTGTTCGAAAATTGCTCAGACAGTAACTTGAGTTCTTCAGCGTATTGAACTTAAGCAATATTTTCATACGCAGAGAGCGTGGTGAAATGCTAACACTTACCAGACAACATCTTTGCCTCCCACAAGCGGATTTTGTTCTGAAATACTTTCAAATAGCTGTACAAATCATCTACTAACTGTCCTTGTTTTTGAAATTTCAAATTTAAATCGTTCTAATAGCTTGCAAGGTTGACCAGAAATGCTAAGTCACATAACCATTTTGGATCACTCAATACAGATAGTGGTTTACTTTTTATTTGTATCAAATCTGCTATCTCATTTCTGAGCTCGTAAAACTATTTGAGCATTTTCCCTTTGCTTAGCCATCTGACTTCACAATAATATGTTACGTCGTCATATTCGGCTCATATTATCATCCAAGAACGCCTTGAACTGACGGTGGTTAAGACTTCGGGATCGAATAAAATTCATGGTTATTACTACCACATTCATTATATTCTGGAGTTTAAAAGACTTAAAACACAAGTTCTGTTAGTGGATAACAAATGCAATGAAGGACTGTCAAATCATCTTTAATTCATTTGCTTTTTCATTCAAAATTCCGATGAAACCTTTAAGCTAGCCGAGCATAGAAAATACACTATCTGTGCACACTTCAACTAATTTTGACCATGGCAAGCCAAAACTTGTGAATACCTTTTGAACTTCATTAAAAATGTCCTCTCTTGTAGTAGTTCCTTTTAGCGGCTGTAAAGCAAGGAATTCCTCAGTAACAGTGAACTCTTTATCAACACCTCGAATAAATATAGTTAGTTGAGCTGTGTCAGACAAATCGGTGCTCTTGTTTAATGCCATGGAAAATGATTCAAAGCCAGCCATACGGTCAGTAAATGTTGTTTTTATATCATTAGCCATCATTTCTATACGTCGGACAACAGTTCGTTTTGACAAACTAATTTTTTCAAATTCATTTTTCTTTTCAGGACACAAAACACTGCAAAACAAACATACACTCCTTGATAAATTTTCTTTCGGCAAATGGTTTTTATGACTGCCAATTTAGAACTAACTATAAAACTAGCTTTCACAAGATTATCAAATTGTGTTCTTTGTGTATGAAACATTTCCTACTGTTTTTTCCAAATTTGCGATAAGGTTCTGGATTTTGTCTTTTCTTATTTGTTCTGTCAGTGAGTGCAGCATAGGATGCTTAGTTGAGTAATACCTCTTTATATTGAATTCTTTCATCACAAAAATGGATTCATTACACAACAAACAAATAAGGTTACTATTGTGCAAGATAAAAAAGAAATATATAGTCCATTTCTGTTAAAACTAAAAATTCTTTGCATCTACTTTTCGTTTCTTTCCATCAGACATCATTTTCGTTTACTTTCCATTCAATTAACTTAATAACAAAATATAATTAATAAGCACTCAAGATTCACACAAAGTCACAAAGCAAATTGACGTCACCAACTCACCAGCAGTTCGCTAGAATATCACTTGTCGAAGTTATCACCTTGGTAGCTCAAATAGAACTGAACTAAAGTTCGGGCCAATCACCCGCTTACATAGGCAAGATGAAGGAATGATCTGAATCGTCTAGTGTAGAACAATTGAGAAGCAAAATCTTTTGTTGCGCCGCCAGTGAGGAGGCAAACATCAAAGGCTTTGGTTTTTGCCGCCTCATTCTATGATGATCGCCGCCACTCGGCTTGCTCACTCACTTGATTCTGTGAGTATGAGTAAGTCGTGTAACATTTTTTTATTGGATTTTTAAAATGTCTCACGGGCCGGATCAAATCTTACAGCGGGGCGGATGCAGTCCGCGGGCCGGTTGTTGCCCACATATGCTATACGCTATAAAATATAATACCAATAATAATATGTCAATTACCACAAGGTACTTTACTTAAATTAGAGATTAAAATAAACGATTTCGAAATGATTGTATATTTTGATAATTATTTTAAACCCAAAATATTCTGCAAGATAACGAAATATCTTAAAAGGTCTTTAAAAACGCTCTCCCTAGATACTTTTCAGTTTAAAGAGCACTTCAGGCCGAGTAGGTAAATCAGCACCGCCCGCCGCTCGCCGCCCGCTGATGCCGCGTGGCAGCGCCCTACACCTTCCACAGCCCTCTATATTTCACGGGCGGCCTGCATTTAATAGCTTCGGCGGTGCCCGATAATTTTATTATTGGCGGGCGTTTTCTTTTTTGCCCGCCACTAGCGCCGTCGATGACGGAATTTCATTGAAATAAAAATAATGAGCGAGCGCAAATTGTCGTGAGCGGAGCTTTTTGCGAGCTTACGCTGGAAAGCGCGGCGGCCGTTTTCCGCTTTGTTAGTTTTTACGCGCACGCGCCGACCGGATTACGTTAATGTTCCTGTTAATGCTTTCAATTACTGTTATATATGGCCGTTTTATTTAAAATATTCAACAAATTTATTAAAATGTAATAGAAGGAAGGACAAATACTATACTACCGAATTATTTGGTAATAGTAAAAATCAAATTTTCTGCTAATGATTCAAGAAATTTTAATAGTTCTTAACAAGAATTAAAAAAAATTGATAGACTAAAATGAAAACAAAAATATTCTAACATTGGTGTGAAAGTACTGAAAGTTGAGTAACGGTTTGACGAAAATAGCTTGTAAAATCATTTGTGGGCATCTAAAACCGCTTCAATCTCTGTGTAAAGCAATGATACGAACAAAATATTTCGACTAATTGTAATCACAGAAGACATTTCAGTTTATCGAATCGGAACTAACCGATCGGCCATAACAGCGTAAACTGTTTAAAGCAGAATATTTTAAAACAAGAAGTGCTGTAGCTATGCAATGTACAGCTGCAATAAAATTAATCGTCCGAACTATTTCCTTTCCGGACAATAGGTCGGGGGTTAAATCGATTAGTACGCTTATAGCGTTCTTTGTTCCAAGAGGGTGGAGAGCGGAATCAATTTTTCATTTTTAGGTCCCGTACGTCGAAGCGGAAACGGTGTAAGATGATTAACTGTTTGTCGGTGCCTCCAACTCGATTTTTGAACCCTATCAAATCCGCTTATACATGAAAATCGTTATGATAAGTAAAACAAACACTTTTTTTCTATTATCATGTAATTATTTCATAAAAAAAATGATATTAATAAAATCGGAAAATTCAAAAAAATATTTCGGTTTCTAATGGCATTTGAATAATACTGTTATTTCATTAATCAATAAGCAAATTACTCACGTATGATAGCCGATGAACGAACGAGAAATTTAAAAAGCTGTCGCAAACGACAAACAGCAAAGTTTGTTATTGGCGTAACTTTCGAAAAGCACTTAAGTAACCGGTCGCCAAACTGATCATGTGTTTGCTTTCACAATTCGTCGATGAAATTAACGTCCCGCCAAACAGTTTACGCCGCTCAAACAGATCTATGCGCCGCAGACGCGTCTAAACTATTTATTCTAAACACGCTCGACGCTTTACCTAGAGAATTTACAGAGAAAACACCTTAGCGGTGTTTGATGTATAAACAACCGGACGAGATGAGCTAAAACCATGTCGTATTTTACTCGATCGACTTAATTTTCTCCTTTTAAACGTTCTCTTTATTAATATTAAAAGTCGATTAGTATTGCTTAAATTAAAATTGAATCCCGAAAACGAGACTTTCCAAATAATTTGTTTCACTCTCCGTGCTCCACGGCGAGGGTTGCGCATTCGCGTCGTACGTATCTACTTTTAAATAACCATACTAATTAACACATCGAAACGGTTCCTTTCGTTTGTTTTCATTGCGGAACCCTAAAACGTGACAAACACGCTTAACGTCAAAGGTACAACTAAGTGTAAAAACGAAATCTATTTAAATTCATCGAATAAATCTTCATATAAATTGAATAACTTAACCGTCGATAAAACTGCATGTACTGGATTATACGATGGAATTTACAAGTCGACGAGCGCGCGGCGCAATTTCTAAATAAAACAGCGAGCGGACCGCCGCGGCTGCCGCTCGGAGGCGCTGGCGCCGCTCGCGCGCTCACGGCCGGCGGAAAATAATACTAGAAGACACCGAATAATTATTATGCCCCGCACAGTGGCGCATTTGCATAAACATCCGAGGGCCGCGGGGGTTTTAGGGCCGAGGGTGGCAACAAGGTTATTGCGAAAGCGACGACGCCATCTAAAAACTAAATTTACATCGAACAGTTTACACTAAACATCGTTGTACACGGCCAACCGTAAACAGTAATGGTTATTGTATTGTTTCTACGTATTCTGTTCTACTGCGAGCAGCAGTTTATGAAACTAGTTGTATGGCTGTGAATAATAAAATGAACGATATTATGTAAACTTAATTCTGCGGATACGATCAAGAAATAAAGGAATCTGTTGAACGTGTCGTAGGCCTTCGTTAACTCACGCAAGCCTGTGCACATCATGAACGCTTTTAGGGTTCCGTAGCCAAAGCTAAAAAGACGGTACGCCTTATAATTTCGTCGTGTTCATTTGTCCCTCTATCCGTATGTACAATCTTTTATATCGCTTTTTTTTATCGATTTGGATGAAGCAGTACATGCCCATACATTATGTAAACCGCATTGAAACTTTGCAAATAACTTTTGAAAGATTTAGCCATAACTTTGCATGTAAAAAAACTGGAGGATAAATTTTTTTTTCTCGCCCACTCCTTGTGTACTAACTTAAGTGACTTTTCTTCCAGATGTACATTTTATGGTTTACTGGCTTCCAAAATTAATTTTTTGTCCAAGCCTTTAAAACGTGTTTCGGAAATTAAAAAAAAAAATTCAACGAAAATTGTTTATAACGTAACAAGTTTTTTAAATGGTCCTTCAATTTCTTATCATTTCCCAATTGAAATATACAATCTTTAGTTGTCGCTGTAACATCCAGTCACCGAGCTCGCACACGTACACATTTTAGTACCCAGCGGCGTTTAATTCTAGACACTCGGTAAGCTGATATTAGACGTGTAATCTTTGTATTAGTAGCATAATCTGTGTACATATAGCATATTTTTAACACTTCTTTTGGAAAAACTATTTTTATTTTTTTCTTTTGTTTTTACATGTTTTATATTATATATAAAAATGGGATTTGACTTAGGAGTACCAAAAATTATCTAAGTAGTATAACAGATATCAAGATTCAAACATACATTGGCGCCGATATTATTCTACATTCAAGTTTTCAATTTATAGAAAGGCTATCGGTGATCACACGTTCCACTCGAACAGATTTTACTTTTTCTTGTTCGTTAATGCAGAATTCTTCGTACGGAAATTTGCATATCATCTTCGCCGGTTTTTGTTATACAAAGTAGAATAAAAAGTTCGCTTCGCTCCAGATCTTTTGTACTTATGCTGTTCTACATTAATACACCTGTGAGGTGTACGTTACGAGGAAAAAAGTGAATTTGATGTATTTAAATAAACAGCGATAAACGACCAGGTGGTGGTTTTTTTTTATTCAAATGAATTTCAATGCATTAGCAATTTAAAGCGAGCGTATCGTATGCATATTATTTACAATATTATAGATAAGTAAGTACGCATACCTAGTATAATCATTTAAACAGGTAACGTGGGATATGATGTGTTACGCATGCGTAACAACAACTTAAACCGTAAAAACAGCTTAAACGATAGATTTTAAAACCAAACCTAAAATCGATGTGTTATTCAAAACTCTAGATCCTATCATAAAAAAAACGTAAATTTTCAAATAATTTTCGTAAAGATCTCTCATTCAGAATTATTAGATAAAATTCATATGAAAAAGAATTCATCAATCGGTCTTTGATATAACCATCGATAGTGGTTCTCAATTCTACTTACCGTTTTCCATTAAGCGCATAATCTAGTAATCCGATTTGCCGTGAGAGGCCGATATCAGGCGTATAAAAAAGAAATCAGGGCACTTTATAAAACGTGTATGAGCAGTGGTGCAGTGCGCGGCCTTATCGGCGCCGCCCGCCCCGCGCGCTAATCGGCGCATCGCTTTGCTCCGGTGGATAGCGTTCGCGATATTGCTTGCTATTTCATACTAGGGTTACTGCTCGCAATGCTTTTATGTAAAAATACTGTACCAGACCTTTTAATTAACAGCAGCTCTGATCTATAGTTATATAAATTTAGATCTTAAGTGAAGAAACTAATATATATCTTACCGATGCCTTTAATTCCGTGCTCATAGAGACAGAATTTTTAACTTGTCTTATATCATCACAATATTATCATGTAAAACAATATTAAGGATTTTATTGTTAGAAATTGCAAAATGCAAATGTGGTGGGGGAAACTAAACCGTAAACGAACTTAAACAGTAATTATTCGATGACTATTTTTTAGCAGTCATTTTCCAAAAAAGTCTTTCCCATTTGAAAACTTAATAATCTTAATGCCCTTGGCAAAATAGACGTCGTCAAGAAAATTGTGGTATCCCTACAGACACGCCATAGATTAGACGCAATTTGCCATAGCCCGCTACACCCAGATAGCTTTCCGCGAGGGGTGTTTTTTAACCCTCAAATTGGATCGACGTTGAATAGCCGCGTTGTTCCCGAACTGGGATTACAATTTATGGAGTAACTTACTGAATGTATATCTGCACACTGCGTCTACATGCCTGTTATACTTAGATCAGACTCTTTTGGGAACATATTTCTCGACCAACTATAATTTTAACTGAATGGCTGTGATAGTCTAGTATTCTAATTCCCAGCTGCTTTGACGTAGGACGCCTACGACTATGAGTTGAAACCTGTAAGTCTATGCCTTTGAATCTTTTTAGGATTCTATAAAGCGATGGTACAATGTAATCAGTTTAGTATCTCGTGTATTTTCGTTGATCTATACGTCTGTCTCAGAATATTTTTGCCAAAACCACTGGAAAGAAAAAATTATAATTTGGTACAAATATAAGGGTTTACGACTCAATGACGACCTTATCACAAACATTTTTTTATTCTGTAATTGTTTTTGGGAGGCCAATTAATACATTAAAAAAATGATCAATTTCATCGTGTAACGTGCAAATGAAAGATTTTACTGCGAATAATTTAAACACATTTTTTTTTATAATTTTAAAATGCAATAATATAAAATATATTAAATAAAATATGCGAATTTCGGGTTTATCTCCTTCCTAAAATTGTAGCCAAAGATTTTTAAAATAATACGGGCTACAGAATCTTACTTTAATTTACCTTAGTTTACAGGAAAACCTAAGTGAAAATTTTAAGTCTTTAAATTTTCACAAGCAATGCAAAATAGTCATGAAGAGAAAATGTGGAGGACTACTGAAGTGTTTCATAGTGCGCGTCCCTCGCACGGCGAATTCGGCTCGCACTTGGCTGATTTTCTAACCACATTTAAATATTAATTAAAAAGCATCATAATAGAACAACTTATAAACAAGTTCAAGGAGTAGTTCAACTTTTTATTCGAATTATACCTTGTTCGGAATTTTAAGTCATGTTACTTGAAGTTCCAAGCGAAGTATAATTCCGAATAAACGCTAGATATAGCGGATTACCTTTTTGTTTTGAAGGAGATCCGCGCCCCAGTATAGGGTGATATGTGGTGTAGAGTACCTAAACAGTCGGCTTTTGTACATCTCACCACAAAAACAGTTAAAACTTAAAATGAAGCGAATTAATTTAATTACAAACGTAACAGTAAAATTTCGTATAAAAAATGGATATCAAATTATTACATTGTCATTTCGCTTCATATATTTTGTATTACATGCACTAAAATCCCAATGCAACCCCACAGTTAAAACGTATATTTTCCTCTAGGAATTTAGTGGGCACACCGGTATGTATAACACCAAAAAATAGATGATCACCACCACCCATGAACACTCGCAACCTCAAGGTTATCACTGGTGTGTCATCGACGTTCTAGAAGGTAATAGGCTCTTTTCTTAAAAACTTCTTCGTCGTAGTCGATTGAGAACATCGATAATGGTAGATCATTCTTCGGTGGTAGATATTTGCACATGAAGCATTCAGTGGCAAAAAGTGAGTCGTCTATGTAGCGATTACGCCATTTCCGGAGCGCAGAAACACAACGGAATTCAGGAGTAAGTTCGAATGATTCTCCAGCGCATCCCCGTCATATAGTGTATACGATAGAGCATTCACAAAGAGACCCGGAGGTCTTTCGCTAAGCAGCCCGCGGTCCACGCGACTTCGCGCGTCTTTCGCTCGTTAAATGTCGGCGCTCGTGCCCGACTCCGTCACAGACAAATCAATGTTCTTGTATTCTGTACGTGGGCCAAGGAAAATGCTTATTCTGTCTTATTTACTTCTATTCCATTTATATAGCTTATGTACAGATATTTTCTTCCATATACATGCCAAATTATATTTTCCGTATCAAAATTAAAATAAATTTCGTACAAGATTATGATATACATGAATGTCTATATAATTTACCGAAATGTTTATTAATTAATATATTTGTTTGGCTAAATACAACAAAACAAGATCTTCAATAGCTTAAGTCGAGATCAGTGGGTATTACAGGCATATTCAATCGTCAATTTATAGGATTACTTTATATGGTAATAGTTACATCTTTTTAAATGAAATAAAGTCTTTGTTTAATCGTAACTCGAATAAATGTAATATAATTAAATAAAAACGTACAATATGCTACATTAACCTTTAAATTGTAATAGAATTATCTAGACAAGTCGTAAGAATAATCAGTAAATTACAACATTGTTCTCCCTCATTCTAATCTATTTGTTAGGACAAATATACCAATAAACTCATTGACGTACCTATGATAATTTGTTAAGCACTAGATATATCGTACGATAGTATTTATCGCATTATAAAAACTCATATACACGCTATAGGTATGCCAAGACAAACAGGTACCTTACTTGGTTTTTATGCTCCCTTATACGTATTACTAATATTAAAAAGAATGCATGGATAAATTGGAAAAAAATTGGAAACATAACTTATTATGAAATTCATTCATTCTACAGATTTAAGGTTCTAAGCGAGAAATATTTTCATAAATTCATTAAAAATATGGAGATAACACTTCACAGTGATGTGAAAATCTTTTGGGCATAAGCAAATAGTAGAAAAGAAGAATGCAGAATCTCTGCATCGCTTAAATATAAGGACACCAAAACCGATGAACATTAAGAAATATGTAACCACTTTTCCAGTTTCTTTAGTTCGGTTTACGAAAATTTTATTTGTAGTAATTTTAATCTATATCGTAACCATTGTTATAACGATAACTGCCAAATTAAATCATCATGTTTTAATTTGTTACCAGAGATTAATGTTAAAACAATAAAAATACTTGACACAACAAAAGAATCGCACTCAGAGAAAATTTCTCCTTTTAATTATGAAATGCACTGCCAAAGTACTAAGCGAGGATAATAAGACATTTAATAAAAAAGTAATTAGAGAGTTGTTGTACTTTGAATAGGGAACACAGTTAACATAACGAAAAGAAAGCCGCTTATTGAGAGCGTCTCGATTTTTTATAATTTTAAAGAAAATGGTTTTAAAGTTATTAAAAAAAATACATAGAAATTGATCATTCCCACCTTATTACGATACCATTTTCTCTAAAGTTTTGAAATGATAGATCTACGTCTGTTGACTAAAGGTATTTAGGATTATACGTACAATCCGAAAACAGAGACTGAGGCGCGGACTAGCACGATACAATAAGAGAGGCACTCCCTCCATTGCTGTAACAGTTAATGCTATTGCTATCAGTGGAACTGTACCCAAAATGGTAATCACAGAATGCTCACTCTGTTTTTTATCGCCTCTTTATAACCTTTTAGTTCGCTCTCGAAGCAGTCAAATTTTTATTCTCTAATCAAATTACGTCCAGATTATACCGAAATTTTAGAAAACCTTTTCCTTTTTATGCGCTTCAACTAACTTGAATACAGTATACTAGTTTAATACTTATAAGGTAATTTTGATCTCTCCAATAATGTATTAACTCTATAACCACAAACAATCTGTATGTCCTCGAATTGACGCCGCCGACTGGAATCGCCTATTCACGTACATTCCAAAGGTCAATAGCGACCCCTTGAAACTTTGTTCACAATGTATTCCGTTCTGATAACGACGTAAGTACTATTCTCGGAGCTTATTAGCGGCGGCTATATATGAACCGTTCAGAGAAACACAGGATTCGTGTTCAGGATGTGGCGACTGCGAAGGAACCCCGGCGTCGCCTCGTGTCGCACTCAAATAGCTTAGTGCCCCACACAGCTATTCTCGGAAGGCGGTCCGTATGTCCGTGGTGTTTTGGCGCGGTGTGGTGTTGCGGCCCGCACATACAGCGCGCCCACTGGCGGCCTATCGCTTCTGAGTAATGCTATAACGTTGTTTTTTCCTGTGTTATTATAAACAGTGTAATGAATCAAATATTAGTTGGATCGTTGACTTAGAACCTTGTTTGTCCGTTCACGTGATTAGTTTCAAACTTATGTTTTTTAATGAGAATTTGGCGTTGAAGAATTAGATATATTATATATATGTTTTCTTTTATTAATAATATAATTTTGATTTTATGTTTTTTTTTTTGGAGACATTGTTTTTCTTGACGTATCTAATCAATGGAGACATGCAATTTTAGTGTGTTTCTCTTGAATAACGCATTTCGTAATGAGCAAATAAACGAAAATGTCACATTCGTGATGTTAATCTGTGTATCAATGAGAATCTCCGAGCAACGACAATTAATCGCATTGAATTTATACATTTCATTCATATATATATTTATTATGTGTATTCTTC
>BGZK01001130.1:0-204867 GCA_005406025.1 Eumeta japonica | reverse complement strand
TAAAATGAATCTCTATGAGAATAAATGAGAGTTTGATTATTGTTTAAATTGAATTTTCGTCTTACATTATTTAAAGTTTTTTTACTTGAAAAATAATGGCATTAAATTCTTTCTTGGATAAAGACTATAAAAACAGTCAAAATATTAACATTTTAGATTGCCGATCAGAAAAAAATCAATAGTAAACTGCGACGCCATTTTGTAATAGTACCTTGTAAATATAATATATGCAATATAGATACAACTTTGTTTCGGGACAAAGAAATGGCATTAAATCTTTGATGTCATGCATTCGCTGTTATTTCACCCGATTTCATTTTTAATTTTACTCTTTTGTATCGTACTTAGTGGGGTTACATAACTCATCTCATTAACAATCGTAATATTTTTAGTTTCATACTTTAACAGATGTAGTTATTAGCGTCCATTATTACATTAAAATTTTAAGAGCTCCTAGTCCCTACTGCGCCAGTAGTATACGGATTAGATATTCTATATATTCTACGCTCCTATGTCATTCTGGGTACGTGTTCTAGAGTTTTGCATGTTTTTTTATCTTAGTGTGGTGGTCATGATATGGCGCGCTTGAAATTATTTGTTATCACAGGGAGTAACATCTGTAGTACTTTACATGCTTACTACAACCATAAAAAATCCATTATTAGAAAGAAGTTCCTTAAGACGGGTTGCGGTAGGAAATTGGTGGAAATCGTAACATAAGGAAATAGCGTTACGTCTCTCTCAAATCCCTCTCTCTTTCTCTCTCTTCTGAAATTTATTAACAGTCAAGAAACAGTCTCGTTTCTATGTAATTTATAATTCATCATTTTATATGTTCATAAAATATTAAACGAAACTATTTACTAACTTTTCATTGTTTTTATTGAAAAAAACTTTATATCTGACAGGGATCCCCTGACTGCATACTCAGTTTCGTCTTTTGCGATAAAATCGAGTAGAATATAAAGGTTGCGCAAAAAATAAATTATGTGACATCAAGATTAATTGGATGTATTTAGATATATTTGGATTCGCGAATAAGACGACGAAGAACTAAATAAAAAAGATCGATTGTCGATCAGGATTCTCAGTCCAAGAAATATATAGCTTTAAGTAATCAATAAATCACCCGTGAAAAAAGTTTAATCAAAAGCGAAACCGTCCCCTAAAGTAGCTCCATACATCAGAAGTCATGCATTAGCCGGGATAATGTTATTCGTAAAAGATGCTTTTTTTTTCACCATATAGGCGTTGTACAAAAGGGTGAAGGGCGGAAGGCGGAACTGTGTTTATAGCGTAAAGTGTGATTGATGCTCCTTATCTCCCAAGGTGCACGCCCGCGCGCTGAGTTATTGCCTGCCCAATCCACTGCATATTTCGGGGATTAACCAAACAAGGATAAAAATGTGGCGGTCGGGGATCGGAAAATTAGAATAATCTATCCTTTTCTGTATTCCCCTTCCCTCTCTGTCGCTTCAAGTGGATTACTATTGCGTAGACAAATATTTAAAACATCGCGATTTGAGTTTCGCTACCATAGGGAGACTGATTCGACGCGATCTCGATAAAAAATTATTATATCAAAACCCGTATAGAATCATATAGTCTCGGGCCGTTGCAAATCGAAGGCATATATTTTTCCGAAACAAAACACAAGCAAGTGGTCGTCGGTTTTTCATATCGCTGTATAAGCTTTCATAATTATTTTAACTTTAAAATTTAGAACCTCTAACTATGACAAAACAATAAAAATACTAGATTACAAATATACTTATAAACATTTTGAAAAAGAAAAATTGTTAATTTTAAAATGAAATTTAAAATTAATTTGGTTGGATAAAGAGTGCAATATCTCGGGTTACTGATCTGCGTAACAGTTGATGATAATGTAAGGTAATCCTGTAGTTCATATGAAAAGCAAAAAGAGATTAAGGTGGAAAGGGAAACGGAAATAGGGTATATTGAGATGCACGCCATGTGCAAAGGGTGGATGAGAGAAAAGTGATGAGAGACATCTATAGAGCGAATGCGTAATGGAAGGGTCGGCATGACGTGCTCTAAAAATGTTATACAAATGAAATGGAAGGACAAATTTTGTTTCAAAATTTGCATCAGTCACCACGAGCTTGCATGAGATAAGAATCGAACGAGGTGGAGATGCATGTTCTTTGCCTGTGATTCTGGAATGGAGACATAGGCTTACCTTTGCTTGCTTATCATTGCATGACAGCGGCCTGCCTAACTAGGTTGTGTTTGTTGTTTTAACGTTCCTTGCACCCTGGTAGATGTGACTGTCGGCAATTTCCTGAGGATGTGCCTTGTTGGCCAAAACGTGCGTAGAATTTACAATTTGTAGTTAGCGAATTAGATAATTATAAAATAAATAACACTTGCTTAGGTGTTCGATATCTGTCAATCCTCTGGAATCAATATTCAATCATTTGGATAGAGATTCGTAGTGGAGAAGAGCAAGATTCGAGAATGTGCCAGTGGGTTGCATGCATGTTGAAAATGCATGTTGCAGGCAAGCGTCTACTATGGATTTCCGCGAATTAACACCTTACACAATACAATAAGCTTACCTTCTTTTCTATAATATGTGTATATAGTTTTGAACAATGGATTAATAGGTATCTGTGTGTTACTAGAGTAACTATAGAATCTAATACAACATAATCGACTGAGCCCAAATTTATGGCTTGTTTTTGACACATTATTACTAAAGCTTACAATGTAGTTTATACAAGTGTGTTCCATTTTTATAGAAACATTATAGGGGTTGTACGGTGTTTTCATAAAAAATTGGCAATTGATTTAATTTTTAAATATAATACGTAACATGCAAAATCATTCAAATTAATAATGATCATTGGATAGGATGTCGTCAAATGAAGATATTGGAAAAATAAGAAAGTGGTTTTAATATATAAGCGTATTTTCATATATAATTATTTTTGAAAAGAACTATGAAACGTTAATTAAAAATTAAATAACAAAATATGATTCTCGGTAAAAGTTTGAAAATATTAACGAACGCTGATATTCTACATATTTTAGAGCCGCTGTATTAATTCAACATGTATTTCAGGTGGTGACACACACCTGTGTGTTACCATAGTTTTGTCTGTTCATAACTACCATGAAATTTTAATATACAAAGAAGCATAAATAATTTATAGAAATTCATATCGATTGATCGACAAAAATTTACGAACCTTCATCGAAAATTGTTACACTCTTTTGATCGAAACAAGCCAGTAAACAAAAAAGTCAAATTAGGGAATATTGATACAATTTAAATGCTGTTTTTGAACATTATGCTATTATAATTTAGAAAGGTATGAAAATATATTTAAACAAAATTACAGCCTCTCGAGCGCCATTAGTTCAAAAGTATTTTATCATGTTCGGATAAGCGTTAAGTTAATATCAGCAATAATTCGAGCTGGGGGCGCATACATTTTTCCCGGAGCCCGCAGGGGCGCGGGGCGCGGAGCGCGTGTATCTCGTGCGATGACAAACCATCAATCTTGCTCATTTTTGTTAGCGCAGCCCGTCCATCCTCCGCTGCATCACGGGCCGTACGAACACTGGATAGGACGTTCGACTGTCTATTCTGTTTTAAATGGAATTAGAAATTAATTTAATAGAATATTCATTTACTGATATTATATTATGATAAATAAATAATACGGAAAGTAATTTCTGACGAAAAAAGAAGTTTTACAAACACGAATTTTTACAAGATTTTCCCGTCATGATATGCTGTAATTCTAAAAGAACTCTGAAGCAGACGGACTTTTACAATAATTTTTCGGTAAAATTTGATGATAACAATTGTTCGGGAGTAATATTTGAATAATTGTTGTATTTTACATTAATAGAACCAAAAATAATTTTTCCTTTGTTCACGCAGCGATCTGACCTGCTTTATGTTTATTACAGTAATTTGCTTTTTGTATATTGCTTACGTGCGATATTTCTATATTACTTGAATATGATCGAACTACCTATGTAGAGATGGAGTGGGAACTAAAAGATAGATAAGCAGGAGTTCTAAAATATTATTTATAAGAATTTGAAAATGACTCCCGTATTAAATTTATTGACAAGCAAAATACGATGCACGCAAATTGCAATATAATACTGACTTTCGTATCGCAAAAAAAAATGAGGCCTGTAAATAATTTGCTTAAAGTTTAAATTCTGTAAACTTTATAATAATTCGAAAACATCAACTTCAACAAAATTCATTTATGAGCTTATGGTAAAAAACATTACATTTTATTTTACAATTCAAATCTTGGTACTGTAAAGAGAAAACAAATGGCCATTTTATATATATTAATCGTGTACAATTTTATATAAAAGCGACAATACAGTATAATCTAATTTGTTGTAAAGTCGCGTTTAATACATATTTAATGTATGCTTTAATACAAAATTTATTATTGAACGATATCACCGTCGCATCGCTGATAAATATCCCTGTACATAACATATCCAGCGTTAAGACTGTACTCGTGCCGCTAGGGCAATGCTGACTAGGAAATTGGATTTTTCTTGTCTCGCGCCGTTCGCTCCGTATTGTATAATTATGGAAATAGCTGCTTGAAATTAGTCATTTATTGCTTTCAAGAATTTTCTGCGACATTGATTTTCAACCCGAATAAACACGGAATAAGGATACTTACATTCTACATGAACTTAGACATTGCTATGTAGAGAATTGAATAGAATTCATGGCAGTTACGTTCTTTAAATGAAAAGAGCAGTTTTTTGTCAATAACTCAATAACTGTATATTCAATCATTTTGGAAATGAGTTTCGTTGAAAATATTTATTAAGCGTTATATTTGTATTTTTTTTTCCACATTCTTTATACATATTGTTTAAAAAATAAAAGCGTGGGATCTAATTTATGCTACGTTCGGAGCGATTATTTCCGAAATGCTACTTAATAAAAAATTTGTTATATAAAGTCGGTATACGGGCGAAAGTTTGTGACAACGATTTGAATGGTAAAATCATTTTAATGTGAATATTCATTCGTTATAGTAGGAAGAAGGATGAAATAATAGTAACAATTTAAAACATTTATTTATACAAAATTATATTTTAAAACATTAATTATACGAATCTCTGCTATGAATTTCATATTAACAAAATTTTTACTTTTACACATACATACGTATTTATATACAAATATACATACATTGCAATACATTTTGCGCTAACTAATTCTAGTGCTGCGCGCGCGGCAGACCGATCATGGTTGAGTGGGAGAGACGCAAGGCATTCGGCGGAGCCTCTCTCTCGTTCGGTGAAATCGTTACGTTACCAGCGTTACACTTTTCAAAGTGACTCCAATACAACCTAATTTAAAGACGTTGTCACGTCAAAATGTTTAAATACCTTAAAGAATTTTAAAAAAACTTTCGATATTTATGCCACATGTTGATGTTTGGTGTAATTTTTTTTCAACTTTCGTTACATATATGAAGTACCCCCTTTAGAAAATTTTATTTTTATTATTTAATTACCAAATTATGCGGCGGTTTATATAAGACATCTTAAAATCATATGACATCAATATACTTGTTGTATTTTTTGAGTAAAATTTCTATGACATACAGATGGACGAACTTGATGAAAACATAAGGGTTCTTTTTTCCGTTTTGGCTACGGAACTCTATAAGAGAGTTCAAATACATACGTGCCTGTGATATTTGAGAGTATCTCTTTATTACCCTGGGATTCCATCATCAGATCCTGAATTGACGATTATGAAAACATCTCGAGAGTATATCCTGTCAAATAAAAAAAAAAAAGGTTCATACGCAATCGGTCTACAGGTGAAGTTATCGTTAAACACACATAAAAAAGTACATAAACACTAATATAGGACCTCCCCCTTTTTTTTATTGGTTAAAAAATAAGATAGTTACTTGTATTAAAAAGAACACTAACAGTCGACCAGGAAATAAATTCTGATATTTTTGCATTTTTTGACGTGATAACGTCTTATAAATCGATGAACACCGGCTGCACGCACGAAAAAGCATGACTCATTGTCGCGTTCCGCCTGAGCCGTGCGTGCGAGCGAGAGCGTGGAACGAGCGCTAGAGAGGCAAGATCGACCTGAGCGTTCGGCTTGTGACGCATTTATCTCTTTACTGTACAAATTAAGTAGAAAATATTTGAATTGACGAGTGCAAATAAACGTTAATTTATCGAAAAGATTGTCATCTTCAATTAACTCCTTTATACAGTGGAGAGTCGATTATCCGAACTAATTGGGGGACTTGGGTGTTCGGAAAACCGGTATTTTCGGATAATCGAACTACCTATATGTATATTGGATTTTAAATAGAGAGTTTACTTTCACGCAGCAAAATTTAGTACAATATCGACAAGCGGTTACTTGGAAGTGACATACGAGTATAGTAACAAGCGAACGAGTCTCGACAAGTGCGCGAAAACTGCAGCGCGAAGGGCGCGAGCGGGGCACGCGCGGGACAGGGGGTGTTGACCCGCCCGAACTGCTGTCCGGATAAGCGGTCGTTCGGTCAAGCGGCATTCGGATAATCAACGTTCCACTGTATTATACAAAATAATGATAATTCAATTCAATTCATAAAAGAATGCGATTTTTCATCAACGTTTTCTTATAAAATTATCACTTAAAATTATCGTACGTAAACCGATTTTACAGACAACCAATATTTTTCTGTGGATTTTTTTTATGGTAAAATTATTATCAGGGCAAAAAATCGAAGCCCGCCTTCACAATGTTACATGCCACAAAAGTAATGTTTATTATTAACCTTTATTTCGCCGAAACAAATTCACAAAGCTTTAACACGTCGCGTGTACAATATTCGAGCGGTTAAATCTCTGAGAAAACATCAAATACCCGTTTGATGTCGAGTAATTTGTGTATTTTTGACGTTTGAGAACGAGCGTCTGAACCGAAAAAGGATTTTATGGTTGCTATAAAAAATATATATTTTTTAATATTGAACATAAAATATATTGTTCGAAATATAGTTGCACATTAACTGCTGTTGTACTATTGATAAGCGGATAGTATTCACTGATAGAAGGTATTGTATTTAAATACTTTGCTATTAAGACGGAATTTTCGGTTTTGGTTTTTATCGATTTGAAGGAAATTCATTTATTTTAGCCAATATTTTGAACCGGTTTTTTTTGTGGTTTAATACTAATATTTTTCTTTTTAATTAAGATTAATACTTGAACAATAATTGCTTGTATTTCATTTTAAAGTATTTCTGCTTCGACATTATTGGACTTTCGAAAAAATCTAGTTTTCCACAATAATCTATAGTTCAATTATCCATTCTAATAAAATCAAAATACAAATTAAGAGACTAGGAAGGATTTATTATTTCCAGGCAATTTTGAACTTTATCCATAGTATATTAATTATAATCTTTTGTCTTTGACAAAATAAACTCGCATTATATTAGAAAAAAAAATTGTAATAGTCACTAACGATATAGGTGCTTGTAAAAACGGTGAGTTGACAAAACCAGTGCATGTGTTAATCATCAGCTATTATGCGGAAAATTTAGAGAAACATCTTTATGACAGATCGATAAAGATAAGTATACGATAGCGATCTCATAAGATTTCGGTTTTCCGTGTTGAAGAACGAAATTCATAAAATAATGTGTCAAAGCCAATTACATATGTGAGCGGTGATCGCAAAACTTAGCATTTGTTTCATTATTGACTTATAATATAAACGGTATATCTATATGTTTTTATTAAAATAATCTGATAACAAGCAAACTCAACGCCGCTCAAACGTAAAATAAGCAAAGGAAAAGACTAGGCTAGGGAAGAGACTGTATTTATACTAGGACAGTGGGGGACAGGGGAATATAAAAGGGCCATCTCGAAAAATAGGCAATTAATCAGAAACCGAGGGGCGCCGGGAATGCTCGTTAGCTTGGAAATGTTAGAAAATAATATTAGCGATGAGTTTTTTGTATATTTATTGTGGGTTAATGACAAATTAATGATATTATTCCGACCTGAAGGGAACCACACGTAATAGTGGGGATAATTCGAAAGACGTATAAATTTGCAGTTTCTATACAATTCATTCCGGCGTCAGTACCTATAGAAAAAGGTCAGAAAATATTGGGTGATCCATACCCTCTTTATCTATCAGAAAGAGTTGTTTCAACGAATCCCTTCTTCGCGGCGGCCGTACTCGTCGCAATCAAACAGGGCCCGGGTTCCTTTTCCACCGGACCGCTGGCCGATCGGCGAGTAACGGTCGACAGTCCCGCTTCGTCGCAACATATCTAAAGGACTACAAGTATCTTGGCGGGCAAGTTGGTGCCATAACTTCGTATGAATTTAGACCCTTAGGTTAGGGTTCGTTTATTTAATTAATTGATGAGATACTTGTCCTTCAAAAACATAATTTATTCACTTATTTTATAATAATGTTTATTATGTCACACTATTAGTTTATGATAGTATTGTAAAAGCTTTATCAAAGTATTTGAAATACGGATCCGATATCGAAAGTCCGCTATACCCACATGACATATACTCTAAAATGTTACAATGTATTTCAATATACAATAAAGTGGATTTTTCTTTAATTCATTTCCGACAGGCCGTCCGTTAATCCGGGCCGTTTTTCCTTTTTAAATAGAAACCCCATTGTCTCCTGTTAGCATCGACATACAACATCCATTTGTCATCTGAAGTCACACTCAATCGACGCCGAAAATGATCTTCATCGGGGTTTTGGGGGCGATCGATCGAAAACGCGCGCCCGACGTCGAGCGGCTGTAGGTCGATGTGCACAGAGCGGTTCGGGAATGCTTCATACAGCATTCGGAACGACACCGTTCAGTATTATTATGTTTTAAGGAGTTTTCATAACTATTTCACTAGCGATTGTTGATTTTTGATATTTTTATGAAAAGATGATTTAATATTGTCAATAAAGAGTACAGTTTTGGACATTCATGGTGAAAGGCTTGTACATCGGGTTTGTATATTCTCTTGCAATTGCATACCCTGTATTTATTTTTCTATATTTTAAACCGAAGGGCTTAAAAGTCTTCACTTTGATTCGATGGGATGACAAAGGAAGTGAGCAGCCTTAACCATGTTAACGATTGTTGTTATAAGTACGGCCACGGTGTTAGGGGCTAATAGTTCAGCGTGCTTTCCGAGGCACAAAGCAAGTGCTTTAGCCTAAATCACTCAGATTTTGCATATCTAATTGTAGCTCATTTTTGAGGATATAACAAGGCACATGAATCGTCACAACTAGATTCAGCAGATGTTCGTTCTATTGAAGTGTGTAGTACTTTTTCGTGACAGATGATCGGTATGGAGATCAAAGCTTATATTAAAGTGTCTGCTCTAGAAATTTCTTACATTGTTTGAACACCACCTTACCTTTGATTGTCACCAAATTATTTTACTGAATTCTACGATTTTTAATATTATTTTTTTATTAATGTGGTATTAAAACCAAATGTTTTCTTTAGTATTTATTCAAGATTCGTCACAACAGACATAAAAATGCATTTATATGGCTGTTCATACATTTTTTATGACACCATTTGCAGTGTAGCCTACAAAAAAAATAGTAACACCGTCCACAACTATTATTATTTTGTCTCTGTGATTCGTCATTAGGAATTTAATAGCGATTTAATTTTACAGAGTTTGTTAATTATTTTCTAAAATAGACCAAAAATTTGCTGTTTCCTAAATCACCCTGTTATCACAATGTCCTTAAACCAATTGCTAGCGCGTACTGTTTTTGTAGCGGCTTTTAAGAAATATACGACGGCATTACATATTTAAGGGAGCGGCTAACGGATTTAACCCGGACTATTGGACGGATCAGGGCGTTCGGCCGGATGAGCCCTTTACGTGAACGCGGGGGAACATAAAGCGTTTAGATATTTACGTTGTATTTATATGTGAATAAATTTGTGTATAAACCGATGAAATAGACGTCTTAGGATACCTCGTTTTATTATCATGGTTAATATTTGTCTAAGATTTTTTGCTAAGAAGAGTCGCGCTGTACGAAAACAGAAACAAATAGTGTCGTTTTTATCGAATAACGAAATATTTTCCCTTTCCCTAAGGCAGGAAATTGGTTTATAACGAAGTTGGCGTCACTATCGCATGTGGCGAGTGTCCGGACCGACTTGATATCGTCGCTAACTTCTCACCGCTGTCGTTCGATACGGCTCATGTTGGTCTTAACGAAATTCCAAAGTTTAAAGCTTGAACCAAGGATCATCATCGTCGAAATTCTGAAATTGGATAGTTAAGTCGAGAGAATGAGAACGTTTTAGTTCAAGAATAGTACACAAAATAAGCATATGTTTCACTTTTTGGTCATAGATCTTGGGCCGCCCGCAACTAACGCTGGCCAGCAATCTTGACCTGGTCGTCGGCGGGTTAATTATGATACGTGAAACGATCAATGTGTATCGTTACTATGTCGAAATTAAATCATGTTGAGATAGTTGCCGCCGAGCACCCTCGGTTGATGTAATTTTGACGTCATAATGATACGGACTCAATAGTTTTAAGGTGTGAGGACCGGTTCGTGCTCGCCTTCCTCAGCGGCCGCCGGTTCTACGAATGATGTGGCCGACCCAATACCACTACAACTTACTGGTTCCGTGACCTATGTCTGCCATTCTGTTCCTTCTGCCGATTTCCCTGTTCCGTATTTTGTATCAAACGGAAACCCGAGTATGCAAGAGTCAATCTCCACTGCTGCAAATATATCATCAGTGGTACATGATATAAACAAAACACCATTGACTAACTGACTAACTGATCACGAGACCTCCGACACTATAAGTCTAATTTACTTGAAATTCAGCATAATTACTCTTTTTGGGAAATAGACGCTAATTAAGAAAAGTTTTTACGCACTGCCTCTATCCAAAAAAAATTACCATCTTATGAGATCTCCGAAACTATGGTTCGATTGACTTGAAATTCGGATAGTTATTTTTTAGGAACATAGACGCTCACTAAGGACGGACTGTATGTAAATCCTATTCTAAAGAAAAATTTCATCATATTATGTCTATATGGCCAAAAAAGCGGGCAAACGTAATATATATGTAATACAATATACAGCGGTTCACATATGTTTGTGCATATAATCTCTGTAATGTTGCCGTCCATAGTCCAAACTATTTATTTTATTATCAAATTCGTCTTGATGGTGTGATCTTATGACGATATATTTGTACAAGTAACTGTATTACATATATCATGTGACCATACACTTGTTTTGATAGAATCGAAATGGCATTTGTGATCTCATAAAGCGATAAACTAAAAAAATTATATCGCATCGTCATTGTTATAAAATTCAAGAACATTAAAAATCATATCAAATATTCTAATATATGTAGCGACAGATTATCATGAAACCAATATTGTTCAGTCTAGCATTTGTTTACCTTACGCTTCGTAGAATTGTATTTGTTATTGGATTTTTTTTAATCTTTTCTTATAACTTCATGACATTTGTACAAATCGGGGTGGCCAGAGATTAAACATGAGACGCTTGTTCACGTTTCTTATTTAGTTGAACTCGATTCTGCCAAAAATAATGGGCTGCCAACTTATCTTTCGCTTGTCCATCGTAATTTATGGATCTTACACGTGATAGGAGTGTATTTTTTTTGAAGAGTACATTTTCTCATTTGTTTTCCTTCGCCGTAAACTAGTAAGCTTGTCGAATAAGCGAATATAGACACTTAGGTTTACATAAAATCATTGGCATTGGGTTGGAACTTTCTACCTTGGAGGGCTGGGAGTCCTTCTCTGTATTCTGTTTATTGTTTCAATTCTAACACTGAGCTGCCAAAGCTCAAATAAATCAACAGCCAACGTATAGACGCAACCTTTTAGTGTATAAATATAAGTATAAACTATTCCAGAAAGAATGTTATCCAAACATGGTGTGATTAAATAAAACGCGTACTGTTGAGGAACCTCGTCAAAAAGAAAATTCATTAGGAATTACCCTCAACTTTAAATGAAGTTCGAAATAAGACCAGTATATTTATTATTTTTTTATTTTAATACCAATTTTTCTTTTATTTTTAATATAATGTAAAAAAATTAAATCAACATGGTACATTTACTATTTTAGGAAAAATATTCATTCAATGAATATTGAATAATAAAAGAATAATTAAAAATTAAGAAAAAAAAAGAATCATATTGAAACCTAACACCACACAGCACATGAGTCCAACTCCACGTTGATCAATCAACGTGTGTGTGTGAGTTAGAAAGAGAGACAGAGAGAGAGAGAGAGAGAATTACTGAGAGGCGAATGGAGAGAGTATAACACTTTTTTGTTACGTGACAATTTCTACCAACTCAATATCCAGCAAGCCGAGTTAAGGAATTTTGTACAAAAAAAAAATACAATTTTAATAGCTTACGTTAGTAAACTACAAAACCAGTGAAGGCGAGACTCGACCCATAAGATTTTTAATTTCGTACCAACGACCGAGAAGAAGACAAATTTGCAATGCGCTGAGTTTAAATAAAAGTATATCAGATCACTTCTTATGAATTTCAAAGGATTAATCTAAAATTATATCGGCGCGAATACGTGCTATGTTTAAATTAATAAACGTAGCCATAGTGGTCAGTGGTTAGGTTATTGTTATTGAAAACACAAGATTATGGATATGTAAGAAAGCTGTGGATAGATTTTCTTCAAAATAATTTTTACTAAAAGTATTTATAAACCTTTGTTAAATAAGCACTTACGTGTGCGTTATTAATGTTCAAAATTGTACTAAGTTTCAAAATGGTGTTACTTGCATACATACCACGGTTTATAAAGTAAGAAACGAGGAATTTTGAAACCATCAGTGGTGTATAGTTTTGGAATTTTGCAAAATTTCAGCACTGAACACCAACCACCTCTAGGACTTTACAGTTCCATATCAATTATAGAGCTTGGTTGTATTTAAAAGGTACAGCACAAATAATATCTCGATATTAAGCCAGCCATTTTACAGTTTATAAATGTCTCCGTAAAATAACCGAAGAGATAAGAGTCTTAATATTTTTTTGTGGCATACAATTCTTTTTTTAAGGTAGGCATGGAAGGAAAGACGAAATGAAATATGTATTCCAGAAAAAAAACTGCGGTCAACTTGGCTGCGTCACTTAATGAACCGGCTCGATGGGTACCACACTCACAGGATACAGACTTGAAGTAACAGCTCTAGCTGTTGCTTCTCGTCTAGTGAGACAGAGTTTCGGTGGCCCACTCCTCCTTCATTGTTCCACTCCCCCCGCAGTTTCTCGCTCACTCTTCCATCAGTCCATTCCCTCCTCTATCAGATAATTTATTCCTGCCTAAGAGAACGCATTGGTGGTTATTTTGTGGTTGTGAGTATCCATGGGCGTAACCATCTACTCTCTGGTCGCTCGCACGCTCGTTTGCCCCTCATAAATATTATATTAAAAAAGTTGAATCATTTTAAAAGAAAACGGTACAAGTTTTCCCATTATGCAATCGAAACTAAAAGTTATTTGATCTCGTCCTTTGCGCCATCGTATCCCAATTTATTCCAGCGTCACGTGCTCGCGCACAAAAAAAAATCTACTGCGTGACGCGCCGCGGGGGGAGCGCGTAAAAATGAAATTCGCGTTATACGTCACGTTACAGCAGTTACACGCAGGAATCCGTCAGACGTACTAATACGCGCCCGAGACACACCGGCCCGCTCGTCCGTGACGGTGCGACGGTGAAATTGAAACCAATAAAATGCGAGCTCAAGTAAAACGCTTTCCGTGTCCCAGCAGGCCCCGCACCGTGGGGATGGGCCGTGCGGCGCGGCGAGGGGCGGGATCGTGAACGAGAGCGGCGGTCGGCGGCGGGGGAGGAATGACATCGCCCCACTAAACTTGACAAGGGTTGTCATAAGTCTTCCTTCCGCCGGCACGGTCGTGCGTGCGGTCACAGGGTTGCCATGCTTAAGACAAACTACACAGCACCTTAATTGATATTGAGAGTCGCGGCTGTCGATGGTGTTAAGCCTATTAAATGCCCATCATTCTTGTGAAATTTATTTATTTGTACATTTGTTTTATCTCTTTGTTATTAATAATTATGAAAGAGGCTGTGTTTAATTAAGTACATTTGTCTAATTAAAAGATAATGAATAGTACAACTTAATTCATAAACAGTTAGGTCATATTTCTACATCAGATAAAACTTCTAGAAATGTATCATCCACATGGTCATAGTAATATATTAAATAATCAACAAAATTAAGATCATATTTTCTTTAATATTGTTCTAATTTTTTATTAAACTCAACTAGATAAATGTGTATTCAGAACAAAACCTCTACGAACTCAATAATTAATGTTATCTTACTAAATACTCTAACACCGTCATAGAGTTAATATCCAATAGCGTATTACTTGATAAATGTGATATTTAAAGGATAAGCTTTTCTTCAGAATCACCTACTTAAAATCTTTAAAACTAAAGAATATCTTGTTTTCAGTAAAACATATCAACGGTACTCGTATTGTAATGGTATTATCGATTTGTAAGATTTAATTTCTGGAGCAGGAAATAGTACATTCGATCATCACAACTAACTGTAAACTAATAAGAATCTCTGACAATTCACCAGTAACAAATAGCTAAGTTCCTTCCTGAATTTAAAGTTGCATGACAAACTTGCAATTGAATGTAGTTGCATACCTAACTAGAACACGTTAGTGACATATCTAGATACATATTTTAAGCACGAGATATCGACGATCGTTCATGGTATGATTGATGGATGTCAGTGAAGAGAGAGAGATATATGTATACAAGAACTGTACCATGTAGAAATCTGAGGTCTCTACCCGCTTTTCTGATAAATTGATGAGGATTTGTAATTAAAATAAAATAAAATCATTGACGGGGATATTGAAATTTTACAATGTACAGTTGCAATTTAATTTGATAAATTCGAGAAAAAAGTAAACTTATACTTCAATTTTATAGTAAATTATTACAAACAAAAAAAAAAGAATAAATAACCCGACTTTTGTTTTGTGCGCAACCCTAATAACGTATTAGTAGGTAGTCGCACAGTGGGATAACTGTTGAGGCCGCCCGACCAAACGTCGATGAGTTTCAAGATAATCCGGCGAATCAATGGATTGTGTGCTCTGCTCTCAATGCTTATTTGACATTATTTATGTATCTCTTGTAACAAAATACAGAACAGAAATGTTAGAAATGAGTATTATTTCATATATTTATAAGTTTTCATTTCTTTTTTACTTGATTCTTAAAACATTGTATCAGAATTTTAATTTGCACCTATTTAATATGTACGTATTATTGTAAAAATATAACAAAGACAGATAAATAACATTCTTGATCATGAATTTTAAAATTTATATTCTAATCTTTTCCCATTGGAATAATATTCTTTTTATGACAACAGTAGGTTTATTCTTAATTTCGCTTCTAATCGTCCTAAATTAGCTTTGATAAAACAAACTACCCTTTATATAACGTCTGTTTGAGAGCAATCTCAAAAAGGTTTCTCAAGATGTACTGTTTGTTCTGGTCTTGGAATCGGGACGAAGTAGTCAGGCGCCAGATGTCGCTGTTGCTAATAAAAAGCAAGTAATATTCTTCAGGCTCGTAGGTAAAACGACGTCATTTCGCCACGACCGAGAGTGTTGAACGAGACAAACAAAGTTCATCCACATACGGCATTTTCTGCAGTTGGTAATGCACCATTCATTGAAGTCAAACCGTTGACATGTCAATTGCCAGACAGTAAATAGAAAACCAGCTCAAATATAAAGTTACCAGAGGCCAACGCTGCCCTTCTGTTGTTTTTCATCATTTTTAAATTACTCCACATCCAAAGCCGAGGCGAATTTCGAAACTATATGAAAACTTAAATAAAAATATATAGGTATGTACGTCGGCGAAGTAAAACAAATGAATTGCTTTTTTTTTTCTTGAAATAAATAATTTCTTGTGGAATGAAAGGAAAATTATTTTAGAAGAAACTTATTCTCTAATGATGGACAAATCGAATTATTTTTCTTATGATATACAATTTTCTTCAATGTAACTTAACAACATAATTACACTTCGATGTTTTCCAGTCGATTCGAGTCGTTTCTGCATAACTACGGTCTCGTTACGAAGCCATAGTGTATTATTACGTTATGGATTATCAGACTATTATTTAATTTTATTATTATACATTGTTAAGTCTGTATACGTCGAAGATTTCGTGCATAATTATTTGCTTGATTACTTAATACCAAATTTGTAGCATTAAATTACATGATTATACTAAGAGACTTGCACAATTATGTTTTCTTGTTACTAATAAAACAACTTATGAAGGTATACTTCTTTTGGCTCGTTAGGAAAATCTGATGTGTACTTTGAGCATATAACGCGCCGATGTAACTCATAATTCGGACCCGTTGGAGGACGAGGTCATACATTAACAATTATTTTATAAATAATTTAATGTGGCGTATTCTGCCAAAAAAAAAAGAATAAAAGCGTCTTGATCGTCCATTAACGTTCAACCGAGTGTCGGGAGGGCACGCGGAAGAAGCAGTTCAATAACATTTATTTCATAACTAATTTATTTTGGCATTTATTTACGCCAAACAATTATAACCTATTTACATGTATACATAAATAGTTTTTTTTTCTAATCTCAGTTATATAACTACAAACATAAAGAGATAATATTTTAGGAATATTAAAAAATATGGTTATTTAGTTAATTCTATAAAAAAAAACATATTAGTGTAAACGAAATAAATGAACAAATGTCATTCTACAATCACTCGTTATTGCTATTTTTTTGTATAGTGTCTCATACACGGGAATTTATTAAATGTACAATTTATGAAATAACTGACAGCTCACGCTACACCGTCCGTTGACTGTTTACGATTTTCCATGTTTCATGAAACTTAAAGAATCTTTTACGACATCTGCCTAGTCATAGCAGTCATGGATATGTAATTGCTGTTATTTTTTTTTTTATATTCTATAAATTTATGTTACTTAAATAAATTTATAGTTTAATTCTAAATGTAAACGACAAGAAAATTTACGTAAGAATTACGTGATTATATGTAAGATATAATTTGTTGTACATTTAATACCACCTAACTAATTTAATATTATTATATCACATTGTTTCTAGGTATATCTTAGTATTCCTGAATGTCATCGTCGCGTCGCGTATACATTCAAGTGTGAAGAAATAATTTGCTTTAAATGTGACTTAATTTTTTAGGTTTCAAATTCGTTGGAAATAAAAGAAAACTCTCTCACTAAAACCTAAGTCCGTCTGTCACAGGCCTCTGTCTTATAAAAAATAAGAGGTAATCAATTGATTCATCAATTGATTACCTCTTATTGACAGCATGATTGAGCAATCAATAGTATATTGTAGTTGTTTATTACAAATTATTGCAGTTTATTATCAATAAAGTTTATTATTTGTAGTTATTGCAAGTGCGTTGCGCAGGAAGCGATCAACTTTCACTCCATTAGTTAAGGTTATCTAGTTGATGATATGACTTCTTGTTCAGGTGCGCAAGACTACAATTGCCGCTCTCGTCTTTGACGGTTTCATGAATATTAATTTTCTGTGAATTGTCCATTTTAGAAAAAACATCTAATTTGTACCTCAACGCATACGTTTCGACTAGCATAAAATACTTTCCTGTCGTATTTTTTTTTATTGTGGTTGTTATAATATTGATAAGTGCGTTAGAATTCTAATTATCTTTATATAGAAGTGGCGTAGTGACGGGACCTTCTGAATATCTTAAAAATATACAAATTTTGATGTCACGAGCGATATGTAAGCGAGCGATACGTATTTTAAGTGACATGATATTGCTTCAGACAGACGGCTAGGATTTAATGAGGTCATAAATTTAGTGTGAGACAATAAAATCATCAAAATGTTTTCAAGGCCATAGTTAGATTGGTTTCAGTAGGCCTGTCTTTCTATACGTAATAACATTCAACCTGAAAGTATCCTCTGGGTTGCCGGCTATCAACCCGCGCCCTTAAATCAGTTCTGGAGAACGAAATTATCGCCAATCGTGTCATGAATCTCTAACAACGATCTAGCGTATTTTTTGTAAACATCCATAAGGTTCTTCTTTTCGAGGCCAAATTTATCAAAGAGGTAGTCTTTGAATTAGGTATTCTTAGAAATGATGTGAACACATCACTAATCACCGCTGATGGCCAAATCTGTGCAACAACGTTGGCTATTGGCAATGATTTGGAAGAGCGTTGCTTTGAATGTCTTTTCCCGCGGCGTACGAGTAAAACTCGAGGGCGGGGTACGCGGAGCTTTCATATGCCGCGTAATTTAGTCGCGAATATGTAATTATAGGATATTCGTTTATTGCCTGTTTTCCATTTGCTCATTAAAGCTTATCACGCATATTACAATTGTATTATTTAGTTGCGGAAGAATTTTCAAAATTCAATTTAATTATATTGTTATGTTCTACATGTGCCTATGTATGTATATGATCTGTAATAATTAGTTATGATAGTTTGATAATATTTCACATTAAAATAATTTGAAAAGATGTACAAAATTAAACAATAATTAAATTATTGTATTAAAACGCCTAGTGGAGTTGACAACCTTAGAGGATTGAGGCATATATAGAAACAAACGAGGCGTACGCCACAATACGTCCGTCTGGCATCGCAACAACAGCAGGCGATGGTATTTACAGACCTCTGAACTTACACGCGCGTTTATTGTAACACAAAGCTGTGTTAAAGTAGAATGTTCCTTGAAAATAATTCGTATAAACTGATAGACAAGTCACTGTTTATATTTTAGTACCACTTTGAACAGTTTAATGACTTTTTGATCGCGTTTTGTATATCGCACCCTCAAAAATAAAATGACCGGATCCAAAAATTCTAATTTGTGGTAAACGACAAAAACTATTCTGGAGTCGTGTCGCTTTGGTTTAAACTGCGATTTAATATAGACTGGTAGTTCTAGTGAAGTGGATTTTTTGTGTTGGCTCATGATACTTGTAATGATATGTAATAATGAAATATTCAATATTTATTTTTTCCTGTTTTAAAATACCTACAAAAAGTAGGTCATTTAACACCAAATTCTAATATTTTTCTGAGAGCGAATTAAAAATGTGTTGCATTTAACTTATATGTATTTGATTATTTTTCTACACATTTTTAATTGCCTCTTTTTAATTTTTATTTATTATAAGGAACATTGATTTAAAAACTATTGAATATATTTGTTTTTACCAATTTTTTAGTGTTTATCCAAGTTTGGAACGGACAGAATAAGTGGTAAATGAATAAAAAAATAAATTACCCCGTATTTTTTTTGAATAATTGAATTTATGTATTTAGAATACTCTTTAATTTTTATCTATGAACAATATAAATTTAAAAATTAATGAGTGTATATTTCTAGAAATTTGGTGTTCAATCCATTTCTGTACCAACATGACACAGTGTTGAATGAATAATAAATGAAATACTTTTTTAATTTTTATGTTACTAAAATATTTGGAATAATAGCGTTATAAATATATTACGTATAAACTTTTCAAGGAACATACTTATAATATGCTATTTATGGTAACCATTGCATATGATCTATTCATTAAACAACTATATCTATGATGTTCACAAAAGAGACAGCTTTCAATATTCACATAAAAAAAGCATCGAACTTACTGAAACTTATTCTGAATAAAAAATGAAACTGAATAAAAAATTCAATAGTTTTTTATCCAACTTTACACAACTTTATTAAATTTATTAAGTGATTTCTCCTAAAATATTGAAAAAATAATTACACAATGAAACATAACAGTAATTTGACTGACGAATATTTTAGGTGCTTCATAAACTCATATGCTTCAATTAATTTCAAATTAGATTAGTAAATGTCCTTTATTTTTTCAATTATATAATCATCGCAATTTGTTTTCCGAAATTTATATTCTTTAGTCATAAGCTTTTTTAAGTGAAATTTCATAAATATCAAAAAATTCTTCCGTTTTGTTCTTAAGTTTGTAACATTAACAGATTTAAATTGTTCTTGTTTGTACAAGGTTTTATACATGTAAACAAAAGGTTTTGTTTTATCAAATTTCCAAACCTTGATTGTATTCCAAATAACCTGTTCTTTCTCTTTATCTTCTGTGAAATTGTATGCCCATTTTGTTTGCAAATTTTTTATATCGGTGAAAATATCAAATGTCAATATATTCATTTTAAATGGTTTGCAATATTTTCTTGCCGTATGAACTAATGTTATGTACTGGGTTGGTGCCTAGATCGGACTGGATTTTTAACTTTTTTGTTTATTTTTCAATTATCAATCTTTACTTCTTTCTTTTTTTGTTATTTCAAAATGTAAAATTAATACGATTTATTTTAAACTTGTAGTAAAAGGCAGAAGTATTTCCTCTAGGGCTTTGCATAAATGCTTCTAAGTCATAAACGACGCATAGGTTTTTAATTAATATTTCGTTTCTCTCTGTTTTCCTAGGCGGCATATTTTTTTTTTCTTCTAAGCGATTATTATAATTTGTTTCAATTTTTTATTTTCTTCTGTAGATAAGCTGTTTTGCATTGGTCTTTTTTTGGTGAAAAGAATCCAATATTAAATTTTCTATTATATATCTCATAGTAATTACTGTATTTACCGACAGATTTATTACTTTGTTCTTGGATGTGTACAAAATCTCTATATACATCTCTAATAGTTTTGCCGTTATTAATATATTCTGTGCTATTGCTTGCTTGCTCTGAGATAGTGGGGTTTTATCCGCAATATAGAGTTAAAATGATTCATGATATCTTTAATCAAATCTGGCTCAAATCTCTCTAAAATTTCTGTAATGAAATTATTGGAATCTAACTTTTGCACTGTTCTCAGCACACGGTCTGTAATAACCAATGTATTTAAAAAAATGTTTACATACTCGTTGTTTGTCATTATTGACTGTAAAATAAAAAACGTGGTTGAAATTACTCGGGGTTTCCATATTGGAATATCTGTATTTAGGTACCACCGGAAATATAGAATTCTGGATAAACGTACGTTGGAGGTTCAAGTCACCTAACGCTCAGTAACTTTCCAAGATTTCTTTCTTGCAATTGTCGGTAAACTTTTCTGTGCACTCCTGCCTACACTTTTCTGTGCTAGGAGGCTTTTGTTTTTTGATTTAGACATGGATGCGTACGGCTTTCCAGAATTCCGAAATCTCTTTGCAATGTTTTCTTTCCATCTGGCAGGATTTCCTGTGCGCTTTTTTCCAATTTTTTTCAAGCTACTGTTGAAGTCATTTGAAGAGCTATTGCTTGATAAACTACTGCTTGAAGAAATGTTGCTTGATGAACTGCTGTTGCAATTAGTCACAGAAGCTGAACGCATTCTAGATTGTGAAGGTTGAGACTTATTACTAACATTCCGATAAGTTGAATCGTCATCACTCAGATCGACATCGCTTTCGTCTGGATTTATAGGTGAAATACAGTAAGATATTAATTTGTTTCTGCAATAAGATTCATTGTTCATCATATTATGACCTTAAAATTCTTGAAGAAGATGAATCAGAACGATTTTCCAATGGTAAAACATTTTTTTCTCAACATCAGTTGTCTATATATGGAAGGAGGTGCTTAAGGCACTGTTCAATATTATGTACAATTTTTGAAATGATCTAATATATCTGAAGAAATATTATCTGTTTCCTATATAATTACATAGTCGTCAACCTCATTTGCTGGCATACGATTATTATTCGATACATCTCCGTCCTAACTTATTAGTACAATTTTTTGCGTGTTGTAATAGTAATCATTGTTTGGTGAAGACAATCGATCATATTAAAATCTCGCTATCAAATGTTGCTGACTTGGAAAAACTGATGATTCCTTATTTAATGATGTGCGTTGAAATGTCAATGGTGATACAATATGTTTCTTATTGGACTTTATTTATATATGTTTAGGCTTTTAAACATTTTATAGTTTCTTTTAGAAAGGAAAGAAAAAAATCAATAATAATAAATAAAATGTGTGCACGTGCTATATTTAATAATATCTAATAAACTATCTTGACGCAAAGTATGGCACATTTGAAATTTATTAGTAAATAATAATATGACACTTTACTAGGTAGTTCAACACTATTTCACTCCATTTAATATTGAAATGGCTCAATACGCGTTAACAAGTGTAACAAAATGTAGTTTAATAATTAAAAGAACCTAATCTATAACATCTCAAAATTTACCTCCGCTTGTTTCGCAGTAAAACGACCTATTACAAAATTTGTCGATGTTTTAGTATACCACACTCAGCGACGGTTGGCACGAAACCAATTCGGTTTCCTTAATGCCAAAGGCAGGCGGCGGAACCCACGAATGCGAAAGAGACGTAAATCATCTTTCATCACTTTCTTATTTGAATTATGGCTCTTTACTTCACTTTAATGATTTTACTGCGGTATATAATATATTTTTTTTTTTGTAAAAAATGTCTGCTTGGTTCACACAGGCTCTTTACTAGATACTGATAGATATTATACTGGATTTTAAAACTTCTTCCACCATCTCCTTATAATTGACATTTAATAAAAAATCACTTAAAAGGCCCTTAGAGACTTAAATAAAAATAAAACAAAATCAGCATCTTATTGATTTCCCAAATGATTTTTAATTTGCGTGAGCCTCTGTTTCAAAGTAAATTGAATATTCTCTTTTTTTATTGAATAGTATTTAAATTAATTGAAACTGAATATGGAAAAAAATATTCTATGTCTAATTTATAGTTTAATACCGTGAACTGTATTAAAAAAGAGAACAAAAACAACATGTTCGAAAGTATTTACTAAATTCTTTTTCTTATGTATATTATATTGGATGTACCTGGATGTACCTAACTCATCTAAGAAAAAATACTCTCAGAATTGTACATTTCACATATGAACACTTTTGAAATGTTATGTTATAAAATGCATAATACCTCAGAACTACCACAAAAGTTCTGTATATAAGTAAATGATAAAACTTTTCGCATTTAAGGTGACGAATTGAAAATTTTGATGGTGGGTATCTGGATTTTTCTCAGAAAATATACAAATATGTGAAAGTAATTTTCGGTGACTCGATTCTTTTTGTTATTGACTTTAATTCGTCATTTGTAGTTACAATATTTATTTACTTTTATAACAGATAAATAAATCTCAAAAATAGATCTTCTAAAACAGATATTTACCTTTTACATGCAAATGGAACCAATTCAAGCCTCCAAATTTTTTACGTAGGTTCATTTATACAAACACTTCAAAACGCCAGTTGCAATTTTAAAAGTTTATCATAATTTGTTATTTTAAAAGCAGTAAACTCTTTTGTTGCATACGCGCTTTATAAATAAGCAAACAAGTGCGTGTTTTATAGTATGCAGTGCCGCGGTATGCGTGGGTTGCGGGGCGCTACACTCTACGTCAAATTAATAGTTTATCACTGCATCACCTTAATAACAGTGATGGTATAATTACATACGAATTCAATTTCAAAAGAGAATAAATACATGAATGTCTGTATCTCATGAGCTTTCTTTGAGGTACGCGCACATTACAAGTCTGCTCGTGTAGTTTGTTTTAAATGTCTCCTTACTAACGTCATACCTTATCAACTTTGTAGTATACTAAATCTATGTATAATTTTATATATAAATATATCGGGACTCTTATATATGTATTATAAATATACATATATAAGAGTCACGTCAATGATAATTGTAGCCAGATTGTTATATAATCAAAACTTCATCTTTCTCATATTCTTCAACAACAATACGTGTGTATTTTAATAAGTTTAATTAATGCAAAACGATTCACGGGATGGCATGGAAAATTCAGTAAAACATTCCTATTGAAATTATCATTGGCTTCACTAATAAAGGCGGGGAAACCCGACACTCGGGAACAAAGGGCGGAAGGGTGAGGTTGGCGCAAACAAGGAAAAGTCGGGCCAGATAATGATTCCCTGAGCTTGGTGAAGACACAAAAGCTGGAAGAGTTGTGTGAGGTGAGTAAAATAAAACGAATGGTGAGTTTATTTTTTCAGCGTCATTAGCGTTGAAACATATCTAAATATTTTTATAATGCCCGAAAATTACTCGGGCAATTATTTATCATTACAAATTGAATAAGAACCGTGTATTTGTATTAATGCAGAGGATCATAGTACAGACAATTCTGTTCTTATTTATAGTTTAAATCTAAAAGTTGGTCTGCTTCTATGTCAGTCGCACAATCAAGCGTGATGGCTGAATTTTGGCTTGAATTTAATTAAATTTGCCTGGTAGACAATTAGATATTACCAAATACCAAATATTACCAAACGAAACATTATGACCTGGGATCGTACAAACGACATTTTTTTGTTTCTAAATCCGAAACGAAGCTTAAATAGATGCTTACAGTTTTGAATAATGAAATGTTTACATTAAAATATAGAAATTCCATACGCTTTGCGTTTCAACTCCGTTCTTAATACAAATTTTCTTCAAAATAAATTATTAAAGAGGTATTTTTTTAAGCGACATCTAAGGAGAGATAAGTCGAACGGTTGATATTTGTAAAAGAGAATGATTAGAAATTTAAAACGAGAACGTAATTGGGATCACGACTGAAAACGAGACAGAAATAGAAACTAAGGAAAAACCGAGTCAAGAATGGAGAAGGTAAACAGGAACCGGAGCTCAGAAAGGCAATGGTATAAAGATTTAATGTGACGGAAGAATCAGAAACGTGAAGGACACCCGATTCAGAACCGAAGAAAAGCTGAAATTTGAACCTGGAAAAGGCATGGGATTGAAGCCGAGAGATGGACTTGAGATCCAAACCAGTATCGATATCGGGATTGGGTTTAGCATTAAAATCGACAATTGAAACGAGGCGGAATGACATAGATACAAAAATGGATTATATTAATGCGGATCAATCTGCAAACATAAGGTAGTACGACGTTTTATTATTGACTTTGAAATTAGAATGAAAATAATTGCATTTATTTTTTTGAGTCTCAAATAAAAACGGTGATTTTTTACTATGATTTTATATTTTTTTTGCGTAAAATGTATACAAATGTAAAGATTGAAAAATAAGAAGATCGTTTTTAGTTTTGATATTAAAGGTTTTACTCATATACACTAATTTTCTATTTCCACTGGTTGCTAACTCATACTCCGACAGTTTTTTCTTACAAAAAAACTAACATTATAATTTATTAAAATGATATATTAATTGTCAAATACGAGTAAATATTTGCAGAGCTCTAATATGAAAAAATATTTAAATAAAATTATATGACATTTATTTGAAAAAAAAATTACATTTTTTAAAAATACAAATACAACAATATTTTTAGTTGTATATGAACTCTGGTATTACAATATTCATTAAATTTTCATGATTACTTTTTCCATAATAACACAAGACGCAACGAAAATAACGGTAAATTAACTTTTAAATTATTTCGCCTCCCACAGCACGGTGTTCAATTTCTCGTTAAATCTGGCGCAAAAATCCGACGTCATCTTTTGAAGTAAATCTGCATTCTAACATCCTCCTTGTTTCATACTTATAAATAACGATATTCCAAAAGTAGAAGGGACTCAATTATGGGGGGATTGCGGCGCGAGAGCCTCTTAAGGGCTATCTAATCTCTGCAGCTGGATTCTATCTTGATTCTCGTGCCCTTATTTTCTTTCATTAGGCAGTTAAAGGAAACAAACTAAATCTTAGATGAAATCAACGCATTTAGGATGCGATTGTAGTATTGTTTTTTTTTTTCATTAAGGATAAAAAGTAACCACAGTACATAACGATAAGTCTATTCCTAATTGAAAAAAGAACTGTTCTGTCCTTCTTTCTAATATTGAACTATATAAATTTATTACGTCACTCGCTTGATTTTGTGTAAATTGGCAAAGTTAAATGAATAAGACATAGACCGAGTGACACTGGAATTCGCGCATTCGATTTAAGACAAAAATTATACCAATTATGTAAGTATCAGAAACGTCATCTAAGAAATGACCCGGGTGACATAAAAGACATTATACCTCTCGTTGTGGTGTCATTTCATTAAGCCCTCCACACAGTCAACATCGGCTGAGGCTACCAACGGCCGCTGCCATCAAAGTATTAACGAAATTTGGAACAGATTGTATAAAGTGCTCTACGAGAAATGAAGCGAGAGGTTTTATTTGACGGACTTGACTCTTTGTCAAGATCGAACCCTGTACCATCGGGACCGAATAGTGACTCTCTTTTACCACTGAGTTAACTACCGCCAAATGAGACTTTGCTCGCTCGGTTTTTATTCTTCATCGGTACGTGTGCCCCTCGAGAAGTTATAAACGTCACCGGTTGCGTCTTGGCAAGATCCTCAACACTATCTGATAAAAGAACGTATTTGTAAATGAATTTAAAGAGGCTGTGTGAACCAAGTACACATTTTTTACAAAAAAAAAATATATTATATACCGCAGTAAAATCATTAAAGTGAAGTAAAGAGCCATAATTCAAATAAGAAAGTGATGAAAGATGATTTACGTCTCTTTCGCATTCGTGGGTTCCGCCGCCTGCCTTTGGCATTAAGGAAACCGAATTGGTTTCGTGCCAACCGTCGCTGAGTGTGGTATACTAAAACATCGACAAATTTTGTAATAGGTCGTTTTACTGCGAAACAAGCGGAGGTAAATTTTGAGATGTTATAGATTAGGTTCTTTTAATTATTAAACTACATTTTGTTACACTTGTTAACGCGTATTGAGCCATTTCAATATTAAATGGAGTGAAATAGTGTTGAACTACCTAGTAAAGTGTCATATTATTATTTACTAATAAATTTCAAATGTGCCATACTTTGCGTCAAGATAGTTTATTAGATATTATTAAATATAGCACGTGCACACATTTGATTTATTGATACTGAATTTTTTCTTTCCTTTTTCTAAAAGAAACTATAAAATGTTTAAAAGCCTAAACATAGATAAAATAAAGTCCAATAAGAAACATATTGTATCACCATTGACATTTCAACGCACATCATTAAATAAGGAATCATCAGTTTTTTTCCAAGTCAGCAACATTTGATAGCGAGATTTTTAATATGATCGATTGTCTTCACCAAACAATGATTACTATTACAACACGCAAAAAATTGTACTAATAAGTTAGGACGGAGATGTATCGAATAATAATCGTATGCCAGCAAATGAGGTTGACGACTATGTAATTATATAGGAAACAGATAATATTTCTTCAGATATATTAGATCATTTCAAAAATTGTACATAAATATTGAACAGTGCCTTAAGCACCTCCTTCCATATATAGACAACTGATGTTGAGAAAAAAAAATGTTTTACCATTGGAAAATCGTTCTGATTCATCTTCTTCAAGAATTTTAAGGTCATAATATGATGAACAATGAATCTTATTGCAGAAACAAATTAATATCTTACTGTATTTCACCTATAAATCCAGACGAAAGCGATGTCGATCTGAGTGATGACGATTCAACTTATCGGAATGTTAGTAATAAGTCTCAACCTTCACAATCTAGAATGCGTTCAGCTTCTGTGACTAATTGCAACAGCAGTTCATCAAGCAACATTTCTTCAAGCAGTAGTTTATCAAGCAATAGCTCTTCAAATGACTTCAACAGTAGCTTGAAAAAAATTGGAAAAAAGCGCACAGGAAATCCTGCCAGATGGAAAGAAAACATTGCAAAGAGATTTCGGAATTCTGGAAAGCCGTACGCATCCATGTCTAAATCAAAAAACAAAAGCCTCCTAGCACAGAAAAGTGTAGGCAGGAGTGCACAGAAAAGTTTACCGACAATTCAAGGAAGAAATCTTGGAAAGTTACTAGGCATTAGGTGACTTGAACCTCCAACGTACGTTTATCCAGAATTCTATACTCCGGTGGTACCTAAATACAGATATTCCAATATGGAAACCCCGAGTAATTTCAACCACGTTTTTTATTTTACAGTCAATAATGACAAACAACGAGTATGTAAACATTTTTTTAAATACATTGGTTATTACAGACCGTGTGCTGAGAACAGTGCAAAAAAAAGCTAGATTCCAATAATTTCATTACAGAAATTTTTAGAGAGAAACACAACCACCACAAAAAAGTTTGAGCCAGATTTGATTAAAGATATCATGAATCATTTTAACTCTATATTGCGGATAAAACCCCACTATCTCAGAGCAAGCAAGCAATAGCACAGAATATATTAATAACGGCAAAACTATTAGAGATGTATATAGAGATTTTGTACACATCCAAGAACAAAGTAATAAATCTGTCGGTAAATACAGTAATTACTATGAGATATATAATAGAAAATTTAATATTGGATTCTTTTCACCAAAAAAAGACCAATGCAAAACAGCTTATCTACAGAAGAAAATAAAAATTGAAACAAATTATAATAATCGCTTAGAAGAAAAAAAAAATATGCCGCCTAGGAAAACAGAGAGAAACGAAATATTAATTAAAAAGCCTATGCGTCGTTTATGACTTAGAAGCAGTTATGCAAAGCCCTAGAGGAAATACTTCTGCCTTTTGCTACAAGCTTAAAATAAATCGTATTAATTTTACATTTTGAAATAACAAAAAAAGAAAGAAGTAAAGATTAATAATTGAAAATTAAAAAAAAAAAGTTAAAAATCCAGTCCGATCTAGGCACCAACCCAGTACATAACATTAGTTCATACGGCAAGAAAATATTGCAAACCATTTAAAATGAATATATTGACATTTGATATTTTCACCGATATAAAAAAATTTCCACGAACTCACATGTGTCTGTTTGCGATATGTAAACACGTTTTCTCAATAAACACGCTTCTTTAAGACATAACTTATTTATCGATTCGCCGTGTAGACATTTTTACTGACAGTGTGACGTTTCCTAATATTAATAAACTAAATGATGTCATTAGCCCCCCTGTACCCGCGCGTATGACGTCAGCGCATCCAATCGCATAGCATATAATAAATCATCAATTTAGCGAGGCAATTTTCATAATTCACACAATATCAACTTACCCGTGCGAGAATAAAGAAAAATCCAATTTCCCCCGTCCGCATTACTGTAAGGGGGCGCCACCGTCGTCAGATGGGAGATTTACGCCGCGTGCATAATGGCAACCTGACTAAGAACATAATTGTAAAAATTATTCGTGTCGTTCTAGGGTACACCTTTATGTTGTATTTTAAATACCGTAGGGCGTATTTTACTTTGCAGGTGAAGTTTATTTTTGAACAGTTCAATGTGTTTTTGAGCGAATCTCTTGTTTACAATTTTTAATCTAATGATTTTTCAACTAAAAATTCCTATATACAGTTGAAAACGCAGTATGATCTTTTAAATATCGTCACGACGCATATTCATGACTGCCCTCGTATCGACAGCGATAAGATCAATGTAGCATGGATTTACTGTATTAATGAATTTCTTATAATAAGATTTTGAGCGAACGCTAAATAATTAAAACAAAGAAATTAAAGTTAAAAGCAAGTTAAAATTTTCAAATGACAAATTTTAACGCTATATACCTATATTAAAATGCAATTTTTTTTCCTACAATTAATTACGACTTGGCCGAATTGAAAAATTGTTTCATGAAAAAGTTTAAACATTGTTGAGTTATAGACAAAAATAAAAGGTGAAATTCTAAGGAACACACAAAGGAATCTTACAAGATTGAAAACGTACCAGTTCTTCAAATAGTATTTAATTAATTAATACCAGTTATTTAGTGGGAATGAGAGTTCAAACTGATTATGTTTCAGATGAATTGTGCCGGCGTGAAATTAGTTACAATGAACGCGGGAGCAGCGAGGAGATGGATACAAAAATCAATGCAGAAGGGCGGTCTGCACTACACGTGGAACTTCACACCCACAATCAATACACCATTGAAGCAGTCAATAGACGGCTACTGCACCTTGACCTTCTGTTGGGTCAGCGCATTGGATTTTGTCCACAGGTGAAAGGAAAAATGAGCTTTTAACCTAAGTCGACTCAATTCATTGGCTGTGTGCCTAGGAGAGCGCTCTTCCCTGATGTTCTCATCTCGGTATTGACAACGGTCGTCGGCTACCGGCAACCCGTATTGAGCAAATGCGTAGAAGCCTTCAACCTGAAATGAAAGATATGGGAGGGTATGTGGTTGAGCAGTGGGGTGGTCAAGAACTTCACACAGCATCTGTACCGCATCGGAACAATAGACGCTCGCTAGAAGTATCGCCTTTTAGGAGTTTGAAATGAATATTACAGACACCTGTAGTAAAACATTAGAATCGCTTTGGTCACTATGATAATAGTGACACACAAAGTGAGTGTAAACTCATGTTCATTCATGGTTTGATATCGTAATGCAAGTGTTTGTAGTCTTGGCTAAGACAGACTTGGAATTGGAATTAAAGTAAAAGAGCTTTTTGTATTCTTTCCCTTTCATGAAATTTAATAATTATTATAATTCATAAAAATACACGTAAATGTGAAATTGTGCAATAATTTGGGCATTACAAATTTTTCAATAAAAAAAATATTAAGTTGCTATTACAAGCCTTTTATAATAAATTCTAAAAATACAATATACACGACAGTATTGAACATATAACTCTTTTGATTACTTAGTAGTAGAAACCTAAAAATTGCGAATTACTGTCTTTTCTTAAATCAATAATGCTTGTTGTTGAATTGTGACTTCAAATGCAGGAAGCCAATAAGCCGACATCAAACAATTACCTAAACCGATGACTTCCTGTGATCGATTAAAAAAAAGGAAATCAACCAACAATTATTTTTCCATTTTATCAAATTTTCTGTTAAGCTAGGAGATTTTAAGATTTCCTCCAGAAGAAAAAAAATCACAATTTAGAACCTTTAAAATCAGCCTTAAAGCTTTTGAGACCGACGTATTTAATATAAGTCAATTTTTAAATATTCAACATTACGTTATACTACTTTTTTCTTAATTTCTATTAGAAACTTGGTATAAATTCAATGCTTGGTATATTTCCAATTAAGACAGTATTTTAATTGGAAAAGGTCCTTTCTAATTTTTTTTACTAACTATTTTCCTACCCATAGACATAGACATTACACAAGAAATAAATATCTAAACAATTGTTGATCTTTATTTCTTGATTAATGAAATTTACTTTTTAGGGTTCCGAGCCAAAATAATAAAAATTGAACTCTTATAGTCTCGTTATGAACGTCCGTCCGTCCGTACCAATGTCACAGACATTTTATTCGAAAACTACAAAATCAATTTTAATGAAATTTATAGTGTAGGTGTTTTATATAAAACCGCTACTTAGTTTACTAGTTAAATAACAAAAATAAATATTTTAAGGGGGGGCACTCCATACACGTAATAGAAGCTGAAATTTTTTTTTTGCAAACAACATGTAGCTCATTTTTTGACAGTTCCAAAACACTTTATGGTTTCTAAGCAACTTTTTTAAATCAATTGAATATTGTGGATATATTCGCTCCGAAAGTAGCATAAATTGTATCCCCTGACCCTCCTTACTTTTTAAACCCTATGTCCAAAGAATATGAAAAAAATTACTCAAGTAACGTTTAATAAATCTTTCAATGAAAGTTATTTTGAATATAATCGGATGTACGGTTTTTAAATTATTGTCAAAAAAATGTGCTTTCCAACAAAAGGACGTATGCCCCATTGAAGATACGCTCTTTTATGAATGCACTTTAGTTACACTAGTTTAATAGTAATAGTCGACATACCTACTTGAATCTCTAGTTATAGGCGACTAAAGTGCTTATAGCCACTCTTTGCTGGAAATGTGGAAAAAGTTTAACAATATGATTTTTTTATTTTTAGTAAATTTTATTGTAATAATGACTTCGAAATCTTATAATGAGCATGATCCGCTATGCTGTTGGTCAGTTTTTTATTATATGAATTACGTCAGTTTTACCTATTTCGGCATTGCCATTATTAAAAAAAAATTTATTTCCAATTTTACTAATACTTCTCAGTCTCTCCTATCAACCGATGACATTTGTATTTACAAAATATTTTTTTTTGTTATAAGACTATATGTTACATAATGTGTATTACAAATCGAAGCTATTATTTGACAAAAAAATGATTCGTAGGAGACGATCCTGGCGACAGTATCAAATCGTCAGAATTGTCACATATAAAATTGCAGTATCATCAGATTTGCATTTCTCTACAAAATTTCAGCTCAATCATACATAAGAAAAAAATTAAAAATTGGAATAGATCAATATGTATATGCATATTGATCGAAGAAAGCACATACAAATACATGCATACTCTTTACACATACTTTATTGATACATTCGAACAATTCAAAGTTTGTGTAAAGGCGCTGAGTGAACACGGCCTTAAGAAAGGTGTTTCGGATATGAGCGATTATTCACGACCCGCGATAACAATAACGTAATAAATTATGATTGATGGAAGTTCCAGCAGTGGAAGTTGGCACGCGCCTCTTTACCCCACAATAAAAATATTTACCTGTAAACGTCCCCATGGAGTGGATCCATCAATTACAGCCTCGGCTAACATTTATTATCCTACTCTAGAGGTTAATTTAAAGATTTATCTATTAAGTTTGATGATTGATAGGTATTTAACACTTACGGGAGTGACTGTAACTATTTCGCCGATAGAGACGCGCTCCACTGACGTCGATCTAATACACCGAGTGTGTGTCATACGGTATACATTGAACGTCGTCGAACTAGCGTACATGCTAGGGTCGTATGTTGTAATGTAATGAGATCGAAGATTAACTGGGTCGTGGGTTGATTTGAATTATTATGAATGTGATTGTTTGGTATGTAAAGAAATAGTTGAAGTGAGACATTAGGCGAAAGAAATTAAGGGCGAACTTCTATACAGTTACATTCGAAAATTATTGTAAGAAAAGTGTTAATTTCTTACTTAAGGGCAAATGTATAGATAGCGCGGTCAAAGTGGAAATAAAACTCCAAAGCTCCAGGCGAATGTTGTTATTAGCGACCACATAGGTTTCACAAAAGGTTAGTTCGGGAAAATAGTTGCTTCGTACTTTATATACTTTAAGGTAATTCTACATCATATTTTATTTAAATTTAATTATTTTATATATATGTCATTTTGCTCAACAGTTTATAGTTATTTTGTACGTAGTGACATAATCCCATTTATGTAGAAAATTGGGGGCGAAAAACTTCGACAATTAGTTTCGACAAACCCATCTTGATGTTAATCTAACACTACCTAAAGAATTTTGAAGAGACGGAAACAGGCAAAAATCTGAGGGTGCAAGATTAGAGCTATGTGGGGGATGTTGATCAATTCCTGCCATTTTTTCTCTATTTCTTGCTCGAGTGTCATCAACTATTGGCAGTAGAGTTCTTAATTGATGGTTTAGCTCGGCGGTTAAACCTCATAATGAATAATGCCCTTTCAATACCACTATGCACATAGCATTAATTTATAGTAAGTTTATCTGGGATTTGGTATAGTATGTAGAACTTGCTTGCCTTTTTAACATAATCTTTTTCGCACGTTCTTATTGTAGGTAATTAATGTTTCATCACCAGTGATCAATTTTTTCAAAAACGATTCAGTTTCATTACGTTTCAATAGAGAATAGCAAATGAGTACATGATTCATAAAATTTATTTCAATGAGCTCATGCGGGACCCAAGTTGCGAGGTTTTTTGTATATTCCACTTTTTTAAAATGGATCAAAACTGTTTTGTGGTCAATTCCCGGTTCTTCAGCTATATTCTAAGAACAAGTATGCTGATCTTGCTCTACTTTGATATCAAAATTAGCGGACTGAAAACGCTTGAACCAGTTTTGAGTTACTCTTATCGACAACGTATTAAGCCCATAAGCGTTACAGATTTTTTACGGCTTGTCGCATTTGTACCTTTTTTTGTAATAAAACTTCAAAGTGTATTAATATCTTCTTTAAATTCATTCAATTTTGTGGACAGTAAAACAATAGAAAAATGACAGGACACCGTTTTTACTTTTTTTTTTAAATGTCATCCATTTAACGGCATCAAAAATGGCCAGATACAAACAACACACCCAAAAAAAATTTTACTGCAACTTTATACTTATGAATAAGAAAAACCTTTTTTCGGTCCTAATTGATATTTTGATATGATATGAATACCCAATCCCAAATTCCGATCGTACACTCTTACACCACTTTCTCTCTAAGCAAAGCAAATAATAATTATGACCTATAAAATAAAATTAATAACCTTCAAATCTTCTAGTTACAAGGAGATATATGAATGAACATAATAGTAAAATAAATAATAACATATATTTTATATGACGATGAGTTCTGTCAGTTTTTTTTTTATTTTATCAATATTCGTTGTCGTTCAATAAGTCGTTATTGAGTTATAAGTGGACACACAAACAGACAGAAAGATAAATAAACAGAACGATATTTTACTTAACTTACTGAAAATCAAGTTAACTTAGGCTGATTTATTAATAAAATATATACAAACAGATAGACAAACAAATTAAAAATAGTCCATGTCCGTTTCCTGGTGTTAAGCTATCTTCATGTCAGATTTAAAAAATAGCTTTAGCGGTTTGGGCGTGACAACGTAACATAGACAGACAAGACACTTTCGCATCTATAATATTAGACGGATTGAACGAATAAGTTTTATCTCACCAAAAACATAAATGTAATAAAGGAGAGCCAAGTTCAATACAAAAATTATCCTTGGCTGTGGGCTTCGCCGCAAAAAGCATGGAGATCTAAATGAGTGCCAAGTTCTATGCAAAATCCAAATATGTATTTATAGGCACAAAATGTCATTATGAACAAGTATTAAACTCTATTTCTTTGCTTTATTGGATATCTATAACAATTAATGTTATTTTAAAAAAAATGTGAGATCTTAAAGTAGATTAGATTTGACTTGGCCATTTTTCATCAGAATTAAATATATATATATATATATATGTTGAATAACTTTAATGACTATTGTATATTAAAAAAAAATCGTACTTAAGTAGTAAATTCCAGTCGTACACGGAGCTGATACACGCACACACTTTTTTTTAACATATCATGAAGATAAAATATTGTTAAAGGTAGTATTTATATTTCATAACGAAACATCATAAAGATCTTTTCGTACTAAAAATGAGTTTTTTTTCACGTGGTGCATATCGACCTATCAGAAGCCATCCGCTATTAAATGTTTTCGTATACACCGCAAGTAGTAGTAAACGGACCGAGTGAAATTAGAGGGAATTAGGACTAGCCTGTGATCATCATACGCGTACTCAAATATCTGATGAGTTGTATTACTCCAGAAGAATTCACAGAATTGTAAAACCAAAAAAAAAAAAAACTTCCACTTTGTCCGTTTCCGCGCTGAAGTAACGACTAAATGTTACATAAAAATTATCAAACAAAGTGCGCATCCTATTCAATACAATATAATTTATATTTGATATCGAACTAGATATAAAAGTAAAATGTTTTTGCTCACGTCGCGTCGAGGCATTATTTATTCCGCCATCAAAAAAATTCCTGTAGAACCCCAGCTCGGTGTAACGCCGAGATCGCGATTAGATTTATTACGGAAAGTCAATGTCCCAGCGCTGGGAGCGGTGCATGAAAAAATGAAAAAAAAAATAGATCAGGGGCACTCTGACGTATAGTATAATTTGAGATTAAGTGATGAGGTGCGGTTGAGGTCATTTATTTTAGAAAACGATATTTTATATTGTTTGTGAGAAAATTTATTAATAAAATAAATAGAGCTATTTAGAACTTTTTTAATGTTAATATCAATGAGTGTCATAAATAGGTATCTAGGTTGAAAATGCTTAACGATACAAAAACGGACAAGATTTTAATATACTGCCAAATAAAAAATATAGTCAACATGGTAGAATTGCTTTTACCTACTCTTATTTTAAGATTTTAATAATTTTGAACCTTCAGCTCGTAACGTTCAGTCAGTGCGAATTGATATGAGAGCTACTAACGACAGTTACCATTAACGTACACATGCAAGAATTTATAGCTCAGAGGCAAGGTGTGAGCGATTTTTTCAGATAACCTCTAAATCTAAAATAAAAAATGTGGGGGAGGGTATGCTTCAGCGGTGGGGTAATAAAAACCTGAAAAAACAAAAATAATATAAAACTAAGGTGGATATTGAATCATTAATTTCTATACAAGCCACGAGAAGCAAGCGATCACCCGCTTTTAACGGACCTGCAGGTCAATTTGAGAGCATGTAGACGGCACGCGTTGATCGACTTAAGTAAAACTCATCTTCTACCGTATACAAAATGTAATAATTAATCCCAGGTATGGCTCACAAAGTTTTGAAAGTATTTCGGGATGTTAGGTATGAGACGAAATTCAAAATAAAGCATTGCAAAAATGTATAAATGTGTACGTGTGAAACTGTATTTTAGTAGGAAATATTCCTTCACGCTTGTATTCTGTAAGAGCGTGGCTATCTCATCGCTCCAGCCGCTCTATTTTCGTGTTGCGGCCAAGTTAACCAGACCCAGCTAAGTTGTTTTTTATGAGTAATATTTTTCTTTAATTTACTTTTTATAATAATGTTCATGCACTTTATCAGTGAGGTAATTTTTTAATTTGTTCGGTAGTGAACGATAAATGTCTCTCTTTTAGATTTAAACGGTATATGATTCTGTGATTAAAGGAGGTCCCCAATTTCTAGTAGGTCACATACAGTCCATATTGCGAAACGTTGTACCATGCTGCGACGTCCAATTCGTAGTCACCACGCGATACCTGTTTTACTCTAGGTGTTATCAGTTTTAAGAGCGGCATGACTTGCTAAGTCACGCCGCTCTTAAAACAGTTACTTCAGCTTGCTTTCACTGTCAACTATTTCGGTTATTCTGGTTCTTCTACAGGTTTATATGCTCTTTCTATCGCATGTCGAGCGGCTCTGAGAGCGCTTCTAAGACCCGAGCAAAGAGTGATTATTTATGGTGGTCTCATCCGTATATCATCAATAGCGACACGAACTGGTTAAATACTTTCTCTTCATATTTGGGATACTTTAGACTCGATAAAGTTGCGTATTTTCCCTAATGCTGCCTATCCTATGCCTAATGAGCTGAATTTTTCCTGTAACCTCTTTATCGAAGTCGTATATAGCCAACATACAGTTTACCCAAACTAGACGTATTTTTCGACTTCTATCTTTTTTTAGTTCTCGTTTATCGTTGGAGAGGTCATTATAGGCATTCTGCAAATATTTCGTCTAATTTACGTTCATACTTGAACCTAATCGCAGAGGGATATCCGAGGTCATGTCCATGATGCTAAAGTCAGTCAGCGATTTTCGCCTTTGACTAGGTATGTTATCAGCAAATCGAAGATGTGTAAACTATTCACTGTTGATATAAATACCATCCTTTTGAATCCAAAACCTTAAAAATGCCTTTTAATGCTGTAGTGCGAATATATAAAAAATATAGAAGTGTTAGATTTGATTAAATATATCTACCGAAAACCTAATTCCCTAATTTCATTATTGATTGTATATACGCAGTTCATTAGTTATTGATTAAATATTCTTTATGCAAGTTCCCGAGACCCTAATGATTTATAAGGGAAGACGGGGTAAGACGAGGTAGCGAGATAAGATGGGGTCCATACCAAAACCGATGATACAAAGTCGCTGGCAATTGATTTTAATATCATCTAATGGCATTTAGTAGAACTTGTTAGTGTCACAAACAGTTTGGTCGACGGTGTGCTCATTGCGTCTTAGTAAGTGATTTTTTTTTAATTGTGAGTGGTTTTATTTAATTTTTGACGTATATGAAGTGCGTGACTGTTCATAATGCATGGTATATGAGATGTGTGGCATATTTTTTAAATTCATGTTTGTTTATATTAATATTGTAAACTCATGAATTTGTTTGGGCTTGTTTCGTCTTATAACCTCAAAAAATTTAACTTAGCAGTCCACTTTGGAAAAGATTTAGGAACTTCAGCTTTAGTACATAAAGCAACAGTATATTATTCTTTGGATTATACTGCATTCCATTTGGTAAGCCCGAAACAGTTAATGCCCCATTCACGAATGACCGAAAAAAGGCCACGACAAGTTCGAAGAAGTGGAAAAATAGCTACTATCATTACTACTACCTATAAAGCAGAGTTAGAAGAAAAGAAAAACAATAAGAAACCAAAACCAAAGGTGATAAACGAAAAAAAACAAATGGAACATCTGAAATAACCAAGAAAACTGTTGGAGGAGTTCAGACATCAAATGATGTAGAATGTAGATGCTGATTATCTGCATTACCAGGACTTGTTTTCCGAATCTACTGAAGGATGGATCACTTGCCAGACTTGCGATAAGTGGGCTTATTGTAGCTGTGCAGAAGTGGACGATAACAATGACGAAGCTGTCCATATGTCTGACCTGATTGTGAAGATAGTGACAATTATATATTCAATGCACTAACTTACCCTGTCATGTGTTATAGGTGAAGCAAGATGGGGGAGATTTAGTTATTTTTTTAAGTTGATTATTTTATGAGAAGAACTTTATATTTTTGTTTTGATTGATTATAATTTAAGAAAGAAAGATTGATTATTTTCTTAATAAAAGTTCCTACATTGTAAAATGAAAATTAGCGGGTTTTATTTATAAAATACCTTAAAGTTCCCGTCATATTCCACTTACCCCTAGCTATCAGTTAGGCATGTATTAATTATCTAATGCATGCATCCAAAGTTTTTTATTTTTAATCACGTACACGTACTTTCATATCTGTCAAAAATTCAATATCGCATGGTTGCAATTTTCGTAGGATTAGAAATTTATGTGGGATCTTAAGTCTGTATAGAGCTAGGAGATTATCATCTAAACATTTTAACCACTTTTGGAAACGTGATATTATTATTTTTTAATTAAATAATCTGCCATTTTGTTTGCGTGACGTACCTACTCACCGCGTGCGGTAAATCTCGTCTTCCCCACAAGTCAGCAGATAGGAGGTGGTAGTCACGCACATAATCGAACGCCATGTTCGTGCACCCACCACAAGTTGGAAACAAAATTTTATTCTGACTAGATTCGATACGACCATAATTAAAACTTTTTTACTGAACCCTAAATGGCAGCAGCTAAAATCTCATGCTCGTCCCTCTTCAACTTTTCTTCATTTGGCGTATTTCAAACGCTCCAAACGCCAATTTAACCGTCTATCATTTGTTAAAATCAACCTAGTACTCAACAGGTTACGAAACAGATTTATCATTCCATTGGCGCTCGCGCCGAAGGCCGGATGTAAAACCGAACGTCTCGTTGCTTCCGTGAGAACATTCCGCATATATTTTTCTATCTCGCGATGTGCACGAGCCCGGAGATAAATAAAAAATACGGTCGCTTCCACGAGATTAAATAAAAAAATATATACCGAGATGTTAATAAAAACGTCGCCCTCCGCCGCCCGGCGTCCATTCAGCCGGCAAATTTTTCTACAGCATTAAGGCATCTCGCGGGAAATTAATGGCATTTTCCATTAAGGTTAAGTGCCATTTAAGCTTATGTGACTTGACGAAAAGTTGAAAACTTTCGACGGAAGTTTTTTATTGCCGCAACAGCGGCCGGGGCGCGGCGGAGGCGGGCGTCGCCGGCGACTCGATCGTGTCAAGGGCGATATTAAGGCGATTTTTATCTTTTTTTTTCTGTGTCGGCCACGTGTTCTTTGGGTATTTAATTTGATCACTTTTTTTATCTTTCGCTCTGAGCTTGGAAGTAATTTTCGTAATTGGTGCTTTTTGTCCGCTTTCTGTTTTCCGCCGGAGAGAAATTGCTTCCTTTTCGTTGTTTCTGGAGATAGCGAAGAATTTCCTTGATAACGCACTCGAGCGAAACACTGTTTACGTTTGTGTCATTATTGACTTTTTGTTTCAAGTTTTTTTTTTGGCGAATTCTGTTTAGATCCAATTTAGATAATTATGTTAATATTACACGACCAGTGAAATGAGTGAAGTGTCATTAAACTAGCTATCGTCCGCCACTCCGCCAGCATTGATATAGAATCACTTATTCGTATTTTATATCGACTGCTTCACGCTGTTAACCATTAACCTCATCTCTTTCCTGCTCTCAATTTTTATCATGGCCTTGCTTCCGATTTCGATTCTGATCTCTGGTACATATCGCTTCTGTCTTTGATACCTACATGAGACCAAAGACGCGAGCAGAAGCTAAAATTTTTATTAAATTAATGTCTTATTTTGATATATTCGTTTCCAAAAAGGGGAAGTATATTTGTAGAGGAACTCCAAGGTTTTTTACAGGTTTTGGTGCTAGACTTATTCTCCTGATATACATTGGTCAGTATCGTTATTCTTTTGAGCATCGAGAGAGAAAAATAGCATAATAAATTTAATATTATTTTGCAAAGCGGAAGGTGGATAAAACAGATTTTCACTCGGTATGATTTTTAGATATATTTCTTATGCTTGATTTGATTTATGTCGATAATTTCACAAAAATTGTTCAATTGGGTTATTTGCAATTTATCCTCTGTTAGGGTTCCGCACCTCCAGAAAAAAGGAAAAGGAAGCCTTATGGGATCCGTCTATCCGTATGCTGAAGCCAATTTGCTCTACTAGTCTGATTGAGTTTGGTATACATTTCTTTGTCTGTGACTCAAACAAAGACGTACAACGTAAATAAATGAATTTTAATTATGAAGGTCACTTAGGGGGTAAATTACAACATTAAAAAAAAGGTTTTGTAAATTGTGCTATGTGGGATATTAAATGAAAGGCGTTATTTTTGAGAGTATATATATATCGGGTTGGGGAAAAAGTTTTTTCGTATTTTATATACTATTACAATTCAAGATAATTTTTAATAAAATTTTATTTACATGTAAGTATAGTATACACTGGATGGTATCGATCATTCGTATTTTAGCAAATAATCATAATCTTCTCCTTTTTTAGAACAACTTTACTCAGGTAATTATAACAAAAATATGTCATTGAAAATATATTTATAAATAACATAATACAGACAGATCTCTACTAAACGTTCGGCCAGACTGTAAGCAAGAGCGCGGTCGCCCAGTGACAAACTCTAATTCTGCCCTATGCTTATGCTATGTGATGCACTATTTTTTAAGAGTTTATTTAGTCACTTACCTACGTATGACATTTGATACTGTCAATAATGTAAATATTGCCGAAGGTATGATTACATTAACCTCTGATTTTTCACATCTGTTCCACTCATCTCTAAGCAAACTAAGGCAAATTATTGCGTAAACGATATCGAGCAATCAATATTACTTGCGGACTTGCAGGTTCTTGACTGCCGAGATAAGTTTCACTATAAAGTTTAAGAGCCGCAGCAATCTCACCTCTGCAAGCTCCTAAATAATAATTACGTTTGTATATTAGATAGCAGTGAAAAGCATTGTTATTAAACACTTCAATGTTAATCACACACATTCTTAGTTTCAAAAACGTCAATTTCGTAAATGTAACACTTATATTAATAAGATACCTATTTATTGTTGAACTTACGAAATTCAACATGGCAACTGGCACGTGTTTTTTTTATAAGGTGTGTGTGTGATGTGATGTACATGTAGGTGTGAAATTTTTATGTACATATTTTAAGTTATTTTTTTTAGAAACGGCTATTTCAATTACTATGGTTCTGTTGGCAAAGTTGTTCTAAAAAAAAGAGATTATGAATGAATGCGGAAAGATGCATGATCGATTCCATACAGTATACGACTTTTGTTCATTCTTGTTGCTATTTTGTAGGATGTGACATAATCCCATTGTTGTAGAAATTTTGGGACTTTTTATCGAAAAACTGTTACAAATAGTTTTAAAAGTCCTCTCTTGATGTTAACTTAACACTACCTAAAAAATTTGAAGAGAACGAAACAGGGGAAAATCTGAAGGCGCAAGATCAGGGTTATACGATAATACGGGAAATAAAGAGAATTAGGCCTTCCTTTCTATCAGGAATAGTAAATGTGTCTTATGACAAGCGCGTTGGCTATCCATAATGGGGTCATGATCCCTACGCTTATGTGTGGTCGTGAAAGCTGAATATGGCAACAGAAAAATGAAAGTAGGATCGATGCGGTGGAGATGCGATTTCTGCATAGTATGTGGGGAGTGCCTCGGAAAGATAGGAGTAGGACGACAGTGATGTCAGAGAGCCGTGAGGTTTTAAAGAAGATATAGTAACTAGATTGGAAAGAGATATGTTCAGGGACGTGCACATAGACTCAGACAGGATATACAAAGCTAAAACGAACTTACTATTTTCCTCATTGTTTCGGTTTTGCAAGGTATAAAGATACTCACCGTCGCATCGATGGGCCACCAACTGAAACAATTCTGAAACTAGTGTTTTTTATAGCTTTACATAGCCTGTCTGAAACTCTGTGCACAAGCCTGGGTATATTGTAGTGATCTGGCCATCTGCAAAGATGAAGGAAATAGACTGACAAAACCAATCTATAGAGAGAATGTATGTGATAGAAAGGTCGGTCAGGGTCGCTCTAGAAAATCTTATGCAGATCATATTGGCATATCAAAAAAAGGTCAAATTTAAGGCACCCAAAACCGACGAGCTTGCATGAAAGATTGTCAGTGAAGCAAGAGAAGATATACAAATATTGTACATATATATATGTATATAATATAAACTCAAGCTTGTTTCACAGAAGGGTGGGCAGAGACTATAGATTTCCACAGGTACAATATTAATTATAATAGATATATGTGCCATTTTGTTCAACAACTTGTTACCAACATTTTGTAGGTAGTGAGATAATCCCAGTAACGTAGATAATTTAGGACTTTTGATCAAAAAACTTTGACAAGTAGTTTTGACAGTCCTCTATGCATGTTAATCTAACACTCCCTAAAAAATTCTGAAGAAACCGAGGGTGCAAGGTCAAAGCTATATGGTGGATGTATTAACACTTCTCAACCAAACCCTTTCAACATTTGCTGAGCGGTTAAAGATGTGTTAGATGAGAATACGAATTTGATTCGATACAGAATTTTAGATTTTTTTAAGAGAAGTTTTTTTATATATTTTGTTTTTGATATCTTTTGAACAAATTCATTGATTTTGACTGAACTAGCGACAATCAACGCAGATTTTTAAGTGCTATAAAAGAAATCAGAACATGTATTTAATTATAATAAGTACAAAATATTGGAGTGTTTTGAAAAAATCCCTTTTTAAGATTTTTTCGTTCCCGATATGTCACGAACAAACCGATTTTAACCAGCCCACGGATGATCGACGTGGTTTTTTAATGTTAAGAGCTGATTAGTATTTTGGATCGATCGGTAATGCCGTTTGAAAATTATTAAAAAAACACATATTTTTTTTTATAGTTTTTTTTTAATTTCTTGGAATCTATAAATCCGAATCAGATCCAATTTTCAGGAAATCTAAGTTTGATAGAACTCTTTGGGATACCGAAGTTTGGTTCCAATCGGTTAAGCCGTTCAAAAGTTGTAAGAGGTTTACATACATCCACACACCACATAAACACACAAACAAACACACACACACACGCACAAACACACACATACACGCACGCACACATAGAGACACCATCGCAAAATCATCAAGGAAGCTTCCTAGGACCTGAAAACGTCAAGATCTGATGAAAACTCGATTTTCGAAAAACAGGGTAAAACCAATAACTTCCCGATTTTCAAAAATTTTCAATTTTCTTGGCGGGGATTTAATAAAATCCGTGTCAGGCTAGTTTTAACTTGGAATCAGAGGAGCCTTTGATTTATACATTAATAACCGTTAATACATTCAGATAATCTTTCTGATAGTATGAAGCTAATACCCCGGCATCCTGATCGGTTTTGGTCAACGCCAGACAATCTCTAAGCATCTGCGTTTGATGGCCTCACCACTACTTTTCCTGTTAGTCTCATTCACGTGCAGAATATCCAGTCGTCTGTCTTTCATCAGTTCGCAAACATCATCGATTTTATCATCCATACCTCCATACCCATTCAGAATACTGAAGCAGACTATTCCAGTCCGCGTTTCGCCCCTCCGGGGAACTAGGCGTGGCAGGTGGTGAACCTCGTCGCCGCAATCGAGTCTAGACCTTTCAATTTCCCGGCACGGAAATCTGTGTCCCCCAGATATGTTGGGACCGTCCGGTACAAGCCCGGGGAGGGACTCTCTGACATCAGTACTCTTCTGAGGTAATGTTTTCCTTTTTATATACGTATATATAATTTTATACTAAATAGTTTTAATATTATTTAAGAAAATATACGAAACTACCGCAGGTAACATTTTGCAAAAATATACAGGAAATAGTTATTTACTTATAGATTGCAGAAAAATCTATAAGAAAATCCATGATTTGCTTCGCTTAGGTTCGTTTCAAATGTTCAGTATTAATTCACACTCGCTTAAGTGTGTTACACTCATATACTTAAGTGCAACATGTAAATTAATACTTAGATCAAACATAAATTAATATTTAGTGCCTAACAATTTATTTTTCCTCTAAAGTAAAAGCAGTAACATATGCAATCGTCAAACTCGGTGTGATCATAAAGCAAACTTAAGGAAAACAATAAATAAAAATCGGCCAAATGTGAATGGTGCTCGTATTAAAAGTCCGCAAATGAATTAACTAAAGCAATTTCTTTTAAGTCTTGAACATAAATATATTATGTTGTAGTACGAAACCCTCGGTTCTTCACTCCGATTCACGCTTGCCGGTTTTTTTTTAATATGTTACCAATTTAGTCTGTTTTTCTGAAGGTCTGATTTGGTGTAGTCCTGTCCGCTTGCCGATCCTTCTATCAAAATGCATTCTCTTAGAGATTTCATCGCTTAGTCTTTTTTTATGTATACCATTTTCTAGGCTAGTTAGTGCATATTTTTACAAGTTATGCCGTCCGCTCGTGTTATTGTCTCTACATCTGACTACCAAGGATATACATATATATTGCTCGGGGATAGTATTTCATGATGTAAAATTAAACACAAAAGAAAAACAAAATAATTTTGCAAACACAATTAATGAGTTTGGGCTTAAACGTCCAATGATTAAGTAAACGTTTATAAGAATTCTGATATTATATTGCTGTTTGTTTACATCACTCTTAGTGCCATACACAACAATATTATTTATGATTTATGTTTTATTTTGTTATTGCAATCACATCGTAACTTTTCTTTTTTTCTATTCTTCTATATCTAGTTCGACTAAAATAAAAAGTAAAAAAAAGGGCGATATACAAGCACTATTATCGCAATAAATTCTCGCAGAATGCGTGTAGCACTATAAGATTAACCGTGAATCGTAATTATTAAAGTTGTAATAAAGCTCGAGGGCCACAGTTGCGGGACATTCTCGCTCAAACGTAACGAAAAGTTTCAGAGGGAAAGGTTTGTATTAAGAAAATAAAACTCCCCTGAAATGGCAACACTCCGTAACACACAATAGTAGAAACTCCGTCAGAGCGCTTTCCACAGAATTCCATGTACGGCTGCGAGCGATTCCAGGTAGGTTTTGGATGAAGGAAAAGTTTTATTAGTTTAAAAAACTATCGCTTCCCTACAACTTTGTTAATTAGCAATAAATTATTAGGCCCATAATTTAAATTTGTTAATAGATTTATTTCAGAGAAAATAATCATATTTTATTGAATACAATCCTACGCAGATGAAATTGTTGGCATATTAAAAAAATAGGTTAACCCTGTAGGCCAACCCTGAAACTTCCCGCTATTTTCGAGTTCAAAAAACTCGAAAATATACGGGATTTGACGCGATTTTGACGTGACAACGTCTTAAATTAGGTTGCGGCTGGGAGTCACTTATGAAAAAGTGTAACGCTCGGTAACGTAACGATGAGTCACCGAACGAGAGAGGCCCGCCGAATGCCTTGCGTCTCTCTCCCACTCAACTATGATCGGTCTGCCGCGCGCAGCACTAGAGAATTAGTGCATAGCTTGCAAATGTATTGCAAGTTATTGTATGTATATTTGTATATAAATACGTATGTATGTGTAAAGGTAAAAATAAAATTTTGTTAATATGAAATTCAGTGCGAGATTCTTTGTATAAATTAATGTTTTAAATATAATTCTTTGTATAAATAAATGTTTTAAATTGTTACTATTATTTCATCCTTCTTCCTACTATACGAATGAATATTCACATTAAAATGATTTTACCATTCAAAGTCGTTGTCACGTAAAACTTTCGCCCGTATACCGACTTTACAGGCAACCAAATTTTTTTGATTAAAAAACAGTATATTTCGATTTCTTTCGACAACGATTTCTCGCAAATGAATCAACCGATTTTGACCCGGTTTACGGCAATCAACGTGTTTTTAATAGGTTAAGAGCTGACTATATTTTAGAATTGATCGGTCAAGCAATTTCAAAGTTACTTTGAAAAAATCACATAAAAAAAATTTTTTTCTTAGTTTTTTGAAAATTTCTCAAAATGAACCGATCCAAATCGACCCAAACTTTCAGGAAATCTAAGTTTGGTGAAACTATTTGGAACGCCGTTTAGTGGGCTCGATTCGGTCAAGCCGTTTAAAAGTTACAAGAGGTTTACATCCACATCCACACATACACCCATTTACACACACTCACACACACACGCACACACACACATCCACACAGACATACGGACATCATCTCAGGGATGATCAGGGAAGCTTTCTAGACCCTCAGAACGTCGAGATCTGCTGAGAACTCGATTTTTGCAAAATGGGGTGAAACCAATAACTTCCCGAAAATTTTAGAAAATTTTCAATTTTCTTAGCGGGAAATTAAAAAAGGTCTAATTCTAAGCTCCTGAAACCGAGAAATTTGCATGAGTAGACTAATGCATGTCAGTGGAGCAAGAGAGATATGTAAAGATCACACCATGTGACAATCTCTAGTCCCTGTTTACAATCATAGGATATAAACGCATGTCTTTGATAATAATAGATGCATTCGTTTGCATATTTTTAATTGACAAGAAAAAAAGATGACGACAATTATACTAATATTAAATAAAACGAAGGAGGTGGACGCGAATATTAGAAATATATTGCTAAAATGCAATGTCATCAGCAAAAAATAACCTATCAAATCTAAGAAGACGCATCATAATTGCTTATGTCAGGCGAAATGAAAGTAAATTGAAAGAAACTATTTTCCATTCAGTTCCTTGGAAAAAACGAATGTAAATGAATTTTTACACATCGATAACAAAACATGTACTCAAAATAAAACAAACTTTTGGTAATCACGTATCAAACATTTCGTATACAACTACTCAGTTCTGTATTGATGCTGTCAATCCCATCAAACTAAACTTACATGTAATAAATGACTCGTAAAGTGAATCGTTGGTCTCAAGTACGACAGGTCCGTGTATGTCGCTTACGACTAGTCTCTCCGCCGACCGAACTTTGCTCGTTAGTGAAATTTTTGCAAAAGCATTCGTGCGAGAAGAGCTTATATAGTTAAGTCGCTAGTTGAATGTCAGAAATCTATTCTAACTAGTGCGATTGTTAATATTAATCCGATTAGGTATAACGTGCTAGTGGTGCTGGTGGTTCAGCGGCTAAGAATCGGTTTTGAACTGGGAGGTACCGGATTCAATCTTGCCCACGCGCGAATTGACCGATGAGCACTTCAAGCTGTCGGTCTCGAACTGTACCATCGCAAAGGTGACGGTGGCCGTTATAGGGCGAGCATAGGGCCAGCGAGAAAGGCTGGCCCTAAGCTCTTCGATATGAAATAAAAAGATTGAAGGAGGTTTATGCCTCTGGCGGTATGATGAATAAAACCACATACAAAACAACGTAACATATTAGTTTCAAATAAAATGTATAATATATGAGTTATAAACTATTATTTTGCTGGCAGAAAAAAAATGTGTAATGCATTTAAGAATTATTATTTGTATTTGCGCAAATTGCAATGTTTTCCTTATTTTTAACACGTTTGTTTCGCTTCAATATAAAAAGGCCTTTTACGGTGCGCATTTAATAAAAACGAAACAGAATTCCATTTAAACCAATTATTTTCATAATTCGAAGAAGCCTTTTTGACTAATTGGCTCTCGAGACAGACGTAAAGCATTTTTCAGAGTAATTGAACTGTTTATCTTTAATCGCTCTCGCTGGCTGTTATATTTTTTTTATAGAGAATTTTTTGCTCTTAATGTTTTAGGTGCTTATTAACCTTCTAATCCTTTTTGGAAGTGAATAAATTCAATATGTCTACAGCATATTAGCTGATACCGGTTAAGATGATTTCATTGTGATAATTCATTACTTAATTTTTACGATCCGTGACTTATTTTCACACCAGCTGATAATTAAAGATAGCACCGTCTGATATCTAATAGCAGAATCAGTGTCATAGTGTACAACTTTGACACACTACAAATAGCAACGTCTTATAACGTGTCATAAACATCAAACATATTAACTCAAAGAATGAAGACGTAAATATCAGCTTCCGCTATTGTATTTCGTCCAGTGAACGAGAGTTCCGGTGGTTCACTGCCTTCTCAATCTCTTCACTCTTCCTCTGGCGAATATCCTACTTTAACCGAAGAGGCTGGCAACACATCAGTGAGTTTTCTGAGGTTGCTAGTATACATGGGCAGAGGTGACCCTCTACTGTCTGGTGGCTTACATGTTCGTTTGCCCCTCGAAAATGCTATATATATTATATATAAAATAATAAGTGTGAATTTTTTAAATATAGTTATTGATAAATATTTTTCTAAAAAAATCTCTTGTGTATTTCTTGAAGATATTTTGAATTTCTTCAGGGGATATACTAAAGTTCATTAGAGGATATTAGAGGATAACACGAAACTATTGAAATTTTCAGTTCAGTTATTAATCAATTTGTACATCATTAAATAAAGAATATCTTTTCATAAATAATTTATTTTATTTTGAATATGTCATATATTTTATAGCACTATTTCTTTGTACTCGAACAGAAAATCATTGTTTTGCTAGCATTGATGATTTGTTTTTATCACACGTGATTCATATATTCCCTAGAAAAGCAGAAGGGTGAAGATTAAATTGAAATCACCGTGCTCATATTATATAGAAATGAGGATAAATGGTTACATCACAAGAGACATATAGATGTACGACGAACAAGCGTATGTAAAATACGGGAGATTGAAAAAAAAAACGCTAAATTCAATTTGGGTTTATCTTCTTTAAAGTTTTGTTTTGTTTACGGTGTTACGATCACAAGGTGATCATGACAAGCAGTATTGGAATTGAATTTGTGAGTCCCTTTAAATTTTTACGAAAGTTTAAAAATTGCAGGGAAATAATGCTATGAAATATTAAAAGAATAAAAAAACTTAAAATATTCAAATGTAGCTGTTTTATTAACTTTATTACGTAGTTTCATCAAATTTTAAGGCAGCATGTGTATAAATTGAGCAAAGAGGCAGATACGAGATGACTTCATTAAGAAAGGTAGAAGTAAATACTCTAAGAAGTAACTTCTCGCACGTTCGCACGTTTCTACATTCCCCATGATTAAGAAGAAAGCAGAAATTAATGTACTTTGAATAGGGAATTTTTAGTTCTTAGAATGGAGCTATTGTCATATACATTAATAGGGGTTTCTTTATTTTGACAGCACTTTCAAATATGTCTTGTACGAAGTTAGTAGGTATTATACTTCATATCAAATCTAATATCGAAAATATCGAATACAAATCAAATGTATTCATACGTTTTGTATATAATCGAGATTGGTGTACGAATTACGTTTCTAATATTGGTATTTTATATTGAAAGACAATCTAGATGTAATGTAATTATAGTCTAAATGTATTTTTTTTATTGCGAGCAGCTAATAAGGAAATGTACACTCAACAAATCCTAAATTTGTTTTAAAAAAATTTTCACCTTTTTCGATTTTGAATTCTTCATTTTGTGGAATATCTTATTTCAATAGAAAAGTATTTTATTAGGTTGAACAAAGGAATAATCCGACGAAATTAGTTGACAATAATTTAAGAAGCTAAAAACTTGGAAGTTTTTTTCATTACTGCTCTTTCAAATACATGAAGATTGCATCAATGGTATTCAAATTATCATCGAATATAATTGAATATCGAGAGGATTGACAGATATCGAACACCTAAGCAAGTGTAAATTTTCTATTTATCTTAGTCCGCTAATCGTAATACTGTTAATTTCTACGTACGTTTCATGCCAACCAGGAACATTCTCAGGAAAATACAGACAGTCACATTCACCAGGGTGTAAGGAGTGTTAAAAATTACCGACAAATGCGGCCCCAACCTCCTCATGTGAAATGCAGTCATGCAATACGTCGAAGGGTGACGGCAGCATCCCCACCGGCAACTAAGGGCCACTACCAATAGACATGCCTGTCAATTGCTATAGACAATCATCACCAACCATTACCCAAATATTTGCAGGCAAGCGTCCAATAATAGCGATTTATAAATATTAATTAGGTCATTGAGCATTTTACTATAATCTTTGTTTTAAAATTTCAAAAGATTCCAAAACATTTAAACGTAACTCCTTCTCACACACATGTAAAACTTCCAACTTGTGATCGTTATTGAGCTTATAACCGGTTTTTATTAAATGCTTAGCAAAATGAGCTCTGTCTGATTTATTACTTTTAAAGGCCGAAATATGTTCTTTGTACCTAGTTGCAAAAGAAAGTCCGGTCTGTCCTCTAAATATGTATGGATTTACATTCAAGTTAATTTGTATATCCCGAATTTGTTATTACTGTGCAAATTATCTTTATTGTTACATATAGTTTTAAAAATGTTATTTGTTTTAAAGGGCATTTAAATACTTTTTTTTTAATAATTTTGAATTTTTTTCCGAAATTGTACCATACTATGTTAAACTAGACAATTGACTGGTATGTCTATTGGTGATGGTCTGTGGCTACCGGTTTAGATGCTTCCGTCACCCTTTGACGTATTGCATGAGTGCATTTCACATGAGGAGGTTGGATCCGCATTTGTCGGTTGTTTTTAACACTCCTTACACCTTGGTGAATGTGAATGTCTGTATTTTCCTGAGAATGTTCCCGGTTGGCATGAAACGTACGTAGAAATTAACAGTATTACGATTAGCGAACTAAGATAAATAGAAAATTTACACTTATTTAGGTTTTCGATATCTGTCAATCCTCTCGAATCAATATTCAATTCTTTGGATATGGATTCTTACTGGAAGAACAGATTCGAGGGTCAGCGGCGGGATGCATTCTGCATGTTAATGTTAATGCATGTTGCAGGCAAACGTTTATTATGGATTTCCTCGAATTAACACCTCACACAATAGAGGATATTACCTCCTCCGACGGGTGCTTTTCTTACATTCGTGTGATACAAGATCACTTTAATTACCTGGATCGTTGGAGTGATGTCACTCCGGTTCTAATTTTGGAGGAAGAGCGGAATACAAATGAGCACGCCTGCTTATCTGTTTTTGGAGAAAATTGTTATTACAATTTGCAAAAACGTAATGTTCACATAATTCTATTGTACACTGAGAGTTTCAGTAAGATTAAATTTGTGAATACAAATAAAAAAAAGAACATTATTACATTATCTGCTGTTCTTTTGTCGTTTATGAATATTTTTGTTTTCATTTTGTTTACTTTTAACTTTGGAAAAAGATCTTAAGGAAATTAGAAAACACAATTCATTCATGTTTTTCATTTTCATTATATACCTTTTCGTGGCTACGAAAGAGGATTATCTACTAACAAAATAGATTGTAAGGAGCCTCTTGTGACTGCTTACTTTTGATCTGATTAAAGTTATAACTTTTTTATCACGATAAAAGTATGACGAACTTCTGTCGATGGAATCGGCCATGAATTTAATCCAAGTATACATAATTCTAAGTAATTCTAAGTAAGTACACATAATTCTAAGTCATGTTAAGAACATCTTATAGCTATATTTTTAAAAAGTAAGTGGTTTGTTGGTAAATTATGTATATCAAATAGACGAAAACAAAGGTTGTACTTTTTTAAGGTAATGACGTACCTGCAGTTTGATCATGACGCAATATAAAACAGATTGCTTAAAATACTTATACGCTTGCCGTTACATCTTGACAAACCTACAGAATAGCTTTCGAATTAAAAATGTGCTCACTGTTCCATCTCTGCTAGACATAAAACATATTTATCATAATGAAGATGTGCTAAACATAAAACATATTTATCAAAATGAAAATGTGCTCGGTGTTCCATCTCGGCCGGACATAAAACATACACGAACAAAAGAAAACCCCTTAACAGACACGTAATATAAAGCCGTAAAGCTTCCGATAGCATAAGCTTAATGCGCTGTAACACTCGGCAGCTATATGAAAAAGTTTCACGTCTTCGTCCCTTCAGGAATTAATTGCACTCACTCGACTTTTATAGCTCGTATAATCGCAGGAAATATTAAATTTTATGGCCGGAGCGTAGAAAGATGCTCGCGAGTGCTGCGGATCTACGCGGGCCGGCCGCCATGATAGCTTTTGTCGCGAGCGCGAAAATACGTGACCATGCGCATTTGTGGCTCTAACTCTGGCTAAGACACAACATTTGAGGGTTAAGGGTAAGAAAGATAAAAATTAGACGGTCAAAGTTGTGTCAAGTTTTTGTAGCATCATCGCAAAGATTATAGGGACTGCGCGTGAAATATAGAGGCAGCACCATCGCCGAAGAAGTGCTCTCCTGTGTTTTATTGACGAACAGAGCGGGATCAAAACATTCATTCGTAAAAAAATAACAGATGTAAATTAAAATGGAAAAAAATTAAAATATGGACTTCAACCGATTGTCGACAATATTTTACATGACCAAAATAATGAAAAAGGTACAAACAGATTATAAAAAAAGCTTCTGTATGGCGAAGTTGAAAAAACAAATAAATGCGAAATAGTCATAATTGGTAAAATTGTTCCACAATCGAGTGTGTCGAATGTCTATGATGTTGAAATAGTGGTACGTATAAAACATAAACAAAAAAAAAAATATTGCCATTTAGTTAAAAAAATTATAGATTATTATTATAAGATATATTATATTAAAACATATTATAATAAAAATGATTAAAACATATTGATAGGAATAATTATTAAAACATTGTTTTTCAACTTGACAAGAATCGAAACGTCAGTAACGCTTCACGTACCTGTAAAGCTGGTCTTAAAGCTAAACGAAAGTACACTTGTGATTGAATCTTGTATGTTTGATTATTTGTCTGTCTTTTTTATATTTTTGCATCCAGAAAAATCGAGGGGAATATAAGATGAATGTAATGGATGCCCCGATTTTTCATTATTCATAAAATGAGTAGTGCAAACCCTCGTATTTTTATTTAGTATCCACTTTTTCTCAAAACAAAGAAAAACCAATTGAAAGGTTAAGTTCTCATTATAAGATAAATATCACAAATATTTTAAAAATATTTAACAAAATGATAGGCATTTTAACATGAAATTTTTATTTAATATTACAGTAGCTTTTTTAAAATTTAAATACCGTACTTACACCAAATCTTTTACTTGTCTACATTTTGCTACGGTCCATGTCCATACGGATCTCAACAAGGGCAATTTGTAAAATTTCACTTTCACATTTAATGTACGTTCTCGGCGTGACGAATACAAAAATTATTTATTGATGTTGTCATTATTAGAAAAAGAAAAAAAGGAGATACGATAAGTGTTGTTATGGCATAAATTATTGATGTAAGTATGTTACATTTTGGGCAATCAGTTCCAGCATTTTTTTGACAACTCCTTATTTTCCTTACGTCACCTAGGTTATATTCGTGTATTAAAATGTACCTATTTATTAATCATTAAAATCTGCATTTTTAAAGGCACAAAATTGGGGAAAAATAAATCAGCCCTAAAAATAATAAATTATTGCGTGGATATATAGAATGTCGTACTTGTGCTAGCTTTGATCAATTTCCACCTGCCTATATTGTTGTTATAGGTAGGACAGGTTGCGCATTAGATTGTTTTTTTAGATTGCTGCTTTACATAGGCATTATTTTCAATACAGAGAAATTAAATGTTCGATGTATATTTTACAGACTCCATATCATCATTGTCATGGAATGTCTAATATATTATAGACCTCACTAATCATCATAAGGCTTCATAGGTGGATTATTATTATTTAAGATATAGATAATTAACAAAGTTTGGATCAGTAGCTTTGCTTATCGAAATTTACAGTGTTTTAAAATTAAATAGTAGCAATCTTAAAGGAATACTGAGTTCTTTGTTACTAACTATAATACTATCATACAAACAAAATGCACTAAATATCGTAAGTTATATAAGATAACGATGTTAGTCGTTTCAAAAGTATGTAATATTTACCATAAAACTATTTTGAGTAACGTCGTGTGTGTCTTTACGCATTTAAATATTCCTTCGCATTAAAGACAACACACTATTGATTTCCCATTATTTAATATTCATGGTCTTCACTCAACCGTTTTCTGATGACACCTCATAAATTTTAATATATGACGTACGAGTTTCCTTTTAAAGACATACCCTTTTGCTTGCTTTGACTGGAAAAAAATCGGTTATTTTATCAATTCTAATATATGCAATGATATTTTCTTAAAGAACGATTATAATCAGTATTTATTGTTCATATGAATTAATATTATAGCTCCGATTGTTTCAAGCTAAAAAAAAAAAGAACTGAACACAACATATTTATAGGCGGTAGAGTTGAACAAGTGAGAGTGTTTGTTTGCATGGCTTGTTTGTTTGCACGGGTTGTTTGTTTACAAACGTCGGTAAGCACGATGGAGATATTGACAGGAAAGTTAACGAGGGAAATAAAGTGAATGGAGCGTCGCCTGCTTTTGTAAAATATAGCAACAATATTTTGCGACAAGCGCACTTAGCTATCCCTAATGGTGTTTTGGTTCCAACACAAAGGTTTGATCTGGCGGTAAAAATGTGAAAGCAAAATCAGAGGAGATGAGATTCTTGTATAGTAGAAATGGAGCGTCTCGGAAAGACGAGCTTGATAATGGTTATATCAAGAGGTGATGTGGACTGGAACAAGATTCAGCAACAAGAATATAAAAAATGTACGTGGAAACAGACCATCTCGAAAGAATAACGAAAGTGAATGCGTGTGAAAAAAAATTAATACGAGTTTTATAGTTAACGGTGTGTATCTAAAGATCATATATACTGTACAGAAATTTAGTGGTCTCTACCGCCCTCTCCCATAGGTGGGTGTGAGTTTACGTTACGGTGTGTTATCCAGAGGTTTTCGATTTTAAGTAGTTCACTTACGAACCCGGTCCGTATTTGAAGCTCGTTTGTAATAATTATTAGCTTTATTACTACCATTAGTTATTATAGTACAGTATGTGATGTAGTTCACATATGATGTGTATCTGAAAATTGGATATGCGATTGGAGCCCGCGTGGGCGTAGTTGAAAATATCGAGACGTCCGGGAAATTCATTTCCGGTCACGTAGCGCTTCCGCTGGCGGCGACCCTCTGATGATGCCGGCTGGGCGTTTCGCTAATCAAAAGATACAGTCAAGTGCGAAGCACAGAACAGATGGCTTGACGTTTTGTAAACATTTGAATAAGCGTAACTATTTATATATTCTAAGTATAGTTCATTCATTCTATCATTCATCTAACAGCGAATCTTTCTTGAAAATGTAGCAGATAGACTTTATATAAACTATTGAAGGTAAACGATTTCAATATTTAATTTTTTCATGTACTCAGTACAGATCTATAATTAATAATTAAAAGTTAGAAATAAAATCAGTAATGCTTCCCGTATAAGATACTGTAAAAATTAATTAAAATGCAGAGTAATGGCGATGATATTAATTTGATTCTTCAAAATGAGTATTCTGGTTTAAACCTGAATATTTGCTACGTATATGAAATATACATAAATAATTTTATTTAGACAAAAATATTTATTCAAAATAAAACTGTGTTAGAGGTGAAGACAATGCACTTTAGATCTCAAGGCCTCATTTGGCCCTTCAGCCCTCCATGTTAGTCTGCAAAATACCCTTTCAAAGTATCGTGTTCGTTATGATAAATTTGAAATACAACTAACGTTCTCAATGTGAACGCCAACAATGACAACAAATTATTAAATGAGGAACCCTAAAGAAAAGGTTCAACAGTATAAAATATTTTATCGGAATCGCATCGCGGGTCGAGTTACGTGAGAAAATAGTTTTGTTCGGGACGATTTTCGTGTAGCATTTATCTGTGAATTTTTCATGAAATCTTCGGGAGAGTGACGAAGATATTTCTGTAAAAAAGGTACACAATTTCGTTCTTAAAAAAAATGTCGCCTGTTTGATTGTAGACCGGGATGAAATATGACTGCGAGAGGTTTCTCTCAGCTCACTGGAGAGACCGACCCTCCAGCGATCTTATTTTAGATTGAGAGCCTCGGAACTCAAGCCGTCGATGCTGGTTCAATGCGCGTCGCGGGCTGTCGATGACTATTGCCAGCGATACGCTAGCAACATTTGGGATATAACGTGCACTCCGCTTACTGACTGGTGGATTAATTTGACTTTTGGGTCAAAACGTTATTTTAAAATAGTATGATTGTTATACAAACACTCTAACTGAGCGGAAAATATTCGGATAATGCGATTTTCAATAACGTAACGTAAACGGTTATGATTATAACTATTATATTAAACTAAGATTTGCTTTAAGTGACATAAATTTATGACCTTGAAATGAAAGTATTAAAAATATGTGTAGTGCTCACATCGGTCTCTGTGATAAAAATAATAGTCTTATAGTCGCCTGATGAAATTGTAAATATTTTATAAAGTGGATCCAGAGTGGTGACCAGAAATCCTAAATTTATGTTTAATTAGAATAATGTTACATCAGTTGTTATAAAATAAATATTAAAAGTGTAGTTAAAATTCTGTAGGAATAAAAATTGCTGTAATTTAACACATTATTTTCTTTTTAATGGACTGTGCATACGGGGAATTATTCTCATTAAATTTTTGGAAAGGTGCCTAACATCCTAACCTTCCATCATTCATCTAACAGCGAATCTTTCTTGAAAATGTAGCAGATAGACTTTATATGAATTTTCAATGTTTCATCGTAATTTCTTGAAAACCAAAACGCATTTTTAGGAATAAATCAATAGACATAAAAACAGTATAACGTATAAGATGTGCAATCGACATAAAATCATAAACCACGTGTATGAAATCATAAGTTTTCCATTATTAGACATCCGTAGGAAAAATGGAAAAGTCCTTAATCAATATATACATAATTTTATGAATTGCAAAACTGAAAGGGAATATGTATACTGGCATTTCTAAGAGGTCTTTTTTTTTCTTAAATCTTGCTTTTGGGTTAAGAGCGATTTTCATACGTCAGTATTTTTATACACTACAAAATCAAAACAGTTTTCTCGTTCAACCTTAGAGGTTTTGTGCGTCTGTACGTTATTCTGTTCGTTCCAAATTTTGCTATAAAACTCCTCTAACGTCTTTCTATAACACTTTATTATAACTGATGAACAACATTTGACCTATACTTTTAAATTGGTAACTGTTATAATAACGGTTATTGGTCCAGTTTGGTAGGGCGGTTATCTGAGCGGAAGGAGTAATGCTTGTAGTTCACAGATGACGTGTGCCGGTACACATTCAAAATAGTGTATCCAGAATAGTGACGTACTGCGTCGCGAAAGTATTGCGATATTTACTGAGGATCACGATTGTCAGAATTAGAGCGTGTATCAGGACAAAACTGCGTCTCATTTTGAAAAAAACCTTATCATATTTATACCGATAACGACTGCTGATTTCCAATCACAACGTGCGGTCAAAAGATGTATAGACCACTCACTGGGATGTATCAATTAGGAAAACACATCAGAAGAGGAATCAACCAAATCGGTCTAGCCGTCTTCGAGTGATGCTTTTCCATACATGTGGCAATTGATTTTTATTTACATTTAGATTGTATATATATCCATTATACTCCTACCTATGAAATGAGAGCTATATTGTTCTAAAAGCTCATCATTAAATTCCGCCTCTGTAAGTTCGTTCGACAGTAGGTATTTATCAATTCCATAAATATAAATTATTATTTAAAATACATGTTTTCCGCAAGCGTTATGGGATTTTATAGAATTATTGGTCTTCTGAATCTTTTTTTTAATTAATATTTCTTTCTAACTCAGTAAAAAAAGAATTAATATTTATACGTTTTATCATTTATTTAACTCCGTGGCAAAGCGCTAAAGCTTTAGGAAATAATGCTTCGGATGTAATACTTCGGATATTTGAAAGTTCTCTTGAAGTCAACGTCGCCCTTGTAGGGCTGACGTCATTGAAAGTCTTAAAAAACGGTTATAGTATATTGATTTTTATTGTACGTGAAGCGCTATATAGATATGCGCTCAGACCGATTCCCTTTTCTGTCGTTTTCCGGGGTAATGCGACTTCATTTTACACAACTTAACCCCACTCCTTCGCGTGCCGTTAAAAATGGTTGCGTTTTAACATGCAATTTTTTGTTTTCGATATTAAAATGCGAGATTTTATGTGTCACCTTTGAATTTTTTCCTATTTCGTAAACACTTCACAACATCTAAAATTACATTCATATAATTCATTTAGATATTTTAAAAATTATTTTATTTTCTACATTATTTCCATTAAAATACACACGATTATGTAGTTAGTGTGTATTCATTTGAATTCTGGTCATATAAAGTAATCTATGCTGGTTTTGAAATTGATCTCGATTCAAGATTTGAAAAAACATCCAGCCAGAAATGTAATTGGAACTTGTTAAATTGTTTACTTGATATTTATACTATTTTAACGAGATCAAATTTTCAAATAACATAGGTTTTTTTAGGATTAGTTAGGTTAAGGTAGTTTGTTAGGTAGAGTTACGTGTCAACAGGTCATGCACGGGAATGGATTGCGACTAAAGAAATTGCTATGAAAAAAAGAAATAATGTATTTCTTAAGCTTTTCTATCTGATTTGTATACTACAAAGCATTTTTTTTGTACTTACATCCCTATATTTTACTAAAGGCTAAAATAACAGCCGTGAGACAATGAACGGATGTTTACATCAAGGACCTCTTCTACCACCACCTCTTAAACTCCCTTTAACTAAAAGTCATTTTTAAAAGTAATTTTGCGTTCCGTGTCTTCCTTTTAACTGATTTTATCCCGAACAACCGTTAAAAGTAGTACGTGGAACGCTAATTTAAATTTAAAGTGACTATTTGTTAAGTGTTAGTTTACAACGAAATGGTGGAAATGGCTCTAAGATTTCTGAATATAAATGTATTTTTGATCATTAAACTACTTTCTTTATCCATGTAAGTAAATATTTTTCCGTGCAAGTAAATATTTGTACCTAATTTATTGTGTGTATACCTAAAAGGTGACAAACCTACGTCCTCCCTAAAAAAAATATTCCCTGAGGTGGGGTTATCACTGGTCCAATGGGACGTATCCTGATAATATTTGATAATAATATTATACCATAAATTTAATATTGTAATTTTTGGAGACGTATCGAGTGTTGTTAGTCATTTTTGTGACGCAATCTCAAAAAAAAGAATCCTTTTAACTTATGTAATATGTTAAAACTATAAGTTACTATCACCGAGAATATAATAAATAAACCTTACATCTTAAGATGTGATCCCTGACGTTTTGGGTAGAGTATAGTTTAATGAGTGCATTAATAACAAAAAGATTCCTTCAAAATCTACACTAATTGTTCTAATGTAAAAAAAAAACTGCGTATTCCTTGCATCAATATAAAAAAAAACCACACACTAATTTTACCAACCAAAAAGAACTCATACTACACGAATGTCGGAAATGCACAAAGCAATAAAAAAACTAAAAAGAAATAAATAAAATATTTTTGAATAGCTTCTACCAACGTTAAATAAAATCCAAGCACCAAACTTTCGCAACAGCCGTGTCATTAAAAGCTCGGCGAATCCAAGACTTACTTCACACTGAATTCATCTTTAATAGGTCTCAAAGGATGACGGAATCCGATGGAAAGTTACATTTAACGCGCGGATTGGATCGCGCTTGCTGAAGGGTTTCAGAATGACTACAGCCACACCACACGCATGCGTAAGAGCTTAGTTAAGTTTTTAGGACGACCTCTAAAAATTTGCCGGTACAGGACGAGCGTACAGAAGTATAAATTGTTCATTTATTCAACGGAATAGCGCTCTTGATTTTGATAACTAAATATTAAATCAAAATTACCAACCAAAAACAGTGTGTGCATTAAGTTAAAGGTTGTATGTATGGCATTTTCTATTATTGATATATTTTAAAATAGTGTATCAAGAGCAAAAGGGTCACTTTTGAACATGGAACTTCATTTGAAGGATTGTCGAAAAAGTGAAGGATTATTTTAAATGCATACCTGCTGTACGAGGCCCTTCTCGAGGCAACGCGAAATGTAATATCTTTTTTCACCATCTAGGGCATTCTATATAAGGGAGGCCTTCTACCAATACTATTTATCAAATACCTACATGTGAATTATTTTTCGATGGTATTATAGCTCTCATAAAAATTCTGCATAGAGTGGCCATGTATTGTGGATCCCTAAAAACGTCAAATTTTCATTCGAAGACCACCATAGAAAAAAAATGCATTTTATGATCAGCCAATTCGCCTATTTCATTACAGCACCAACCAAAGCCAACTCTTCACGGAAACAAATAAACAATTGGGACGATTTTTATATCGCCGACTTAAAGGGGTAAACCTTGCTCTCAAACTTCACCCTTTCCCCCAGTTCTGCGGGAAAAACAAATAATCTGCTACGGGCTTACGTATAAATAACAAAGGAATAAACAGTCAATCTATTAGAGTTCGGATTTTTTTTTGTGTTCTATCTGCATCTACGCGTAAGTTACGGCCTTTTGTTTTATATTGCATTAAAAATACTGAAGTCGGGACTTCTATAGGTACGTTAGGGGACTTTTTGTTTTATAAATCCTATGAGTTTGCGTCACCGACGTGCTCGTGTTAACGGTATTCGTGAATTTACAGTGTATGCCAAAATTACAATATCAAATTGAACACAATTAATGTTTTGTGAAAATTGAAATATTTAAATTTTGCAACTCAAACTTTAGTATACATGTCGACTTTTATTTTAAATTTACTGGGCTTGCGCAGCCCACAACGGGTTTTGATTAATAAATAATCCATTTAAAACTTTATATAATCGTTGTTCGGAATGCTGATAGTAGTGAAAACCAGACTAAAGTTAATTATTTTTAATTTACAAATTACGATAATCTAACTTGTAACATAAAAATTTATTTGTAAATAAAAAAAAGCATCTCGTAACATAACTTCAATTTTTACTATTGTGGGTCTTTCCCAATACTGCCTATTTTTTTGTACGACTCAATCAAATTGATTCGTATTTAAGATCAAGCCGGCGGGCGACATTTTAAAATTTTTCATTTTGCACTTATCACGTAGGTACCCCGCTACGTGCCTACAGAACGTAACGCTTCAACAATGAAGACGTAATACAAAACCGAACCGCCGTTCTTCGTGCGAGCCCGAAGGGGAAAAACAATTTTCCATTTTTCCAAGACAATGACATATAAGGGAAAAATTTACATAGCCGGCACGCCGCAGCACCATAATCCGTATGGGTTGCGCTGGAAAAATCAAAATTCATTTCGCCCCCCGGGGTTCGGTCGTAATTCCTCACCCCGGAAACTATTTCTAAGCATGGAACCCAAAAACGACGAAGACCACGCGTTCCGTTTTTTTTTTGGACTGGCTATTCGCCTCACTTGTCGAAATAAAATAGCGACGGAAACATGCGCACGAGTGAAATAAATTCTTAACGACTCGAATGATTTACATTGTTTCCTAAGGAACCATTTTTACGTAATTTTTATATGGTTGTGTGCAGTGCGAAAAACGCGATTCGTTTATAAAATGTATGCAAGTAAGTCATATTAATTTTTCGCCAAATTACGAATTAATTTTGATAGAAAAACTAATGTTTTCAAATCGATTTCTAAAATTATCAGATGCCGCATTTTCAGGTTCTAGGAAGTTTGTCTCACCATTCTTAAAGGCACATCCCTTTAAGAATGGTGAGATGAAGAATGATATATGACTAAGAATGGTGAGTTTATGGAGATTTTGAGTAGTCTCAAAGAAACGTTGAAATTATACCTTTTTTCTAACAATTTCTATACTATTCCTATCAGTTCCATTTCTAATAAAAGTGCATTCGATTATGAACATTTCATTATGAATCGGTTAATTTCATTAAAAAGTATTATGAGCAAAAATTTTCAAGGAATTATTTTTTTCGTATTAATTTGTAAACTTAAAAATATCGATTTTTTAAAGTAAAATTTGTTTTTATATTTAAATAGCTGAACGTTACAAGTCTTTTGTAATCGATTGATTTGATCAAAACAGATAAAAAAAATACTTTTCCAAATAATATTAAGATTTTTTGATTAATTAATTTAAAAAGCGAAAAAAAATTATTGAAACTCAAAAAACTGCAACTTATGCCTCAAACCCCGTTCAAACCAATTTATACATTCAAAAGATACATTTGACAAAACATTTGAAAAATGTTATTTATATAATTTTTACGCCCTTAATAATTTTGCACGAGAACGTTGATAATTTTAAGATGAAAAAATGTGAGCAATGTTTTCATGCTTTTCTGGCTTGAAAACATTATTTCTCAAAATAATGCGGAAAATTTTGGGGCTTGCCTGCAAGATCAGCCGTTAGCGAGGTTTTATTTTTTAATATTTTCCATATCTATTTAAATTAAAACATAATTGAAGAAAATATATTACATGTATTTTTCAATATTTCAAAGTTTGTATACATTTAACTTACATGAGTGCATATAATTAAATTCCGTGCATGGTATTTGTTTGCTTTTTATATTATTTTTCAATTCTCTTTAAAAAATAGAACGTTAAGATAGTATTTATTATTCAAAAATTCTTTATTGAAAAGTCATCCTGGCTGTAGCAACATTATTATATTTATTGTCATCTCAAAAGTATATTATTTTGTTTGCAAAATTTTAAGCTTTTGAGATGACAATAAATATATATTTTTAATATCTCAAATCTCGAAAGAAAAAATTGGAGTTTGGCTGTGTCGTGGACACGGCCGGGTATTTTACATGAATATGAATATATAACGGCTAATGTTTTCTTTGAGCAAATTACATGTATAATTATTTTTTAGTACCATAAGAAGTCCTTAGGATTTCGTGTAGTTATAAGCATAATAGTGAAATGTGCACTGGCTGCGGCTAACTGTCTTTAATAATCGGCGTTCGCACATAATAGATGTCTATCCAGCCCAGTATTGATATAGAAGTGATTAAATCATCCACTAGCATAGCCTCGGTCGCCCCAGCCGTGTACTGGCGCCGTCGTTGATCTGCTCGGACGCCTTCATTCTTTAACGTCACCGGCAGTAATGTAGTATTATGGGTATCATTAAATTGAACTTGAGAAGTCCTTTTTAACCGTTTAAGAACTTAGATATTTTTAATTTTTTTTTTGACGGTTATAGGTCGACATTGCATTATTTCAATTTTTTAATTTAACTCTGTATGTATTTGTATAACTTTTTCTCACTAATATTTTATATGTGCAAGCATTAGATTTTTACGATAGCTGATGATTGAAACTCAATCGAAGACCGTGACGCAACGAAACGACCTCATAATATCGGCTCTTCCCCCTTCGCTGCGCGTAGTGCGCTTCACATGGACTGCTACACAGTCCTCGCTAAATGTAATGAATTCTTTGATATTTTAGCTGTCGATTGATGTAATTAAATTTTGAACGTAGATCATAGATATGTAGCTGCGCTATCAAACTGTATCCCCCGATATTGTTATCAACAGTTTTATGAAATTCTTCCCAATATGGAAGCTTTAAAGATATATTCACGTCGAAATCGTGGCGACCCTACGCAGCTGGTAAAGCGAAAGGGAGAGGTGCACACCGGTCTTGTTGCCAACTTTCCTTTCCCCGGGTTAATCCCGAAATCGGTAATTTAAAGCATTCGGCAACGTTTTAAATTAAAGTACGGACGGTTGGCTACGTACGGAATGCAGTGATTGTTTCGCCGGGCGCGGCCCGCCAGGGTGCGCCCCCAACCCTTAATAAATTGACAATCGCCCCTAATCGCTTTCCCTGTTTCGGGTGTACATTATGCGTGTTACTTGTTTTACAAGGAAACGGTAATGGCTGTGTAGCTTATTTTCGTCGGCCGTCAGGATATTGGATTGTTACGATTAGCAATCGAAGTCTTAATTTGTGTTATTTCTTAGAGAGTAAGTGTTGTTAGAATTAGAAGGAAACACACGCGAAAGATCAAGTCTGTATAAAAGTATCTGTATAAAATTATCCTGTATAAAATAAAGTTAATTTCATTAACCAAATACTTTTTACAGGTTATAGGAAACTAATTAAGTGAACAACAAAGAGGCTAATAAAAAAAAACATTTAAAATTATCATATAATCTTTCTCGATTAATAATCTACTTCATACAAAAAGGATCTAAATGGACAAGTGATTCCTGAGATTAGTGCTTTCAAACACAAATAATTTCTTCAGCATTATTATATTGGTATACTAGATAGTTTCACTAAAAGATTGAGGCTTCCTCTTTGCATGCCAAAAGGCATCAATTGATTTCCGTCCGGGTAATACAAATTTAAAACAACGAAGGTTCTTCAAATGTTCCTTGCGTGCGAACTGTATTTGCAAGATCCATATCATGGGCCCGCTGCTAGGTATGGGTCTTTTTTTAAAATAAACCTAGTATTCAATCTAGATTTAGATATTAGCACCAGCCGCTGGCCCGATGCATGCGGGATACTTCAAAGGAAAAGGTATGTTGCGGTGGTTTGGTCATCTGAAAAGGATGAATGAAAGTGGACTGATAAAACAAATATATGGAGCAAAAATGTGTGAAGGAAGCGTCAGCAAGAGTCACTGTAGGAAACCCCATGCAGACCAAATTCGTGGCGTATTACAAAGGGTCAAATTGTTAACACCTGAAACGATAGACTTAGACGAAAAGATTGATGTATATCATTGAAATAAGAGATATAGACAAAGATCGTACTATTTAGTGCAATCTATAGTTTCTGCTAATATATCCTAATGGAAAACAAGATTGAATTTATAATAATAATAAATCTTAACTTAAGTTTAAAATGGTTGGTGTGTACGTGCTTGTATTATATATCATTATTATAATTTACATTCTAATATTACCAAAGCAAGGTCGCCGAACGAGGATCTGTTTAAAAAAAAAATTATTCTCTGATTCAAAAAATAATTGCATTGTTTTCCAATAAGTATTTCATAACATATTTATAAATTCAATATTGGTTACATATTAATAATGATAAAATGAAATTTTCTCCTGATTGTATTTATTTTATTCACATAGTGCACATGTATTCATACATATCGTCATATATCCACATCATTCCATATACACATGTTAGTCAAAAAATACATACCTTCAGTTAGACGACTTATTATCTGCAAGGTATCTCGAGGCTATCGAAGTCGGAATAGTTGGAAGGTAATTTGTGCGGCGGAGCGAGCGCCTCTTATTTACGGATGTATGAAACTGGAGCACGCAAACACATATTTTATCCGTTCCCACAAGGCTCACAGGTTCTGTTTTTCTTTGGAGAAGAATATATTAATTTAGTGTTTGTAAGGAAATATTTCTATTGTATAGAGTGTTATTTCGCGGAAATTAATTATTAGACCCTTGCTTGCGACGTGCGGTAGCATTGCAACCTATTGCCATCCCTCGAATCTGTTCTTCCACTACGAATTTTCCTACAAAGAATTGAATATTTATTCAATAGAATTGACAATCACTGCATTACTGCGTCAAGAGGTGGTTGGGAGCGCATCTGTTGGTAGTTTTGACAGTTTTGATACCCTAGTGCATGTGACTGTCTGCATATTCCTGAAGATGTTTCATGATACGTACGTTAAAATTGTTTCTTATTAATTGACGGTTAAGATAAATAGAAAATTAGCACGTGTTTGTATATTCAATATCTGCCAATCCTCTAGAATCAATAACCTAACCTAATCTAGCCTTTCCGAGTACGTCCGGGTAGACGAAGGATCGTAAGGATTGGAGGTGATTACTGCTAAAGCTGTAGGAATTTCACCGGAGGAATGCGCTCCGTATCAGCTGTTCACCTTATCGATCCCTAGCAGATAGATCAAAATTACATCGTTCGTCATATGCACTAAAATTGATACGGTTTAAAGATAGAAAATAAGCAACAAAGAACCGTGATAAGAAAATAACTAACGGAGCCTTTCAAATCTCGAAGGTCGCGTCAAAGAACGATATCGCTATTCTGAGTACGTAGCGGGCGATAACATCGCCTCGGGAGGCTGGACGAGAGGGGTGGAAGAAGAGGGTAAGAGAGATAGCCCTGAGGAGATTAAATCTCGCGCAGACCGCGACATTAACTAATGACACTACACAGATGTCTGGTTTTATGGGGCTATAATGTAAGGTTTGATAGTCGCTACGCATCCATGAACGCGACGCAGTCTTAATTAAAAAGATAACCAAAAAAGTATTCCTTTTTCGATGAAAATTTGATAGAGGATCTCATTTGCGGTAAAACAAAGCGTATTGGTGGAGTTCTTTATAATTGTTACTTTTTTTATTATTATTACTTATGAAGGTACAAAAGCGGTGTATCCGCCTGAGATGAAAAAGATAGCGTGTTATGATTAAAATAGCTAGCTTAGATTAGATTAAATTAAATGGTTGGCGTAAACATAAAAAAATAAAAAAACATTTTTTTTAAACAAGCTTCTATTGCTTGTCGATAAAAAGAAATATTTTGTTCTCTTAGTGGTTAGTTTATTACCAGTACTAAACTATTTTTAAGGTTTTGTTAGTTAAGTAAAAGAACTTGTTTAAAATATTTTTTTCTTAATTTTTATTTTAACTTTTTAGTATTTATGATTCGGGATTCTTAATCACGTATAGACGGGTAACCACAATAAATGGTCCGTGCCCCAGAGGTTCATTGTAGGGGTTCATAAGGGATTCAGTACATCAGGGTTCGTTCTGGTACCCTGAGACGGACAGTTAGCGATATGACATATTTGTACACCCTAATACCCTTCAGCCCTTGGCACGTGCTCACCTTGGCTTACATCTAATCAAACAGAATTTACACTTATAACAACTGGAACGAACGTATTTTTCCAAATCTAATGGGATTGCACATGGATATTATCTAAGACCAAAATACAAAATAAGACAAATCATACGACCCGAAACTCGATGGGATTATGTCGTTTTATTATGGAATTTCTATGGCCACCTCCCAGCTTCATAATCAGATTACCTCCACGTTATCATAATATTGCATTATCACGTAATATACATATGTATTCAAAATTTCTGAGCAATCGGAAACCGGAAAGTGCGTCAAATTTAAATTGCAAGATTCGATTACAAACAGAAGTGAAAGTAAATAAAAGCTTTCAAAATGGTTACGATTTATATTTAAAGAGAATCGTTTCAAACAAGGTTTAGGTGAATAAACACGAAACGGTGGTAATTTCAAAAGTAATATATTAAATATTCTAATTACCATTATAAAATCCAATGTCAGCAATATAAATCTCAATTAGAACACTCTTATGAACTATGCTCATAAAAAATAATTCAATGACAGAATAATTCACCTAAAAGAATCTGAAAAACAGTTGACTCTGCAGGCCATACCTAAAACTATGCTATGATATTTATCTATGTGTTTTTGAGCTCCTTGAATTATAAATACCGTTCTGAGTTTTTGAGCTTCTCGAGCTCAAAAAATTGAAAGACGTTAACCCTGGAGGTCATCCCTGAAACTTCTTACTACTTTCGAGCTCAAAGAGTTCAAAAATAAAAGTAAGTTATTGGGCTCATCATGCTCTAAAATCGATTTTAGTGCTTTATCAAGCTTTTCAAGCTCAAAAATGTGGTTCTAATACGTACTGAGCTATTCATGCATCAAAATCTACGTATATAAAAAAACTAACCCGTTATTCGATTTTGATCTAATTTGCAACATCCGATGCATATTCTAAGCAAAAAAAGATGACGGAGTGTCAGACATCAATCCATCAAGAATTAACTACACATGTTATTTTAAAAAACCTTTTTTTCGTATTTTTCGTTGAGGACATCCTTTGAACGGACCAACCGATTTTGATGCATTTTGCAACGATCAAAGTTGCTTTCTAAGCAGTATAACTGATTGGATATTAGAATTTATCTATAGAGTACTTTAAAAATATTCTATGAAAACACTTGAAGTTTTTCTCTAATAATATTTCTTGAATAAATTTGCCGATTTTGATGCATTTGGCAATTACCTACATTGTAATTATAGGAAAAGTACTGGATATATTTTGGAAGTCATTGATAGAGCAGTTAATAAAATATTATAAAATAACACTTTTTTGAAAAATTTTCTCAACGATATCTCTTGAACAAATCAAGCGTTTTTTACGTAGTAGTAAGCAGTCGATGCGACTGTTTTGGAAAAACAGCTGATTAGATTTTGATACCTATCAGTGACGTAATCCAAAAGTTATTACAAGAAAACTTTTTTGTGAAAAAAATTTATGATAATAGGTTCTTAGGACCCCAAAACGTTAAGTTTTGGTGAAAATTCAATTTTGGAAAATCGGATTGAAAACCGTAACTTCCCAATTTTTCACATTTTCCAAAATTCAATTGAGAGCGGAAAAGTTAGAATTAATAGGTAATAGTATCTTTGCGTAGGCATTGTTTATATTTTTACTCATTTTATTCGTTAGAATGTTCCAAATTGCAATAAATCTTGTTGATTACGTCGTACGTGACTTGTTTACATTTTTTTTTTAATTATTTGAAACTTGTCGAGAGAGATATATATATAGAGTAATTCGAGTATATATAGTAACTCGTTAATGGGTTCATAGTTAAGTGCGATTTTTTAAAAGTGCTTAAAGTGTTTTCCTTGATACTTGCCAATGTCTCGATGTTTTTAAATATTTAGCCACCTTCTGCTGTTTTGCGTGTTTGCAAAAATATTTATTCGTTTTTTTATTGTGTATAATAAAAATCGTGAGAGAGAAAAAGATTTAAGATTTATTTCTATCCATACGATGATTTATTCACAAATACTTATTTTCCGATTTCTTTATAATACGTACGATATTTAAATAATATTCCCAAATAAATACACTAAATTCGTATGTTGAATAAATATTTAATATTTAAGTTAATACAATTAACATTGAACGAAACCATTAGAAAGCCGAAAGTTATTTTCAAATGTTTAAAAGTTCTTCATATTACCATCTAGTTAAAAAATGTTCTATATAGATACATTGTTAATTTTCTTAATTTGTTTGCATCAACAATCAAAACTTTTCTGTAAAATCTATTACTAAAGAGCGGTGGATGGCTCAGTCATTAACATGTTTCCTTCAAATCGCGAGTAGCCTCATTCGAGGCCTTTGGACCGGTATATTGACCAACGATGTAAGTCGAACAAGAAATCATTCGTTCTATAAGAATGTTTTGGAAATTCCATTTAGCTAGTTGTCACCCCATTGGTGACAACAGTCATTAGCAACCCCCATCTTCTACCAGAAATATACCTCATTTTGGTCGGTCGGAGCTGCGGTTAAACGAAACAGCTTGTGGGCTTCAAAAATAATTTTGATCTTTCAACATTAAACGACAAGATAAAATATATCTACAGAGTGAATTTGATAAAAATAAATTCAATCTAGGAGAAGGCTTCTCAGGTGATTTCTAGGCGAGTTGGTTTGTTGAGAAAAGGATGTAGACTCCAAACTTGAACCCTTTGACTTGGAAAGTGAATCAATATTCTTAGACCGTCTAGTGTAAACAGATTCGTCGTGACAGATCTAGTCCTAACAAGGATTCTAGAACTATCTTAACAAAATGTCTGCATTTATTATACTGTATTCCTATTTTGTTCAAGTTATACAAAATAGTCAAAACCTAATATGGAATATAAGCGATTAACTTTTTGATGCATACGTTGATATTTCTCAATTTATTATAGAATATCAAATTATTATGTAAGTCTTTAACATCAATTTTTTTATTATTACTTCTTGAAGTCAAATTCCTCTAGAATTGCAATTTGCAACTCAATGAAAAGAAAATGCGTCACGAGAGATACAAACACATAGATATATAGGCTTATAAGTCGACGAAAAAATGAGATAGAATACATTCGTAGCTTACTCACTTTTATCTACTAAGCATTGTGTTTTTGCGTGCGCCTGTACATTGCCGAGCTAAATCGAGAGAGCAAGTGTCGGTCTGTATGTATATTGCACACTGTCTAATACTTGCTCTCATCCGAGCGTTTTACGTTGTTAGTACATGTGTGTAGGCTTGCACATTTCGAAGGCTTGGGAGAAAGCATAGTATAGTGAGTATAGTATAATAGGTATATCAGTATTGAACTTGAATACTATCTTAAATATCTAATCCTTTTTTTTAAGTACTAAATTGTACTTTGATGTTTTCTAATCAATAAATTTCATTCTTATTTCTTAAGAGTATTGCTCATAGATCAGATGTATAACTCATAAAATGTGAAATAACTTTTCAAGTTGGTAAAAATATAAGAAAAAAAAAACACCTTACAATTATCCTACTCCTAATATTCTATATTCATTTCACTCTCGCGTAGGCTACTTTTCACTTCTACCATGTGTGAATAGCACATACGCACACTCATACGCACACTCACAGACATATGTACACAACCATACACAATCACTCATCACATCCAACCATACATTAACACCTTCTTATTTTATGTGGTTTAATTGTTTAGTTATGACAAAAATCTCTATGGATATTATTTCATAAAAATCTATTTCTTCCACCAAAAGTACACCTTCTTAAATTATACTGAACTTAATTATATGGTGATAAAACATCAATACTTTTTCAAAAACAATTCATTAAAAATTTCGTTTAGCCATTTTTCATTTTGCAAAATTAATAAGAATGGTTCACAATATTATCACGTTTTGGCTAAAACTAGTCAACTAGTCTGTTATACAACCTTGAAGAATGTCATATATTTTAAAGCATCAAAGCAACAGACAATTTCTAGTCACTTTAATGTAGACGCTACGTGCAACATGCATTAACATGCAGTATGCAATCCACCGCTGACCCTCGAATCTGTTCTTCCACTGGAATCCCTATCCAAAGAATTACATATTGATTCGAGAAGATTGACAGACATTAATTTGAATTTCCACGAAATAGATTGATAGAACTGTTTTACAATAAAATGTATGAATTTTGAGAACGTGTTAAGTTTCTTCGTAGTTAAATTATTTATTTTTGTACTATAAATTATTTTTTTTGATATAAAATAATGTTAATGCGCTATCTACGAAAATATTTGCCTTTATTCATAATATCATGTCTTTTAATTTTTGGGTATATAAAAACCTTTTTTAAGTCAATGAATGTTATATATAGTTTTACGTACCTATTTTATCGCGACCACTAACACAATTGTTCGTTGTTTTTGTTATGAAATGTGACTCAATGGTTTGTGTAAGCACTGTAAGTGTTTTGTACACTGATAAAGTATATTTTGTCAGTCGAGTAATCTTAATGATACGGCAAAGTTTGTTTTGGAACTAATTTTCGTAAATAAATAAAATTAAACTTTCTAGGGAAAAAACATGTTCTTGAAATTTCAATAAGTGTATTATTTATTTCTATGTATCACTTCAGTAAAAATGTTAATATTAAAATATATCGAGCTTTTATAAAGGCTTATAGATTGCTGTATGCTATTTTAAGGTTATTTAAATTAAACCTTTTTAAATTTTAAAAGAAAAAAGAAATACTATAGACCTTGGGGGACTTCGGGGAACCATTGTCATGGTAATTGAAGACCATAGGTATTGTATTCCGACAATAGTCGCAGTCCTTCAAGAACGTTTGCATGGAAAAATCGAGGCTTGTCTTTTTCTTCTTTCGAGAAATATGTTTTAGTTCGGACTGAAGTACGTCATTATTTTGTCGGACGACATTTTTGAAATGCTCTTCTGTTGAAACCGGGGCGTAGCTTATACGTAAAATATGTATAAAGAAATGTAAGAAATCAGAAAAGAGGATTGTATACATCCGCGCTGGTTAAAGTACTTCAAGTCATTTCGATCGTTTCATTGTTTAGAGATTTCCTTTTAAGAGAGATATTTACGCTTAGATATTTCAGTTTAAATTTTTTAAAATATTGTATTTAATTCCGTTTTTCCTATATTTATTAGCCGACCGAAATATTTATTATTCACGACGTAAATTTCACTCTTTGTTCTGAATATTATTTAATTTATAACGACGTTGAATGTTATATAATTTATAAAATGGTTTCGTATTGGCTTCCGCACTTTTATTTTTTTATCATAGTCGAAACACCTATTTCTATTGCTTAAGTGCTGCGAAATCGTTTGTGGTTATAGAAGGATAATGATACTAAATGTTTTAGAACTCGCGATGGCCAGTGAGTTAGGGTCGTATTAATAAACGTCACTCAAATGATTCGCCATCTCAAGACGTGCCGTGGAAGCGAGACAAATATTGTTCTCTATAGAGAAACACTATAACTGTCTTGCTTTTTCCACTGTCAAGATAAAACGCCGCACTTAAGTGTGCTTTGTTAATACCACCTTAAGACTAATAGTTGTTAGAGCGCCCCATGAAGCGATGTCGTACGGAGAATTCCGGATATTGTATACGAATCTTTGGTATCGAAAATCATATATCACATTGTACGACAGAATACCAGTGCAGACTTATTAGGGTTTGGCGACACCTAAAATTAAAGTGTGTATCGTGGGATGGAGGGTCTCATGTTTTTGTCACGTGATACTCACAAAACGGATGAGCAGTGGTCATCCACTTTATTAATATATCCTAACTTCATACATATTGTTTAATAACAAATATTAATATAATATTAATAATGACTTACTTTGATAGTAAATCCACTGAAGGACATGCTATATGAATGAGGAAATCGGAATCGTATACCTCTTTTTTTTCTAAAATAAAATAGCATTCGTCACATGTACATATTTTCCATTCGCAAACACTGCAACTACCCGGACAGTCTTTAACCGCTTGTTCTGCGTTCTGAATGTATATCACTATAACATACACGAAATTGTTATTTCTTTTATTACTATCAAAAACTTAAAAAATAATCACTATTTATACAAAAAAAATAATTCTTTCATCGACTTAGCACCGTTAAAAATCTAGAAATGGACAAACTGGGAATCTCTACGATAACTCATTCATTTGAGATATTCTGATGACGGTCATACTGAAATTAGGACTTGAAGTACTTCAACAAACTTAAGGTCAAGTCGACCTGAAGCCTCCATAAAATGAGTATTTACTCGGAAATGTTCTCTTTGATGTGGTAATCACCTTCCCCTATACACAAACATCTGATAAAATAGACTGTTTCATTTCACGATGTAAACGCACTATGCCCGACGATAACAAAGTGAATCGGCAAAGAGAATACAACAGAATTATCTTGTTAATCTCTTTGTCGTTGACAATCATTGAATGAAATAAGCCCTCTTTGAAAATATGAATTAAAAAATCGCTTTGTTGCAACATCGGTTCTTTGATACACAAATTACTGACCACACGAGCGATAATGAAAAAAAAAGAATAAATAACAGAATGTGTTTTATCTGTACACAATCATTGTCATCTTTATATTCACAAGGAAGGCCGTGATGATAGATTTATTCCGTCAATATCCGTTGAGTAAAAAAGGACCATTCGTCTGACAACAGTTAATTAATACTAGACTAAATACCCTAACGGTATGTGAGATTCATTTTACTAACACGTAAATTAGTATTTAACATTAATACTTTACACAAACTCTCAACACTAACATTTATCTCTAATATTTGTAACTAAAATTTCATACTATAATTAAAAATGTATTCCTAACCCTAACGCTTGAGTCTAAGTGTAAGTTATATAAATATATAAAAATGACGTTTTTCGGGACATCTATCGGGAGTTGTAATTGCACAATTTCAATGGACATAAAAGCAGCATAAATTTAGGCGAGTCACAAAGTAATTGTGCTGACGAATATATGCACCTCGGACAGCTCATATCAGCTAAAGATAGTATAATCAAAGAAATAGAAAGAAAAGTTGGAAAAGGTATTGGAGCCTAAGGGAAGTAATGAAAGATAAAAAGATTAAAGAGCAAAAAAAGAGCAAATTATTCAATGTCTGCATTTTAACAATTTTAATGTATGGAAGTCAAATATGAGCCATAACAAAGAACACAACCAAAAGAATTGCCATTTGCCAACGAGCAATCGAGAGAAGCATGCTAGGAGTTAAGAGTAGGGATAGAATAAGAAACGTCAACATCAGGAAAAAGACCGGAATACAGCACGTAACCCTAAAATTAAAAAGGCTAAATTAGAAGTGGTCGCGACACATGATCAATAGAAAAGGCAAGTGAAGCAAAATAATTACGGAATGGCACCCAAAGGAAGGCAAAAGGAAAAGAGGTAGACAATAAAAAAGATGGGACGACGACATCAGGCAGGTTGCAGGCATAACATGGAGTAGAGTGGCCAGAGACAGAGGAGAATTCAAATTCAAAATATCTTTATTTCATAGGTTACAAAATAACACTTGAAATACGTCATAATTTTTTGAGAATTTACATTTTGCCGCTCGTTCGGAAGGCAGTTTTCCCTTAAGAAGAACGAGAAAAAAACTTAAGGGTAGCTCTTTTCTAATTTGCTCATACATAGCCAAAACGAATACAAAACCATTAAGAACGAAACAGCCCAGTAAGAAATCCAGCCGGTTATGCCAATGGATATTTGTTTTCTAAATCTTCAGAAAAATATATAATAAATACCCTTTTTACTAAGTGATTATTTAATAACACTCTTAAATTTATGTAGGGAGAAATCTTGCATATCTACAGGAACCTTATTGAATATGCACAGAGCCCTCTAAATGAATTTGTGACTTTACTTAGTCGACTAACGTGAGAAATCACTTTATTTTTATTTCTGGTATTGAGTTTATGTGGACTATCATTTCTTTTACACATTTCTAATTTTTTTTACATGTAATAAATTTTCATAAATGAATCCATCCTTAATCCAGTTTCTGGCTAAAGGTTGCACGAATACCGGCTGGCTCTACAAACTCCCGTCACTCCTAATCCAGAATAGAATCTACACTCCCCCCGATATTTACGCCCTTCGGTATCGGGACTTGTCCCTTTCAGTCATTGCGACTGGCTGAAGGTCGAGCGATGATGATGATGATGATGATGATGAATCGAGATGAGATGAGAATGGAATAGGCTGGAGGAGGCCTTTGCCAACCGGCAAACGGACTTACAGAAGTAAAAAAGTATGAAATGCACGAATAACTTTAATTATATATAAATAATGCAGTAGTGTGAGAAAAGTAATTGTATTTAATCTAATGTTTGAATAAAAGGCTTAATTATTATAATATTATTATAATTTCTATTTAGGTATTTATTGTACATCATTGAAATGTTACAGATTCTATATAAATTACGATATAAAATATGAATTAAAAACTAATCATGTATTGAAATTAAATTAAAGACCCACTCTAGGTATAATGTATCTACCTAATAAATGTCGTGTAATATTGTTGGCTACATAGGATTTTTATGAAATTTCTATTATAAAGATATATGTAAAAATCTAAAATATTCTCTTATGGAACACTCATCTCGTGGAACCAAGGACACCTGATCACCCTTTTTTTATAGCGGCAACAACACTACAATTCAATATTAATATTACAAAGCGTTCCGTCTCACAAATATGTGAGTTCATTAAATATTCAAAATATGACATCATCTACTCTGAAACCATTTCGCACAGTATAACATAATGGATGCCTGCTGAAGACAGGTGGTTAACGCGGAGGTACTTATATATGGGTGCGCGTGAATTAATTAATTTGTCCGTCCGCAGGTCCGTTCCATTGCTAATGGACTTTTGTTGTGCGTCGCCCATCCCTTCCCCCCATCGCCTTCGCTATTCAGCCGTACCCTATTAAAGCTGTTCCGAGGGTACGTACATGCCTGTCAGTTGATAAAATTTGTTTTAGATCGGCGAACTCCGCACGGAGTCCACATGCCGTTCTAACAACGTGAGTATGCGACTAGGATCATAAATATCATTTGGTACCATAGTAAATAGGCTATATTTTGCGCCAATTAGAATATATGTTTTAAAATAAAATGTCGATTATACGTTTAAATTTCGCGCCTTCAATATTTTCTTTATATGCTTGTATGCGCTTTGGCGCCCTCTTTAATGTTTGGTCATCAATCACTCTCAAATTCTTAATGCTAAAATATCTATTTAAAAGTGACAAATTTAATTCTTAATTATTAAAAATGTTTATTGCGTAAAATAGTGTTACACACTATTACACACAAGCTAGCAATATGTATAGGTAAGCAACGACGTTGCACGAGAACAAAAGGTCTACTGCCTTTTAATTCAACTTATTTATATTTTATGATTCTTAAATTCTTATCGATTTTGAAAATCATAAGAAACCGTATATCAATTAATAGGTGTGTGTGTCAAGAAATGGTGCTGGATTGTTTTAAGCTGATTCATTAATGATTATTAGTAACCTTTGTACTAAAATAAAAATAATTCTACCAATAGCTAGTTCGTACGCATCTTTACAAATATCAAACATTTTTAAAAACATCGTTTGAGGACAATTATATTTTTATTAACTTACTTCGTTTTTATTGTAAAAATGCCTTTAAATAATGAATTTCACACCATTTTAACTTCATTACAATTATTTGAAGAAATAAAAGAGGCAAGAAATTAAATTTCTGTGAGTCATGCATTTCTTTGTTTTTTTTTTTGTTATTCACAAATTCTAAATTAAAATAATTTCATGACATATAACTAACTACAAATTAATGACGTACAAATTTTTCTCTTTATTTGTATTGTGAGACCTTAATTTTTGCTAAATTTTGCGATTCTAGGCCAAGAGGAAATGCCTTCACGTATATCAAAATATGTGACAATATAGTCATAAATTCTGATTGCTTTGACTTATATCTTGAATTTTTACATTTCCAAGGGATTCTTGACCGTAATATTTTGTATTAATTTGAACTTGATACTTCTATTGGTTACTAAGAAAAGGTCTTTTGATCGACGAACAGATAGATAAATAAACAGATGGACAACAAAGCAAACTTATAAGGGTTCCATTTTTAGGGTTCTAAGCTAAAATGGAAAAAAGGAACCCTTATAGTTTCGTCATGTACGTCCGTATATCACACGCATTTTATTCAAAAACTCAATACGTATATTGATGAAACTAGTAGTATAAGCTGCTACTTAGTTTGATAGTTAAATAACAAAAATAAATATTTCGAAGGGGGCACTCCATACATGTAACAAAAGCTGAAAAAATTTATTTCAGCAATATCAACATGTGGCACATATTTCTTTAGATCTTTTAAAAACATTTCAATGTTTTTGGCAATTTTTCTGATTAGGTGAATAATTTCCGATATAATCGCCACGAAAATAGCTAAAATTGTATCCCTCCTTTATTTTCTAAACCGTACATCCAAAAATACGAAAAAAAATAAAGAAGGTAACGATTAATAAATACTTTAATCAAAATTATTTTTAACTTGGTCGAATAGACTATTTTGAGTTATAGCTGAAAAACTGCGCTTCTCAACAAAAGAACGTAAGAGCCATAAAATACGCACTTTGCTGATGCACTTTAATTTACACTAGTTTAATAGTGAGCTTAAGTAAAGTATAGGTAAGATTAAATAGGTAAGATTTCTATCAACTCGATTACGATAACGATTTCAGTCAACTCCAACCGGAAGTTGCGTGATGGAATGTCGTTTCAATAAACATGGATTTATACTAATTTGCTACTGAACCTTTCAGCATGCAGTATAAAGCCAGCCTCATCGTACATTAAACAAAAAAATGTGATTCATCGTCACCCAACGCAACAGCATGATGCTGGGAATAAAGTGACGGGCACCATCAATATTTCAGGTTCTTTTCCCTCATCAGTCATGTATTGTTTTCTGACATCAGCCATTACAGGGTACGGTCAGAGCTTAGGAAAAATTTTAGTCACACGGAAATGATTTTTATTTCACTTTCGTATTTTATCGTGTTCGTTCTCCACATTCAGTCAAAATTCTGAAGATCGCTTATTGTGAAATCTTTTTACTAAAATCGCGTGCAAAATTAAGTTTTTTTTTCATTATTTGCTTATTAATTATTTATTTAGATAATTAATCGATTAATGAAATATCTAGCGGAGCTGATGAGAAGCGCTGAAGAAGTAACAAAAAATGTAATTAATTTAATATTGTTAAATAATTCTGTAAGCGTTAGCAATCACACAATCACAGTCGATGTGCTAATAGATGACGCAGAGATTGCTCATTTGTGATCCAGTCATAGTTCGTAATTTATGTGACAGGCGTCAAGGGAATACAATGTGATTATAACAATGTTGTTTCTGCGTAACGGTGCATAACACGAGAGGAATTTATTGGAGTCTAGTATTTGCGTAAATAGTGTAGTTTAAACTATGATTGATAGTATCAAGATAATGTTTTTTGTCAGGTTTAAATGATCAACTGATCCCACAATCTTTTAATTTATGGTTAACTTTTGCCCGTGTTTCCGTCCACATGGATAGAGCGCGAATTAGAAGGTGTGTGCTAGATGTGGGTTGAATACGTGTTATGTTTGTTTGTAATTTTTGTATTTACATATTTAATCGATTTTAGGGGAAAAAAGAATTGAAGTTTTATTTTAGCCTACAAGTTGTGGCAAAGTTGCCAGAATTCATTTCAGCAGATGGTCTCAGGTGAGGTTTTATGCTTTGCATAAAGTTCTGTTTTTTAGGGATCTGCGCCTTAAATAAAAAACAGGACCTTGTGAAGGATTCGTTGTATGCATGTCCACCTCTCTGTCTGTATGTCAAAACCCTTGAATTTAAAATTAATATGAAAGTTTTAGGCCTACAGCGCTTTAAAGTCGTAAAGAATTCAGGCTTTTATGCCTTTTATTTTGAAACTCTTAAGTAAATCAATACCTATAAAGTACTCCCATTGACATAGCATCATAAAATTAAATAAAAAGCAAGGTCTCACTGAATAAGTAAAAAAAAAATGATTTCATATACATCTATCTATCACACGAAAAAAAAAAAGGTTTTTTTTCGCCAAATCCCACTTGCAATTGGGAGTATGGACCGTGATGTACACCGATGTATAGGAGAAGGTTATAAATATGTTTATAAATTTGAAGCTTATTTTAGTTGTTAGGAATTATTTACCCTACAGTTAAAGTATTAATTTACTCACTAGCAAAAATTACAAAATGGGTCTAATACGCTACAACTGTTACGCGTTACGGTCAAAGCAAGAAACTGCTACTCTAAAAAGTCACGAGATTCACTTAAAGAAATAATAATTCAATACGTACAAAGTATTCAAAACCAAGAAGCGACTCATACATGCCTATGATTGAATTCAGTTCAATTCAAATTATTCATAATTAATTAAATTGCTTCATGGACGCTCTCATTGACAACGTCATGGTACTCTTGCATTAAAATTGATCCCGAGCACTTGAATACAGATTAAGTTTATAACAGCTCATTCTACATTTTCCCGGGTGCGAATAGAGAGAGAGAGAGAAGTAGAAATTGGGTCAAGAGTGCGCGCGTCGAATGTTCAGCGAACTGAATTATGGAGTGCGGTAAGTTTTGTGTTTGTTTACGTTTATTTTGATGCTTCTAATACGTTCATTGGCTTATATTGCATAAAATTTTATGTATGTACAATATACATTGCACGCACAATAGGTAACATAAATATAAAATCTAAAAGCACACGTACCGACATGCGGTTCTCGATGCAAATATACACCTCTCATGTAAGTGACAAAAAAGCGAATTAGCAGAGCGATTGTTCTATTTTGATGATTCCGAATTGACGAAATATGTTAATGAAAAGAAAAACTGTTCAGATTGTCTGTAAGGGCTCGACCCTTACACACAAGCTGAACATAATTTTTTTTACCTTTGATACATGTTTATCGTCGTCGCCGAGTTTACAATCATAGACGCTTATTATGAATAACCCCGTCCTTATTAATAAAATAGATTATAAAAACCTGTGTAAATCAACAAATTACATAATTTTTGTGTATATTTATTACCCACATAGATATTTAGTCAAGGACTCAGTTTGAAATACATATGGTAATTAAACCTTTTGTGTTTGTCCTATATTTATTACCCTGTAATTATGATCTAAATATTTCCAAACAATAGTTTCATTTATTGTTTGGAAATATTTTGTTTATTATTTCTTATGTGTTTCATGTTTATATAATTCAAAAGTGTAATCATTACGATGCACGTATGAATTGCATTCTAAATTTCGTCTTGACGTAGGTACTAATCAATGGCCGAGGTTCGGGACTTTTTGTACAGGACGAAAAGGAATCCACGCAGCAGGAGTTTAAACTGCATGGTTTTGCTCATGTGTGCAGATAAGTACATTCATATAATGCAGTAATCACAGTGTATTCATCGCCCAGCAACTGGGTAGTACGCTCATATATTACAAAAGATCTCTACATCGCATTACTATCGAAACTCCGAGCTCACTCACCTCAAATAATTGTCATTGTCAGTCTCCATAAAGAGAGGCAGACTGGCTATCAGCCGATCGCTATCTCTTCTCTCCACCTCCAAGACCCTACTTAGCGGCGATCTGGACAAGCTTCTGAACCTATAGGTTCAACGATCATCGTCGCAAGTGACTTCAACATTAAATACGGGCTTCAGCGCGAGAAACTCCAAAATTGTAAACAAAAATCACTGACAGACACGCTTTGTTTTGAAATAATATCTCTTCTTCGACTTATTATTATTCGACTTATTCTTATCCTAAGAATAGTAACTGCAGACTAAACGTGCTGTATATCGTGCTATTCAAAAATGTTTCGCTGTCTGTCCAATCCATAGAAGTACTCGATGACCAGCTGGACTACAGCAGGTAGACCATGGTCCAACGCTCCTCTATCTAGGCACTCTCTACCAATCATAGACCTCCAAAACGCTCATAGATTGGAAGAAAGTGCCGTAAACAGAGAATCCATCGCTTCACTTGAACTGTATCAAATCTCTGGGAATATAAACACGACAGACGAAATGATACATGCGATTACTTCTCTCACAAGCCAAAAATGCATCACAGGTGAATGCTCCACGCAAGCTCCAACGACAGATGGTTGTCGATGGAGCATGTCGATGTCTATTTTAGACCCAAAGCTAAATTTAGATTTGCACATAAATAGTGTTCGGGAAGAGCCGATTGAAATAGAATGCAACCATTCTATTTCAGATATAGTCGACTCTACCCGATGTCAAAAGCCGAAGTAAGCTTTCTCTCCGTATTAAAGTTTCGCTCCTCAAATATTCTGGAGTAGTTTTCGCGTATACACTGTCGTACAAAACACACAAACTTTAAGTTATACATAATAAATTCTTGCGCACATCCACAGGTGCCACGTGGTATGTTAGGAATTTCAATCTATTCAAGGACTTGAGACTACACATTATCGCGGCCCTCTTTAAAAAGCAGACAAAACGGTACTTCGATGATTCGAAGTGGTTTAAGGTTGATACCTTAAACCACTCCAACCGATTAACATCTGCAGCTGTATCAAACAATATTAAGCTTTGGCGCAAGATAACGCCGGCCTAAGCGATAAAGCGTGTGTGTGTGTAATCACAAAATCAATGTTTATCTGTAATAAAATAAAAAAAGAGCACAAACATGGTAAAAACTACTTGGAGTATAATAAATAGTGGAATTGGAAAACGGACATCCCGACATTTAGAATTTCAAATAAAGATTAATGACAAAATTTCAATAGCATAGAAGTTGCCTTTGTTTTTGAAAAGTTCTTTGCTCCTATTCCAGATTCAACTACACAATCTCTGAAGTCAACGCCCACTCTCGCTGAATCTTTGTTGAAACGTGACGTCGATGTTTGTGGCGTTTCGTTTGCATTTACCCACGTCCATTATAAAGACGTTCTTACAGCATTTATAAACAAAAAAGTGAAAAAACTGCCAATTTAATGGCTTTTCCGTAAAAATAATTGATTAAATAATAGATTGTATTGCTCCATGTCTAGTAGTGATATTTAATGCATGCGTCGATTGTTGTGTGTTTCCGGATCTAATGAAGCAAAGTAAAGTAATTCCATTAATTAAATCCGTTAGTATATCTCACCCTACAAACATTAAACCGATATCAATGCTACCGACGCTCAGTAAAATTTTTGAAAAGCTTATTTTAAATCAACTATTGCAATATTTTTTTATAACAATAATTTGATGAACGTTCAACAATTTAGATTCACAAAGGGTGGCTCAACGACTGAAGATGGTGTCGAGCTTATTCTGTAGATTTTTGGTACCTGGTAGGATTCACGGGCGCAATTGGTGTTTTATTATGGCGTTACCGGGCGATTCCTTCGATTTCTAGAGCCTTATCTAAGCGATAGAATTGAAAGGGTTGACATTAATGTTGAGAAGTCATCAGGATCTGCAGTCAATATGGGCAGGATTCAGTTCTTGGACCATTTCTATTCCTAGTGTACATAAATTATCTACCACATCTTGTTAAGAATAGTCATGGGATTTTATTGTTTGCTGATGATACCTCCTTATTTTTTAAGATTGATAGGTATCAAGCAGCTTTTGACGAAGTAAACAGTACCATATCTGAAATCGTTGAGTGGTTTAGTATTAATAATCTACTGCTCAATGAAAGGAAAACAAAACTTGTAAAATTTTCCCTCCCTGATTCTAAATTGATCAACACAAATGTCATGGTCAAAAACGAGGTACTGGATATTGTGGACACAACCCTATTTCTAGGTCTTACTTTAGATTCTAAGTTACGTTGGGATTCTCATATTACGAAATTAGCGAAAAGACTTGGTTCTGCAGCATATGCAGTCAAAAGAATTCGGCGACTTACAGACGAAAGCACCGCGAGACAAGTTTATTTTCAGTTTTTTTTATAGTCTTATGATCTATGGAATTTTGTTATGGGGTCAGGCATCCGATATTAACATAATTTTCGTACTGCAGAAGCGAGCTATTCGTGCTGCTTATGATCTGAGACAATGACATCTCTCAAAGAAAAATTTAAGAAAATTAATATCCTAACCTTAGCATCATAATACACATACGAAAATAATATATGTCAAGAGACATATAGAATCGTTCTAAAAAAGGAGCGAAATCCAGTACATTAAAACTAGACATAAGAACGATCTTGTTGCTCGTAAGACCCGCCTAAGTTAAGTTAATAAACCATTTAAGGGGATGTGTATATGCTTTTATAATAAGATTCCAGCTGAAATTCAAAATTTGCCAATTGCTGAGTTTAAAAGTTTCGTTAAAAGAAAGTTGTATGGTAAGGGCTATTATACCGTGTCGGAATGTGTTAATGAAAAAAGCCTTTGGGATTGAACTGCTCGGCTATCAGGTTACTTCATATTGTTTTCAAATGTCGACTAAATTTGTAATTACTAAATCCTTTGTGTTGATGAGTAAAAAGAGTAAGCCTTGAGTTTCTTGCTCATTTTCTCAAGATGAATCAGCATTTGGAATGGGGATAATGTCGAAACGAATTTATTAATGACGTATTTCAAGTGTAATTTCATTACCTACGAAATAAAGATATTTTTGATTTGATTTGATTAAGCAGACCCTGACGATTGTATGCACAATCATTAATACTACTTCTTCACATGAAGCGGACACCGTGAGTCTCTGCCTGACTTTGTACCGTCGTAGGCGTAGACGCAGACCGCTGGGAACTTCTGTCAGGCCCACAGGCCTAGCACATCAGACTCGTACTATCACACCCCTAATACGGGGGCGGCTATCCCTGCCACCGCTGCCTCCAGTGGCGACCTAAGCCGAGTTTCGTGTCATTCTGAGACGTCCCTATGCAGTCGATTAAAAACATTATGCGGCTTGAATGCAAATCTCACCGCGCGTAACGCATTCGGTTAGGCTGTGAAAGCCTTCGGGCTGACAATAAAGTATGAAGAGGTGATTTAGACAGTAAATTTGACACTGTTCATGTGCCAATACGCGTGTTCGTATTTCCATTTTTTTTCTATAAAGATATAGCATACCTCCTGCAAAAAAAATATCTATCACAATCCATATCAGAAGCTCATGCGAATAACGTCTACGAATAAAATAGTGGAATCTTTATCCTGACCATTCATTATTTCACTCCCGTTGTAAAGAAATGTCATTTGAAGCCAAAGGAAGATCTGGGTAGAGCAACATTTATTAAGTACTTTTTTGTATTAATAATGTTTCAAATTCAACAGTCACATCCGTTGCCGCAAATTGTATAAAAATGGATTGATTTGATCAAGAAATATCGTTGTACAAATTTTTCTCAAAAAGTGTTCTTTTAGAATGTTTTTTGTACTACACTTCTTTATACTTTTGGTCTACCGATAAATACCAAAATCTGAACTAGTTCTTTTCCTTTAAAAATCAATATCGATCGTTGCTCACTGCTTTAAAATCGGTTGGTTCGCTCGAAAGATCCTTTAATGAATAAATCTAAAAAACGGGATTTTTCAAAATAACTTGTGAAAATCTCGATGGATTGATGTTTGATACTCTGTCACTTTTTTTATTGATAGTTACATCGAATGCAGTAAAATAGATCAAAATTCAACGACACGTCGGAAAGATATTGTAATTCAAAATAAAAAAAATCATATATATATATTTTTAATAAATTTAGATATTTGAACTCTAATAGTTCAAAACTTGTTATATTTATGAGCTCGAAGAGTTCAAAGAACAACTAAAACTTAGTGTTATTAAGATTTTGAATACTTTGAGCTCGAGAGTAGCAAAAACTTTCAAAGATGGCCTGCAGGGTCAACCGTCCTTCAAAGTTTTTAGCTCAAAAACCTCAAATGCTTGAAAACAGCTTTACATTTGAAAACTAAGAGCTCAAAAATACATTGATAAATATCATAGCGCGAAGTTTTAGGAATGGCCTACAAGATCAACTGATTTTACTTGTTCTTAGAGGCCATAAAAACAATTCGATATATGTGGGCTTTCTTCGTCAAAAGAAAAGCTAAAGCTATATATCGCCAGCCTTTGTTATTAAGTTATTAAATAATTAAAATAAATAAATCACTTTTACAATATTACTACGTACAGAACCTTAAGAATTAATATGCTATACCTTTGGCTTAAGTATCGGTGCTCACTTTGCATAAATGTTGAATGCAAAAAAGCGACCGGAAATTAGTTGATCATCCTAACGTGCATATAAATCTTGATTTAAAATATTAATCTTGGGTTTAACGAAGGCTTCAATATCTTCATTGCATTTCATGCATTTCAATGCCTTCATTAAAATGCGAGAGTGGGCGGCGTACCTCGAACCTGTCGCTCTATAAATATTTGTGGCGATCTTTAAATATATCATATTTGCATATCCTATTGGGCACATATTCCAATAAAGCCAGCGGTGACTGTATATTCGTGCTATAAATAACATTCCACACAAATATTTACGACTTTAACATACGCCGTCGCCTGCGCAGAGTAAAATAAATTAGTTTCTTTTTTATATCGAACCTGATCAATCCTCTCTAACAAACTCGTGCTCAATCCTAAATTTAATGTCGGTATAAGTTCTAGTTTGGATGTCGTTTTTATTTTTATGGGTTTCTCTCGTAATCCTGGTTCATTCAAGTTTCTGACATCGATCTCGATTCCGCTTTAAGTGTTGATCCTCATTTTAATCTCGATCTAAATCCAGATTCTATCCGGTTTCGATGGCGTTGTGACACAATGTATATGCTAACCAAAGTTACAGTAAGTGCGTACAAAGTTTGAGTTTATTGATTTTGTATATTAAGAAAAAAAATATATTAAAATTTAATGTTTATGTATACCTTTTTATTTATTATATGATGCACAAAACTATCTACTTTTATCAGTGTCTCTAATTTTGTAATATAAAGTGATTAAAAGCGCATGCGCTCGTGCACAGATACACGTATTCAATTTCCATTTCTGCGTTTCTTCTTTCAAAGGTAAAAACGAATAGTATTAAGTCAAACCTTATGAAACTTAATAAACAAACGTGGTAAATTACGGAGAACTGATCACTGAGTGGTGATATGTATCACGAAATTATATTGTTAATTTAATAAATGTGTAACGAACATTTTTCTTTTATACCTACACATATTTTTTTGATACAAAAACTTACTTAGTCAAAGTTGAAGGAAAAAACGTACAATGTAATAATTATGTCCATTTTTTGGAGATTTTGTTTATTGTGTTATCAGATTAAAAACAGCTCACCCAATTAGCATAGAGTTTCTAAAAGGAAATAGCTTATATCCTGTGCCACTCTTATTTTAAGATCGTTTTAATCTTAATTTATCACAAGAAGAATTATGTCACAGACAAAACCGCTAAACATTGAAAGCTAGGCCCATATTCATTGTATAGGATGATACGCTAAAAATTATAATAATCTAAAAATAATCCATGTATCAGATGAAAATTAATCCATAAGGAGTACGCTCTCTTGACGTGATCTGCGAACGGCTTTGAGCTCCACTTTCACATAGAAAATTAGAGCTCATAACGCAACTATTAATAATTAATGTGATGATAATTATTGAGCAGCTCGCAGGACGCGTGTCTGCGTGTTTTCCCGCTCCTCGCGCAATTTCATTATCTTAAAGGTGAAATACCAACAGAGGCAGGATAAGTACTTTGATTTTACGCCCCCGAGTTTGGCGCGGCTCGACAGCGCCGCCCGCGCCCGAAATGTAAATTAGCAAAACATCTCTCCGAATTTTCATGTGATAACAGGCGGGGCACCCCATTGTTTTTGCTCCTTATCGCGCGCCCTTAAACCTAGATTTGATTAGGCGAGAGCTTATTAAGAGTAAACAGTTTTTGCCATAAAAAAATAATATTTTGATTTTTTTCTGCGACAGTAGATTCGGTGATGTTTTTTAATAAAATCGGTATCTGACTGAATCAATACAACAACTATTAAGAAGGCATGTCAAAATGTATTTTTTTTAAGTTTCATAGTACTTAATACTAACAAAAATTTGTCCTTATTCAAGAAGTACAAAACTTTCCTTAAGCCGTATAGATTTATATCAAAAATATCCCATTATTAGGCATAGTTTCCATTTTATTTGAAAATGATTATAACTATTATATTGAGATAAATTTGGCTTCCAATTTAAAATGAAAGCAGTCCTTTGACTGATGCAAATAAAATAATACTTGCAGGCTAAGGTAAAGTATAGCGTGCTTCAAACGTATATTGACATGTATATGTTCTTAATGGACCCCAAAACGGCTGGACCGATTTTATATAAACTTTCAGGAAATATTCAAGTTAACCCAGCGGGTGATTCTGTATGAAGTTTGGTGGCGGTTAGATCAACAGATTTTTTAATTTTTTATGGTATTATCGAGGAGCAAACGAGCATACAAACCACCAACGTCAATGCTGCTCATAGACACTAGCGTCTCCGAAGGAATCATCGGTGTGTTGCTGACCTCTTGGGTGGGAATAGGTTATTCGATGGAGGAAGAAACGGGTCGATGAATAGCGGAAGGGGCTGAGGGATGGAGGTTGTGGGATGAAGACTCCTCGTGGGTGAATAGGCCATCGGAACTTCCACTCACTGATTAGAAATCAACCCCTCAAACTAGTACTTTACGCAAGTATTTTGTAAGAGTATGGTATTGCACCGAGCCGGCCCATTTACGTGCTGCAGCCAAGTTAATCATGGCATGGTTCTATTACAACAAAAGGCAATTTTGCACATTTTCCCTAAAACTTAATATATTTTTTTTGAAAGTTGGCAGGCACTGTAGATATCTGCCAAAAATTCGTTACATGACCTCTTCCATCCATCCACCAGAAATCATCTAGCAATAGATAATTACTACTGCCTATGCGAAGCCGGAGTGGCTCGAAAATTATATTTTCATTATGTCACAGATGTTATTCTTCATGATTTTAACATTGGAATATTTTAAAAATTTTTTTTCGTTTTACAATCTTAATAGAACTGTTTTGCGTCGTAAAAAATGTACAATGCGTTTTATCTCCGCTTCTCTTTTTGCCCTAACGGAAAAATATTACAACAAATATTTGGAACTCAGAATACAAAATTTTGATGAAAAATTCTTAATTTTTGAAATCTAAGTCAGTCTTAACAACTTCAAAAATATCAGTGTTGTATGTATTCTGAATACTGAAATTAAAAAAAAAAATTGATTAGTAAAACTTTAATGTACCCAAGCAAAAACTTTATTTACGTTTGGAATACGGATATTAAAAAAAATGTATAGAATAAAATTGTAATGCGTAATAAATAACTTTCACTCCGCCCTCGAGGGTATAAATTTATTTTTGTACCTTTTTTCGGTCTACTTTTTATACAATAAATGCATGCAGGCCATATTTATAGCAATTAAGTAATTTTACGGTTACCTAATTTTATTTTAGATACAAAATCAGTTATAAAAATGTCTATTGGAGAATTATTCTAATAATATTAAAAAAAAACACGTGTGGCACTCGGAGACTGCCGCGGTAAAGCTATTGGATAGTATTTTTTATCAACTTATGCAATTATAATTATTTATTTATTTTATTTATGCTGTATTTTTTTTGAGGAGGTACCCTAACGCCGAAACTCTAAGCAGGCATGAGTCACCAGATTGCGGGCGAAGAGGGGGGATTACGAATGCACAGTAACGCCGATACAACCAATGCAACCTAGAGGCGAGTTGCTAAACTAAAGAGACAAGCGTGATATTTCAAAAAGTCATTTAAAGTTCTGCTATTTATCGATAGATGGCAAAAGTAAAAAGTATCACCGCTGTGCCGGTCGGAGTGGAGGGTGTTAGGCTATTTTCGTCACGGAATTTCTGGATTCGGTCTCCATGCTCAAGGCCCGCGATAGAAGCTATGCAATAGCTTAAAGGGCCTTACAAATCCTTGCCGAACACTAGCAAAGCCAAAGAAAATTAAATGTTATATCCATACACAGATCTACTCTAAAAGATTCATTAGTGAAGTCGTGAAGTTTTATTTCACCGTAAAGTGGTCCGGTCGTTCTGTTTTTCATTTTTTTTTTGTTTTTGCAAAACCCTCCATGAAAAGCAAACGTCACATCAAAGAATTTTCAGGGACACCTTCCAATATTTTTCCAAAAACCCCATCCGCGGTCGCACAAAGCGCGGAGGCACTTAAGTCCCGCCGCCTCGTCATGGCGTTTTCATTACTCGTGTAAACAAATTTTAATCACTTAGAACAACATGACGCACCCCCCGCAAAGGATTACACGAGGCCCCGCGCGCCGCGGGCTCGGCGCAGTGTCGCCACCTTGCTAGAAGGTACATTTTATTTCTTCTGGAGTAACCTGCCTTTTATTCCTATTATAAAACTCGAATTGTCTGTCCGATTAGGCCCCTTTCACGTAAGAACCGCTCATCCAACTTATATATATATATATATATATATATATATATATATATATATATATATGTATATATTTTTATTTAAAGCTAAGATATCAGGCTGTTATAGGATTTACTTTGTTACATATATGAAGTTGTGTACAAAATAAACAGTGACGATAACTGTGAGGTATCGGTAATCGAAGGTGAGAAAAAACGCATAGATGGCTTATGCTGAGTAATCGATAAGAGATGTATCATATGTATATTCCTAAAGATGGTCGAGAATATGTGTTTTGTTTTTAAAATTATACTCAGTAATTGCTGATCGAACGCCGGGAGTGGCGGGGACAGAGACAAGTGAACGTGTTCGGCTTCAAAAGGCACCAACAATTTATAAATTTTGATTGTTACGGACAGCCGCGCAACTAATGTAAATTGAAAGATTGTATTGTGTCTTATACGGACTTGATAAAGAATTTAGTAATTGATATCTATGTTTGTGTGTATTTTATTAAAGAGTTTTTTGTATAGTTTTTTTATTACCCGGGTAGGGACTAGTTTTAAGGAAAATATTTGTTTGTTTTTTATTAGAATTTTGTATTTGATAAATTGAATATTTGAAATGTAATGTGCGTGTGAGTTGCATACGAAATTGTGCTTTGGTGGAGAGGACCAATGATAGGCCTTAAAAAGCGGCCGTCATTATGGCACGGCCGCTAATCGGTGTCTCGGGCGCTAGTGGCGCCAATGCATATGCAAATGAAGTTCATGGCCACGCCTCCCCAATTAAAATGTATGCAACTCACATGTGCAACAGATGCACCACCTATAAAATGCAGTGGGAGTGGTGCATCCGACACAGTTGCTAGGCAACCGTCACATTGTGAAGCTCGGCTGAATAAAGAAGTCTGAAAGAAAACGCTGTCCATCATTAATCGCCGCCACACCGCAAGAAATCCGCTGAATCAGAAGCGTTCGCTCGTGAAGAGAAACAACCCGAGGTGCGGGCTTACGCGGCGATAGCTGAAATCGCCGTTACATAGGTTATTTTACAAATTTTATACAAAACTTTAATATTAAATTTATAAATTCATACGTCGTTTGGATTGACAATATATTTTATTGTTGAAGTATGTAGCGCGCATAGTATCAGAATCAATCAGTCAGTATCAGAATCAGGCAGTCAGTGCTACAAGTTTATTGAAAATCGACCAAATGAAAGTTCTCTAATTTTGTTTTATTTACTATTTAAAGGACACAGCCCAGTATTTTTGTAACAACCGACACGTTGGAATATAAATAGTCACAAATATGGCTCAAATTCATATAACAGATCTGGATGAAATTTTATTACTCAACATAAAATGTTTGCACAGTATAATCACACTTATAATATGTTGATATTAAATAATACTATTTCCATTATATATATAGCCATTATCCAACGGCTTTGCTGAGCATAAACTAATACGCGGGGCGTACTAAGGCTTTTGGAATTGGCCACTTACATACACAATATTTAAAAAGTAATTACTACATTTGAAAATGGAACTCTTCGGCTCTACAGCCGAAGAGTTCCATAACTCCAAACAAACTGTATTCTACAATACAGTTTGTTTCAACTAACTGTCAATTGTTCATACATTGTGGTGTCATTTTAAAAATTGCGTATCTTCATCATTATGGATTTAAGCCGTGAAAATTTCCCTAATATGATTTTCTACGATTTATAGTGTAATTTGATAGCTCAGCAGAACCTTGCTCTGCTTTTAATTACTTTTGGCGATGAAACACTATACAAGACGATTATTTATAACTCGGTGACGGTCTCCGTCCACGGCTGATAGCAATAAAAACATCGGTGCTGTACTTTGTATGATCGAAACAGACAGGCATGAGACCTACCATGAGATTCTGGCATCCTTAGGCATAGGCATGAATCAATAATACAATCAATTCTAAACAAATATTTAGGTAACAAGAAGTTGTGTTCGCCGTGGATCCCACACAATTTTAGTGAGGCTCAAAAAACCGCCCGCGTCACTAGGTGTAATGCCATTCTTACCATATTCAAGCAAGGAACGCCAAACCTGGTGTGGGGAATATAACAGGTGATGAAACATAGATTTATTGCTATGACCCCAAAACAAAGCAGTAATTGACCGTACGGCTCTATCCAGATGAATCGAAACGAATCAAAGTAGCGTGCGAGTGAAGTGCCTCTAGGCAGATGATTGCGTCTTTTTTTTAATGAAACTGGACACGTGGCTACTGTTGCTTTAGAAAATTGTCGTAGCATGAACATTGATTGGTACACAACCATTTCTTTGACGGAAGTTATTGACTAACTCCGTAAAAATAACCGTAAACGTCGTATCATTATACATCACGACAATGCCAGTTTTCACACGGCCAAACAGACAAATAACTTTTGAGGGAGAAAACGTAGAACTTATTAACAATCCTGCAAATAGTCCCGACTTGGCTCATAGTGACTTTTTTTTTGTTCGCAAAACTTAACAACCAATTAAGCTGTCAACGATTTTCATCAGAGGATGAAAATCGTTAAGGATGGTGTCGAAGAGTGTGAAAAACACGTTTCCGAGGTCAGAACGACAGAGCGGCAAAAATGTTTTAGAAATTGGTTTATTAATATGAAAAAGTTTATTTATGCTAACGGGGAATATTTCAAAAGAACAATAAATTCATTTTTGACCAATCCCAGTAATTTAACGTTAAACAATAACGTTTTTCCTTATGATTCAGATATGACCGTGGTTTCACTCGCGCGTGCGTACAATGAATCCCTTTATTTTTAATATTAATCATTCTCGCGTTCAATTCCGATCACGGTCGTGTTATTGATCTCAAATCTGTTCCCATCGACAGCTATTGCTTGGCGACAAACATCCACACAAATATACTTTTACATTTTTTGTACTATGAATAGCCTATAACCACCTACAAACGCGTCCGCATCGAATGGTCAGTCCCAATTACAATTCGTCCATCCATCACCGTACGATAAATATTCATACAAAAATACTTTTACTTTTTGGATATCAGACGTAACCATTGACAATGTGTACTTTATCAAACTGAAAAAAAAGTATATTACAATAATTAGAGACCGAACTACCATAGTGCGATTTGAACCTGTTAAAATTCTTATTGTTAAAATTGCTATAATAACAAATATCTACGTAAAATAACATATTTGAACGGAAGTTTCTTACAAATAAGTCCGGATGTATAATTATATACACATTGCTTTTGAGGAAAAATAAACTAATGATATACTCTATGCATATTTAGCCAAACTCTCTTACTTTAGTTTCTGTCATGACATCGGAGATAGCTTTGCATACAAAAAATATATGAAAAAACAAAATTTCTTCATATTTTCTGTTTTTGTGAATTTTTCATGTTTTAATTTAATTAATTATTCTGATATTCCGGGCGGAGATTAAACAAACGTCCTAAACATCATAAAAATTTATGCTGCCGCTCTTGAGTTATAACTAACACAACTTTGTTTGATATATATAATACAGGTTTGGTTCAATTAAGTAATACGTATTTTTTCTCGCTTAAATGTTCTAGGCGCTAAAGAAACTTGTCTCGTTGGTTGAATAATACTACATTAGCTTTTTGGCAAAAAACAATAAAAAATATTGTACATAATTTTCTTCATTAAGTTATAATTTTTTTTGTTAAGCTACAATTTTTAATGTTTGATTAGATAATATAGTTGGTAATATTGCGACTTAATTCATAATCGAAATAAAAACCAAAAAGAAAAATTGTGCTATCACATCGATGGTTATGGAGTAAATTGGTTGTCGAGATAGAGAAATGCAATCATCTCTTTAAATCATTATGAGCACCTGTCTATGAGCAACTAATACAATGGAAATATTATAATAAATGAAGAAGACTTAAAAACAAAATAACTTATTTATCTTTTAAGTGATGAGCAATCGTAATAGTGTTTTTGAACATCCGCTAAACAAATAAGGAAAATTCTAAAAAAATTTTGAAAAACTATTGAGATCCAGATTTTAAGATCATTTATCATTAGTGATTTATTCATTCATTTAAAAAAATAGAAATGAAAAAAAGAACGAAAAAAAAAATTAGTCTGATTTTTGAGAAACGAGTTTTCACCAAATATCAATATTTTGAGATTCCAGAAATCTTTTATGACATATATCTTATTAACGTATAAACTGATTGAAATCAATTTATGGCATTTGAAAGGACTTGACTTAAATATGAATTCTTAAAAATTGGCCATTCATGTGCGAGATAAATTTTGTAAATTTTGTAAATTTTGAAATTTTGGTAAATGGTAAGTACGAAATTTTCCACGAAAATGTTCTTCATAATGTAGTCGATACTACTGAATGAATCGATTACACAATCTAATCAGTTTTATTTTTGATAAAAATGCGTCAAATTCTGTAAACTTTGTCAAAATCGGTTCATTTGATTAAAACATAAGATAAACGACAAATTTTCAAAAAAAGTATTTAAAAATAACTTTTGAAATTTTTGACTCATCTGTTTTTAAAATTCAGTCATCATTAGTGCTTAAAATATACCGAATGACGCAAGCCACATTTAAATTGATTGGTTTGATCAAAAGATACCGTCAAGAATTTTTCAAAATAAATTTTGAATTTATTGGCTGAGTAATTTTTAAGATCTCATCGTTTATTATACTTAAATAAAAATGTGTTTAATGGTACAAGGTATAAAATATCAAAAATAATATAATATACAAACAATTTTTTTCTCCTTTTTTTTTTTGCAAAGAGTACTGATTATTTTGAACTGGAACAGCTTAAAATATCAAAATTATTGCGATAGACTCTAAAAGCTCGAAAACGTAAGCAATAATGTTTCTAAGCTCACGGAACTCGAAAATAGCGGAATATTGGAAGTGGCATGAAAGATTAACCGTTGTACAGATTTTCTAAAATATAAAAATGCATACATTAGTTACAAATTCATTTAGTAATACGATATAGCCTGTGCCATTCGATAAATGGGAACAGTGTGAATCTTGTACATGATTTGAATATCTGAAATACTCATCAATAAAATTGTAAGCTACATAAGCGATGTGTTTTATCTTCACGTTTCGATTTCCTGAGAAACAAGTCAATTTCCACCGCGACAAGGGAAACATTAGGAGGAAGAGATACGATCTTGAGAAAAGATGAATAAACAGCACAATATACAATTTATGGCGTAAAAGAAGACGCGGGCGGCCGTGGATCGGGAGAAATTGATAGCGGACGACTTTCAATGTACTTTCCGACAAGTCATAACTGCAATCTACATGTAGAATAAAAAAGTGACAAGAACTAGAATCGCACGGCGCATGATTGGTACTCCAAATTGTTGCCAATTTTGAAATAATAATGTTTTACTCAAAATTGCATTATAGTTTGTTGCGCGTTATCGGGTTACAGTATTTTTTTTGTACCGTATTTTGATTGCCAGAATATTGCACATATTATTTTCACGTACGTACTCAGTACGTCTCTAATAAACACAAATATAAGCTAATGAACGCTATTATTTCATCTCTTAAATAGCAATAAAATCGTATTCGCTTCAATGATTCGGTGTCCCAAAAATCAAAATAAGTTTGTTAAAACGATCGCTAGTCATCGGTCTATTTTTATTAGATTGGTCGTCTTTTTTTATTTGTTAAAAATTACCTGCTCTCAAAGAGAAATTTTAATCAGGCCATAATAATTCTTCGCCGAGTTTTCGTTCTGGGGAGTGGATCGCCTTGAAATTAAAAGTTCGCTCGTCCGCGCAATTCGAGCGAAGTAATCTTAGAGTATAGAAACAAACACCACACGCCAATAGAACACCAAAAAGTTTGTAACATAATAATTCAATCTTAATATTATAAATAATGCAAGGCTGTCGTCTTTTAGTCGAATCCTGTTCTTTTCGATCTTGCGATATCGTCACATCACAATAGAACGTGAATAAAAATAATTTTCTTTTTAGGTTTGATTTATCTATATACATATATATATATATAAAAGAAAGTGTGTCTGTATATATCGGGTAGGCTCCGAAACGGCTGAACAAATTTCAATGAAACTTTAAGGAAATCTTTAGATTGACTTGATGAGTAATCCTGTAAAGTTTGGTGACGATTGGAGCACTTTACTTTTTCAACTGTTAAATACAGGTATGAAAAATAAAAAATACCGGGGGCGAAGCCGCGGGCGAGCCGCTAGTTTACATATAGATGACGGTAAATGAAGAAATTTACGAATCAGTGGGAGAGCCGTGCTGTGGTCGAATTACATTTTTGGTTTGCAAAATGGAAATGGACGGTTCGATCGACGTAGTATGAAGATGAAGCACACGTCTCGTCAACTTTTGATTCATTTGATAATTTTTGCACTAATACGATTCACCTAAATCACAAGCATAAATATATAAATAACCAGCCTTAATTTAGAGACATATCAATATTATTGAAGAGAAGGTTAACCTACACCATATCTAATTCGCTTTATATATCAACTCACTGCATATCATTTTATTTCGCGTTTTTTAAAGCGTTTTTTGTTGTTTTTAACTACTACCATATAAATACAAAAATCGTATACATGGAAACATATATTCCTCAATTATATTTATATTGTTCTTTCAAGAAGTAAATTTAATAAAACGTCTCTTTCATTACAAAACGTTTGCAGCGATTCATCAATCTACGTAAGTCTGAGTCAAGATATAAGCAATCAAGATGTTAATAAATTCACGTCGCACCATCCTTTATACTGTAAATACGAATCAATCTGTTTTTCTATACAAATGGTTTGTGATCCGATCTATCGGGCCTTCGAGTAAATATTTATTGTGCTACACGAGAAATTGATTCAAGCAAATTTTGCCGATCTGTATAGAGCTTCATTTAGAAATTGAATTCGAGAAAAAGCTTTTAAGATTTTTCGCGATTCGGACTCGCTGTCCTCGGCTTCGGGCCTATTATCGAAATCGTAGGTGTTGGCATACTCAACGATGTTCAGTCTCGCTATCACTGAACTGGTAAAGTAAATAGAGCGATACTATGGTTTTTCCTTTCTTCGAGCCTCACCATTGTCTCACTGAACGCTTATAGTGACGACAAATGATTTAATCTCTGAGCTAGAAGAACTCAGTATCGATCCTTTCCTTCGGTCGCATACAGTGCAGGGCATTCCAGCATCTGTGCGCTGTATGCGATGATATATATAATCAAAAGTGTGGTAATCAAAATCACTGGACCTTTTGAACTTGTAAAAAAGAGATCTATATTCTATTTAAATCTTTATTATATGTAAATCTGGGTCCTGTCTGTACGCACAATATTTGTGTATTTTTTTTTACATATATTCGTTTTAGGCCACACTTAATCTAGTGTTGTGATATTTTTTGTTTGTTTTCATGTGCTCTAAATTATAACTAAGCAACAGCTTGATCGATCTTGATGGATTTGAAATGAAATTTTAAAATAATGAGGTAAATATCACCTCTATAAAGTCTAAGCCTGTTTGTTTATCTGAACAAATCTCCAAAACAACTGAACAAATTCCATATAGGTAGATTACGGCTTGAATTACACAGTTAGACCAGACAACAGACAGAGAGGATTATGGCAGAATCCGATAGATGATGTTGTGGTCGAGCTGTTAAGAAACCTATATTTGTGGACGAAAATGAAATAATGTATGTTCGCTTAGCGCAAAAAAAAAAAATCACGTATCTGAACATGATAGGTGGCGATGTCATTGTTTTAATAATAAATTTTACATTCTAAAATGGTTAATGAGAAAAAAATCTGAAAAATGGTTGACCCTGGAGATTATTCATAAAACTTGGCGCTATTATATTTATCTATATATTTTTGAATGGTCAGAAACATAGTAGTCAATATTTTTTTAGCTTTTCAAGCTCAAAAATTCGAAAGACGGTTGACACTGCAGGCCATCCCTGAAAGTTATTGTTACTTTCGAGCTTACATCTTTCAAAAATATACTTAGCAGTAAATTACCGAGTTTTCGAGGTCTTAAAATTGATTGTAGTACTTTTCGAAGCTCTCTGAGCTCATAAATATAGTTTCATTGCGTTTTGAGCTCCCCGAGTTCAAATTTTCGAGAAATTTAACTTAACTAGACTCCTTTCTAATACCATAAAGAAAACTGCCGTTTAAGTTGGTTGATTCATCCCAAGATTATAACGGTTATTAGACACAAACAGACATTAAAACGCCAATATCTGACGAGAACTCGATTTCGACGGAAATCAGTAACTAATAGGAAGTTACTGTTTTCTTAATTTTTTTTCGTTTTTCGTAGATTTAAGAAAATGTATTGAGAAACAGACCTGCTTAAAGCAGGTCTATCAATGAATGCAACGAAGACTAAAGTAATGGCGAATGCACTAAGAGAAAACATAGAAATAGGATAATATAGATGAATATTTAGTACAGCTTATATCAATAAAAGGCCAACATTTCAAAGAAATCGACAGACCAATAAGCAACACTTGGAAACGATATTGGTCACTAAAATAAATTGTTAAAACTGAAGCGCTACCAATGTCAGTAAAAAGCAAACTATACAACACAAGCATTCTCCCATGTCTTGCTTATGGGTGTCAAGCATGGGCGGCTTCGAGCAAAATAAATCAAAAATTAATAGTCCGCTAGTGTAACATGGAAAGAAGCATGCTGAACTTAAGGTTAAAGGATAGGTGGACGACTTTAAGTACAAGGGAAAGAACAAAGGTGAGCGATGTCATACAAAAAATAACGTAACTCAAATGGAACTGAACAGGACAGGTCATATCATGAGCACCCTTTAAGGAAAATAGACGAAAGATGTAAGAGAATGGTATCATGGAAATGGAAAGTGACAAAAGGGATGGCAGATCAAAAGATAGGAAGATGATTTACGAAAAGGATGGATAAGGTCAGTTCGAGATAGAGTGGAGTAGAAAAAGCTAGGGGAGACCTATGTGGAAGGACAATCTGACCAACAAAATAGTTACTGATTAATATTATTCTGATTTAGAGTAAAAATTACCAAAATATTAATTGTTAAATGAATAAAAAAACTTGTTAAAAATGACTTGATAGTTTGCTCAGTTTTTTTTATTTTCTAAGGACTCCGATTGACCGACGTACCATATATTTTTTTTTCCGAAAATGCTTTCATCAAATACCAACCGGCAACTAATTTCCCCCCCTTCGGTTGTGCATCGTTGATTTAATCGTATCCATTGGATAATTGTAGATTTTATGTTTCCCGAGCAAATTTGTATCTCACTCATCGAAACTATGGAATGAGTTTCCATTGGTGATATTTTCATGCAAATGCGATAGATATAAAAGAAATTGGAGAGCGTATTCATATTTTTAAAGTGACCGTAATACGCCTACCACACTCATGTTATTACGGACGCTCAAGGGCGGCAGTGATTTTATAGTTTTATAAAAGGTTTTTCATTACATCAATACGATTTCGCTGATTTTATGATTATCTGTTATTACTACCTAATATTACCCTACTTCGATTGTTGTTAAGATGACGTATAAATTAAAAATAACCTCCGCTTACTAAGAACATAATAGAATGTATTTGAAGAACGTTTTAGGCAACAAGGGGTTTGCGCATTATATTTTGCTTGGGTTTGATTTTATCGAATTAAAACACTGAATGATATTAAAAGACATATTTACGTTGGCCGTGGGCTCTACGTTTTCCTCCGCTTGAATACGATTTATGCTAACATTCCTATAAAAAAACTGGCCAACAGCACGTCGGAGCATGCCCATTATAGAGTTCCGAAGTCATTATTACAAATAATGCACTGCAGATGAAAAAAGTACGTTGGTACACTTTTCCAGGTTTCCCGCACAAAATAGTTATGAGAATTTTAGTCGCTTATAATTATAAAAACATGCACATATGTCGACTATTACTATTAAACTAGTATAAACTAAAGTGCATCAGCGAAAGAGCGTATCTTTATGGCACTTACGTCTTTGGTGAGAAGTGCAGTTTTCGGCTATAATTCAAAAAGTATATTCGACCATACTCAAAATAATTTTAATTGAATCATTTATTAAGCGTTATCTTAATTATTTTTTTCATATTTTTTGGAGATACTGTTTAGAAAATAGAGGGGGGGGGGACAATTTTTGCAACGTTCGGAGCAATTGTTTCCGAAATTATTCAAGTAATCAGAAAAATTGCTTAAAAACCTTAAAATATTTTTAAAAGAACTGTCGAAATATGTACCACAAGTTGATGTGTGCTGAAAAAATTTTTGTTTCAGCTTCTGTTACATGTATGGAGCGCTCCCCTAGAAACAATTTTTTTTAAATTTAACTTCCAAGCTAAGTAGTGGCATATACAAGCACCTACACTATTAATTTCAACAATATACGTCTTGTAGTTTTTGAATAAAATACCTGTGACACGGACGTAACAATAAAGATAAATTACACAATAATAAAAAATCTGGAATTTATAAATTAACTTGTGATGACTGTAAATCAATATATATAGGACAAACCGGACGTTGCTTTGAAAAAAGATATAAAGAACATATTTCGGCCTTTAAAAATAATAAATCAGACAGATCCCATTTTGCTAAACATCTATTAGAAACCGGTCATAAGCTTAATAATGATCACAAATTCGATGTCTTGCATGTGTGTGAGAAGGGGTTACGTTTGAATGTTTTGGAATCCTTCGAAATTTTAAAACATAAAGATAATAATAATATGCTCAACGACCAAATTGACGTTTATAAATCGCCATTATTGGACGCTTGCCTGTAACTACTTGGGTAATGTTGGTGATGGTTAGTCTGTGACATTTGACAAGCATGTCTATCGGTGGTGATCTGTGGCTGTCTTAATAATGTTTTCGTCACTCTTTGACCATTGCATGACAGCGGCCTGTCTAACGAGGTTGTGTTGGTTGTTTTAACGCTCCTTGTACCCTGGTGGATGTGACTGTCGGCAATTTCCTGAAGATGTGCCTTGTTGGCATGAAACGTACGTAGAACTAAACAATTTAATAGTTGGCGGAATTAGATAATTATAATAATAAATAACACTTGCTTAGGTGTTCGATATCTGTCAATCCTCTGGAATCAATATTCAATCATTTGGATAGAGATTCGTAGTGGAGAGGCAGATTCGAGGGTCAGCGGTGGGTTGCATGCTGCATGTTAATGCATGTTGCAGGCAAGCGTCTACTATGGATTTCCGCGAATTAACACCTCATACAATACAATATCTGGCATAATCTGTTTTTATTATAATTAATATTTTATTTTTTAGTTGTTTAACTTTGTGGCGTATTGTTATTGCATTTATTTTATTAAAAGTCTTGTGGAGTTTCAATAACAATACATATTTAATTAAATATCTACTTGTACTAATTAATTGACAATTTGACATTTTGCCTCGTTAACTTTATAAATCATGAGTCGTAGACCTTCCGTCCGAAATTTAGAACAAAAAATAAAGACTGCGCTTTTAGAATTTAAAGAGTTTAGATAAATGTGTGATTGCCTTGTAGGCGAGCGTGATGATCACGAGACAGAAATAAGATCGGTCATATTTATGAACACAAAATTAAAAGGCGCATTAGCCGAATTAGATATTAAACGCAATGACCTGCTCGATCGCTCGCAAAGACTGGTGAATGAAACGGTCGACTGTCGGAATCAGTGCGAGCGATCGCTGCTCCAAGTACAAGCTCTGCAGGAACAGCTGCAGAACAGTAGAATCAGGACGCATGAATTACAACACTGATTGGATTTGAGTAGAGTGAATGAGACGATCAAATTGCGCGACTTAATGTTCACTCCACCAACTGACACGCAGAAAACGTGTGTTAATTTAAATAGTGCCAAAAAAAATTAAGAATTTTTTTAAAATAAATAAATTTATAAAACGTTCTACAAAAATTAAAAAACAATTTAAAATTAGTCACAAAAAAAATTTTTGAAAATCAGAACTTGGAGGTACATAAATCTATAAAAAGTTATGAACATAAACTCTTTAAAAGGGATTTTGAGTGTCACAGTCTTCAGCAACAAATGTAACGTTTGCAAAATTGTTTAGCAGAATTAACTGCACAAATTGAGTCGCGTAAATTGAATTTAAATTTAAACTGAAACGTAGATTTTAAATTAAGCCATGACGTTTTGCCGAGTGGAAGTCTGGATTGCACGGCTTACACCCAGGAAACAAAACAGATGACCGGTGCAGTCCACGCCGGGACGCCGCGCTCGGGGCGCGTCGCCTCGCAACACGCGGCACCCACAGCTGGCTAAGATGTTATAATGTACAGCGACGAGTTCTGAAGGTCGATGGGCTTGCAACTCAGCCACCGCTTAGCCGGAAAAATATATTAAGCATTTGTATGTCAGGAGCCTCACATGACAATATATTGGAAAAAATTGTTAATACAAATTTCCAATCTAATAGCATAGTATTTATTTTGATTGGCAGAAAGGAAAAGACTAACAAAAAAGATATTGTTAACTGCTTTTCAAAACTAAATAGTATGAAAAATACAAATAGAGTAATTTTTTTCGCTTTTCCATTCAGTCAAAGCTTGTCAGAAAATGAAAATAATTATAAACATAAATTAAATGTTAATTTACATACATTGACATGTCGTCACATAAATAAATTTTATTTTATTGACATCAATAAAATTATTCAAATATTTTTCTTGGCAAGAAGAAAGTTTATTATACAAAAATTAGCGGAATCGCTTAGTTATATTATTAACATGTCTAGTTACATTGATAAACAACTATGTGCTTCTATTGAGGCAATTGACTTCGAAAATTTAAATTATTTCATAAGACAATAGAGAGTACATCTTGCACTTTTCGATATTATTTAAAAATCGTAATGACTCAGAAACAAGTAAAAACAGTAATATTGTATCAGGATCTAAGAGTCAAAACATAATGACAAAGAGCGTTCAGATATTGTGAGCCTGTCTGTTGAGCGAACTATTGAAGTGGCTTGCGTAGAAATAGAGCAGCTTCTTGTAATAACCGTATACACACCTCCTAAGTCATCTTATGATGTATTTGAAAAAGTAATTCATGACATTTTGTATAAGACTAGTAAAAATTGTACACATATTGCTATTTGCGGAGACTTTAATACCTATTGGAAAATTCTTGCTTATGAGCTAAAATAAAATCTCTATTCCAATGTTATAACTTAGACAAATTATTTCGAGAACCGACTAGGTTCACAGCTACTTTGTCATCCTGCCTGGATGATATATTCACAAATGTTAATCCACAGTATAAGTCAGTTATAAGTAAATTATCATCCGACCATTGTGGATAGCTGGTTACGTCTAAAATAAATAATAAAAAAATATAAAATGTAAAATCGAAATTGTGCCTATGAACATTGGTGGTCTTGAGCAGTTTATATATAATGTATTAAAAAGGTCTCTGATATGTCATACTGTAAAGACCCCAAAGAATTATATAGTTCACTGTTGACTATAATCAGGTTTGAATACAACAATGTTTTTAAATTAAAAAATATTAATGTTAATAATATCATATCATTTAGTGATTGGGGACAGTAGACATTTGTACAAGTAGACATAAATTGTAGGCATTTAAGGAGGAAAGGGCGTATAATCATTCGGATATATTTGTCTAATACATAAGAAATTATTCCAAGATCTTTAAGCGTGTGAGTGTGCAATCGCAAAATCAATATTTATCTATATATATATATATATATATATATATATATATGTGTGTGTATATATATAAGAGCACAAAAATGGTAAAAACTACTTGGAATATAATAAATAGTGAAACTGAAAACGCAAATTCGACATTTAGAATTTCATTAAAAAATTAGTGACAAAATTTTAAACAAATACATAGAAATTGTCTTTGCTTTTGAAAAGATCTTTGCTAGTATTCTAGTTACATCTACACAATCTCTGAAGTCAACGCCCACTCTCGCCGAACCTTTGTTGAAACGTAACGTCGATGTTTGTGGGGTTTCGTTTGCAACTACCCACGTTATAATGACGTTCTTAAAGTATTCAAATGTATAAAAATAAAAAAAAATTGCCGATCTTGATGGCCTTTCTGTAAAAATGATTGATTCAATAATAGATTGTATTGTTCCATGTCTAGTAGTGATTTTTAATGCATGCGTTGATGGTTGTGTGTTTCCGGATCTAATGAAGCAAAGCAAAGTAATTCCATTATTTAAATCCGGTAGTATATCTGACCCTACAAACTTTAGACCATATCAATATTACCAACTTTCAGTAAAATTTTTGAAAATCTTGGCTTCCAAAAGGGTCGCTCAAGAACCAAATCCGGTGTCGAACTTATTCAGCAAATTTTTGGTACCTAGTAGGATTCACGGGACGCGATTGGTGTTTTCTGTGATTCACCCAAGGCATTTGTTTATCTCTCTCTCATTTAGTCTGCATACTCATTTATCAGGAAACTACATCATTATGGCATTACAGGTCGATTCCTTGGATTTCTAGAGTTAAGACTTAGATAAGTCTAAGCGATAGAATTCAAAGGGTTGACATTAATGTTGAGAGGTCATCAGGATCTGTAGTCAATATGGGCGTGCCACAGGGTTCACTTCTTAGACCATTTCTATTTCTAGTGTACATAAATGATCTACCACATCTTGTTAAGTATAGTCATGGGATTGTATTGTTTCCTGATGATACCACCCTATCTTTTAAGATTGACAGGTATCAATCAGCTTTTGATGAAGTAAACAGTACCATCTCTTAAATCGTTGAGTGGTTTAGTATTAATAGTCTACTGCTCAATGAAAGGAAAACAAAACTTGTAAATTTTTTTCTATCTGATTTTAAATTGATCGGCACAAATGTAATGGTCAAGAAAAAGGTACTAGATACTGTAGACACCACCTTATTTCTTGGCCTCACTTTAGATTATAAGTCATATGTAATTGGTATATTACGAGATTAGCGAAAATGATTGGTTCTGCAGCATATGCAGTCAAAAGAATTCGGCGACTTACAGATGAAAGCACCGCTATATTAATTTATTTAAGTTTTTTTAATAGTCTTATTACTTGTGGAATTTTGTTATGAGATCACGTAACCGATATTAACACAATTTTCGTGCTGCAGAAGCGAGCTATTCGTGCTGTTTATGATTTGAAATCAATGATATCACTCAGAGAAAAAATAAAGGTAATTAATATCCTAACTTTAGCATCACAGTACATATACGAAAATGATATTTACCAAAAGAGATATAGAATCGTTCCAAAAAAGAAGGGATATCCGTAACATTAACACTAGATATAAGAACGATCTTGGTGCTCATAAAACCCGTCTAAGTAAAGTCAATAAATCATGTAAGGGGCTGCCTGTGCGCTTTTAAAATAAGATTCAAGTTGAAATTCAAAATTTGCCATTTGCTGAGTTTAAACGTTTCGTTAAAAGAAAGTTATAAGGCAAGGGTTATTATACCGGTTACTTTAGGGTTATTATACAGATTACTTCAAATTATTTTCAAATGTCGACTAAATTATTAATTACTAAATTAATAATTTAGTCGCATTGATGTGTAAAAAGAGCAAGCCTTGAGCTTCTTGCCTATTCTTCTGCAGGTAAATCAGCATTTGAAATGGGTGGTAATGTCGAAAAGAATTTATTAATGACGTATTCAAGTCTTACTTAAAAATTAAAAATATTATTGATTTGATTTAAAATGCTATTCGGTTAAGCCCATTGTTACGCTTCGAAGAAAAACCAAATTATGAAATTGTAACGCAAATTGGTATTTTCTTGGCGCACTGTACATAACTAACTACATTTTTAAAAACGATTTAATAATGTAGTGTGGAAAAAGTTAAAATACTTCCATGGCGTAAAACCTTTTTTGTCTAAATTGTCAGAGATAGAGATTAATCTTTCTAGTTCGTTCATCTCACGCCGTTATTTCGGTGCGAAAATAAACTGGCGTGATTGATATGGCGCTTTTTGTGAGTAATGTATTATCAAAAATCAATTACATGGCAATAAGCCATTTATCATATACATTATTATGTTCCGGTGTTCATATAAACTGATATTGGAACATAAAAATAATTTTCTTATAATTATTTGGCTATATAATAATGTACATTATATAAATATATGTAAGTAGATTTTTATTTATATTGTAAATTACTTAACAGCTTTATAGAGAATAATATATCAGCGACATATATGTCGTACTATACATATATAGTTCAGATACTTTAAAATCAAATTATATATTAAAACGAGTAGGAAATATTTATTCGTTTTATTAATAAGAGATAAAATTTAATGGAAACAAATATTACATAAAAAAATAAGGCGGAAAAGCAAGAAATAAAAACAGGAATGTCTTCGCGAAGATGCTGTCTCGAGACAATCGCGTATGCAGCAGAATAAATAGCACAAGAAAACGGTCTTGTCGGCGTGTCCAAACGAGCTATCACGGCGTTATTTGTATTTGGACCGTTGCCTGGATCGCCTGTCTCGTCTAAGCTTAAACGAGTTCGCAACATTAAGCTGTTTCGGTATAAGCTTTTGCATAGACGCGAATGTATTCAGACAGTATGGCCAGTGCAAAATACGATTTCGTATTTAATCTAAAAGCATTCTAAATATTTTTAGAGAACATGTGCTTTTTGCTCTTGCGTTCCATTAAGTTTTAGAGAGCAAATATGGAAATAAAATTGGACACATTTTTTTGTCTATATCAATTTTAAAAATTCAGTTAGACTAGATTCATTAGATTGCCACACTGGCATTTAAGAACTAAAGAATGCTCTATAGACACGTTAGGCGTCTATATAATAAATATTTCAATTCTACTCTTAATATGGACAATGATTTGTATTACAAATTCAGTGGGTTCGCGTAGTCCTTCAATTCCTTTGGATTAATAAACAAAGCATGTAAAATTGTATATATATAATTGTTGTTTGGAGTGCCAATAGACGTGAAAACCAGATTAATGTTAATAATTTTAATTTATAAATTATGATATTTCAATTTTCGATATGACAATTAAATTAAAAATTCAAAAAGGACCATCATTATTTCATAGTTTTAAAATTTTTCACTTTTGTCGACAGTCTGTAATGACTGTCCCGAAATTATCAAAATGTAAATTTTTGACATACATACTTATTTACTGTATTTGTCCTGCGTTTGTCGTTTCAAATCTTACAAGCATTTTAAGAGTTTTCCATAATTTACAATGACAAATTTTCAGGAAGATCTGTGAAAATATATATACGGTTTGATTCTTCATAAGGCATATAGCAATTATTTTATACATATGATACCGTATTGATAAAGTGATTTAAATGTTTTATTTATTAATGCTATTATTATTTCAATTTATTGATCTAGCACTTTTCCATACTACTCGTCAAGATTTTCCGTATTGTACCTGCACCGGTGTAGAATATACCTCGTAGACTCTCCATACAATAATGCGTCCGCACAAAATAAGCTTTCCGCACAATAATATGTTTAATGTACCAAAAATCTGAATAGGAAGGAGGCCGGAACGAAACCTTCTCATTGTTGAAATTCTTTCAAGCCTTTATGTTTGCAATGTTTTATGGCTATCTGATATGAAAGGGTGTGTTTTGCGTAGAAGCTCGCCCCCCCTCAAGGATAGCCGCAATGCAAAAATATTTGCCGACATTAATATTCGAGGATGAAGAATTAACAAATATTAAAAGGGTTCCATGGCTGGACGTGAATGGCCTATTTGGAGATACAACATGTAAGATTTTTTATTCTATTACACAGCTATTTTTAAGAGACATGAAATATATATTTTAACTGATGACGTTCATAGATATTTATCATTTAAATGTATAATAATTATCGTAATATATTTAAGGACATGTTTAATATGTCTATAAGGACATATTCACCGTCCTTATAGATGTATAAAACGTGTCCTTGAATAAATATAAATAAAAGTTTATATAACAGAGTGTCATGTAAGTGAAATTTATTATTGTTTCTAGAATCGAGTCTACATCAATAACTATTTTCGTATTTAAATAAGGACAGAGTTAGAGTCCAATTTTTGTAAGTTTACTTCTAAGAAATACTTTTGATTTCGGTTTGTAAGTCGCTCGTACGGAACGCTTGTGCAGCATGCAAATTCTATTTAATATATATCTGCAATATGCTATCTCAAAAGTAAAATATCCTAAGACATAATACTATGAAAACCGCCGAAATAAAGTAATCTGCCATTTTACGTATGATAAATCGTTTTTTAATAGTTTTGAATTCATTACTATTTTTAACGAATGTCAAAAAAAAAAAAAGGAAAAGGATATCAAATATTATCTGAAACATGGCTGCAACTGGTATATCCTTAGCTGGCGTCGGCTCCAAAACAATATTTATTTTAACCATAGGTTTCTTAATTAGTTACCATTTTTTTATCGATATAAACCATTTAACTATAATGAAAGTAACGTAATTACAAATTATTGATAATAAAATAATTCACTGCAATTTTAGGCTGTAGAATCTAACAAATAATATTGAAGGGTTTCGACTATAAGGAAACGAGCTTATTGAGCAAAGAGTAACAAATTTATTTTTCCCGAACACAATGGAACGTCATTAAGATTTCTTTTCCAGCGGTTCGTTTGGTTATTTTGATGAAATAGAGAAAAGGTCGTGATAAAATTGTCGACAAATATCATTAAAACTTAAATAATTATTAAAAAAAATGTATATTCAGTTATTTTATTATTTGATACCGTTTGGTTTGGATGATGGTATGCTTCTAAAGGATACAAAAAATGATACAAAGACCGACTTTCACATACGCATAAGGTTAAAAAAACAAACTTAATACACCTTAATTGTGGAAAATATTTATGATTTTTTAATGATTTTCATTGAGAAGCAGTTGTATCAATTAAAAAAGAAAAGATTTCATTGGAGATGAGAAAAAAAATATTGCTATTATCATAGTGAATAATACAAATAAACGATCTTGGATGTCATCTGTATGTTAGTTCAGGTGTTTCCGTTTTATATAGTTAAATTTCAAATGTTGTCATTTAACCTTATTGAATTAGAAGTTGTAATGTAACTTACTTGAAATTCAGTTTCTGTGGTCAAACGTGATGAAATTTTGAATGCTATCATTTAAAATAGTTGACTGTAGATATTTGTCTCTTAACATAATCGAGTTAAAATGACAATATAAATTTATGAAAATACTATTATCATCCGCCTAATTAATGAAAAAGTATGAGTTGGATTAGCTTGCTCAAGCTTCCGTACCACCACACAATATATTTGTGTTACGTATTTGTAGAAACAAATCTGTTTTTTTTCTATAATCACACCAAATTTAATTTTTGACTTTTGTACATGTTGCAGTGCTTACGACGGAAGAAAAGCAAAAAAATCACTGCATATTCTATAAGTGTACGAAGCTCAGCGCAGTGAGAAGGAGGGAGGATTGCCGAGTCAGATTTATGAAGAGTCGTAGAGCGTTGTCACGGCAACAGCCGGTCTGACTCATCGCATTAGATGTTTCACATCGAAAAAAAACCTTAAAAAAAAAACATTTCTCGCATCGGGGTCGTCTTTTAAATTATTTCTTTTCGTTTTCTTAGTATTTGTTGTTGTGTCTGCCATAATACCATATATTTTGTAAGAATATACTGGATAACTTTCACGTTTCAATAGATACAGCCTTTTGAAGGTAGGACAATCAGCCTGACAGATATACGACGTTGGCTCATAAACAGTGATTGGTTTCCATACAGAACGTCACAAATTGTAGTCTTAATAAATCTGTGTATGGATTGTGGTTAAATATGCTTGCTTCTAATGAGTCTTGCTTGAAATGTTTATAATGAGAAACAGAAGAGGTCGCCGTGTTGTATTCTCAAACGTGCTTAAAAATATAAATTTTTCATATAATTAAATTAACTCATTAAAATATGTAATCTGTCGATGAACACTCTTTGAGTAAACTGTATACAAAATACATCATATAATTAACTAGAAAATTACATTTTGTTGGCAATCAGAGAAACCGTAATAAGACATTCACAAACACGTCATCGCTTCAACGGGAAGCAGTCGTATATCAACCCTTAAATATGCAACGTTATGCCATACAATTACCTTATAAAAAACGTTGTGCCCAAGGAAACGAGCACTAAACGCCCTCGCGGCGGCCGCTATCAAGGCATTTATTATTTAGGCGGCATATTCAAAAAGAGGCCTCCGCGCGCGGGTTCGTCCGACTAAAATATTAATAGCGGACGCTCGTACGCCAAGTATTATGTCCTGGGTATTAGCGATCGTCGCCCACTAAATTAACGTGACAACGTCTTAATAGCGGACTCGTAACGCTCGGTAACGTATGAGTATGAATCTTGCGTACTTATGCGATCGTCGAGGTGAGTATTGCCCATGTTGTTATTTGTTTCGTTTTTTTAACTTTATTATCTTTGTATAAATATGTTTTTTTTAATAGCGTTCTTCTTGCTATACGAATGAATATTCACATTAAAATTTTACCATTCAAAACGTAAATTTTATACCGACTTTACAGGCAACCAAATTTTTTATTCTTTTAAGCGTTCATCTTTGTCGTAAAATTTTGTAATTTATTTTTACCTGTAAAGTGCGGATAAAGGTGGGGACGATTTTTTCTATTTTTTTCCTCGTCTAGGCCATGATGTAGGGTGTCAGATAGATTGTTGAAAAATGTTGCAGGTGTATGAAAACCATTTTTCGATTTAGGTATTCATTTATGAAATATTAAGCTCTGTAGTCATAATTTTCGTTAGAGTCAAATATACATCCTTTCCGCCAGCTAAATAGGTGCTTTTTAGATATGCTAAAAAATTCACGGCGTTGATATATATATGAAACTATCACAGCTAAGTAGGCTTTACAAGTTAAGGGCTAATATAAAATATATCTGAGGAAGGAAAAAGCGAAACCACGTACAAATTCCATTGAAAATTACTTAAATCAAGTTTTGAATTGCGTGAAACACGTACTAAATATGAGTTTATGAATTATATAAAATTACAGAAAAATAAAATCATAACGTTCTATGTGGGCCCGTTTTCAGATGCTATTGGCTGTTAAACAGTCAAATCGATTAATATGCTCATAGTATCAAACAAAACGCCTCCTTCTAAATTTGCATATCGTTACAGACAACTGCGAAACCCTACACTACACCTGGCGCGACATGCACTTGGTTGCTTTTTTAATCGTAAGATTTATTAGGCACTCCTTGCCGACATTCTCTTCCAAAATTCACTCTATATACTCTGTAATGTTAGTGTAATCGCAAGTACTGTCTTTTCATTAAGCGTTCACAAAAATTACATTTCCAATAAAGTTTTACAACGCTCACTTTCAATTGACTAGAGATATAATCTAAAATAAGTACTCGAAGAAATAATTAAAAACACGTTCGTTCCTTGTCTCGGTCGTCGGACGTTCACTACTGAATATAGGCCTCCCCCTATAGATTTCCACAACGTAGACCCGGGGCCCCCTGTGACTATGGCCCGTGACCATGATTAGGTCGTCGGCCCGCCCAGTTGGAGAGGTCCAACGCTGCGACGTCCAGTTCGTGGTCGTCACTGAAAAAAATTTCTTCCTCAACGGTCAACGGTCCAAGAATGACGTGATAAATCCATTGTCACTGCAACTTATTAATTCTACGAGTTATGTCGATTGCTTTAATTTCTCTATGGACTTCCTCGTTTCAAATGTCACCACGTAGAGAATAATTTCTCTAAAATCACAATGCTTCAAAACTCAAACACGTGTAAGTAATCAAAGCGAATTAGCACTGTTTTGCCTCGATATTCTTATATCGACTCAAGGAAAATTGACATTCCATGCGCATAAGGGAAATTTGGTCACCCTAACTGTAATGAACCGTCCCGGTTGCGCAGGATTAATAGCATACGTTATCAGCTCCGCAAATAAACTTCGGACGGTGGATCGCAATTATATATGAATCATGGAATATACATGCTTCCTCGAGTAGAATGAAACGAATCGAACCCGACTGCGGCAATGGAAACGGGAGAATGGTCTCCTAAAGTGTATCTAGTATAGTATTTTTGCATGAGAAACTTTTTTTTAATGCTCGCACGTACACATCCTTTCTCTTCAAATACAATAATAACGTGAATTCATACCCATTATAGCTTGATATTTATAAGAAAGACCTTGTCATGATTGTTTTATGATTCGAGATCTATCCGCAATTAAAATATTTTTTTTTATTATTAACTCAATTATGTGATAATAAAAACGAGATTAATGTTTCGTATGGTTTTTCGATTTATATGCCGTCGTAACATCCAATACAGTATTTTATATATTTTTTAAGAGGCATACGACCATACGGGCCACTAAATAGTAGTAGATGGTCATCGTCGCTCATAGACACACACAGTTCCAGGAGAGTCACTAGTGCATTGTTTTTATGGCATATTAGAGGGACAACTGAGCAGGCAAGCCATTAGAGAGTAGATGGTCATCGCTGCCCATGGACACTTGGAACTCCAGACGAGTCACAAATGTGTTGCCAGCCTCTCGGATAGAATTAGGATGTCCGATGAAGGGGGAAGTGAGCCAGCAGAATTCTCACTCACTGGACGAAATGCAACAGTGGAAGCTCCTATTTAACTTCCGCATTTTGTGGGAGTGTTGTATTTCACCATTCGAGCGGGCCCTTCGTAAATACGCCGATACGTTGTAAGGCCGTGCTCGCCCCTATGACGTATATACGTATAAATATATAATATATTTAATGTCATTACATTGTCAATAATGCCATTACATTGTCAATAATGTCATTAGATTGGTTTTGACTTCAAAACTGCTAATTAGTATTTGAACGGTCGTAAAAAAAATTCCTTCCTGTATCCGCAATTTTTTGTTAACGCGCATCCAAATTTGTTTTGAATGCATTGAATATGCATAACATGTATATCAAAGAAAACGAAAAACCATGGAAGCTCAATTAAATATATGAACGTATCATCTAACTACAATACATGGGTGCTGAGAAAACTTCCCCCATTTCATACATAAATTTCATTGCAGAGTAAATAAATCTCGAGCAAGATATAATTTTTCATTAGGTAGATCGTAAGGCGAGATATCTAAATTAAGTACACTTAACCCCAAAACTGTCTCGGGCGTTACACGTCGGCGCTTACATTGAAAAAAAAATGTCAAGGTTTTTCCCCCTGCAAGTCAGCAATAAAGTTTATTTATTTGTTTTGGAGGGTAGGACAATAGTGCGGCGAGGCCGCCCGCCGCGGCGCTAATGGCGATCTCGCCCCATTTACACCGAAATCCTGAGAAGGTATTTTGGGCTATGAAGTTATGAAGCAAACGCCCACTTCACCCCCTAGAAGCTTGTTCTGAGAAATACACTGGCGAAAATGTATTTCAATGTAACGTATATGAATTTAGCTAGGTATTAAAATATTTGTGGGGAATGTACAATACAAAAAAAAATAAAAAATATAACTGGAAATATTCTTTTTAAAGTAAAACCGAATTCCGAGCTATTTATTATCTTATATTGTATATAATCTATATGTACATATAATAGCTCAGTTGTATGTATTTCTGAAAGCATGACTTGGAAACGTTCTATAGGTTGTGTTTTAAATAAACTGGCATTAAAATACTTCCACTCTTTTTTTAATAAAACCAAAATATATCAATACGTATTACTAAATGCGTAACAATATTAGCTAATATAAATTTTTGACCAATCGATTGAAGGAGTCTTGAATGAAAATTTAAGTTACAATAATAGTCACACATCATTTAATAAGTCCACTACTGGCAGGTCACAAATCATCAAAGCAGCGATCTATACTGTAGAATCACGTATGCAATATTTATGCTGTGCAAGAATCGTATGCTATCGCCATCCCCGTCATCAAAACTGACTAACTATATTACAATTACACATGACAAACTCCGGTATGAGTGGCACAGTAAGGCACACGTTATCGGAGTTCTAGTCTTTCCTAGTTCTACGATCTATATCATATGATCTATATTATATGACGTATTATATATGATCTACGTCTCATAATTGTCCATTATTCCTCATTTTTAATTAAAGATGTACCAAAATATGTGATATAATGTGAAGCATGTCATTCGGACCATACGTTTGTCTTTTTTTAATAGATTGAAAATGCGATCCGTCTTTTAATAAGAAAGTGACATTTACTTCCCGCTAAAAAGTGGCTTGTTGTTGTGGTTATATATTTTATGATTTAGCAATGAGAAATGTACGTCAAAATAGTAAATTTGTCAAGTTATCGAGCGCTATTTTTTTCCGTAATGAGACATTATGTTGCAAATTTAATAATAAGAGTTTTGGAAAGTGCATGACTGAAATGTTAGTTCTAATATAATTATTTCAATATGAAATATGAGGCCCGGGAAAAGCTTTTCAGTGAGCTCGTGTGGGATGCAAGTATCGAGCTGTTTTGTATATCCAGCTCATTTCAAACGGATCAAAACTATTTTGTGGTCAATCCTCAGGTCTTCAGCTATATTGTAAGAACTAATGTGCTGATCTTGCTCTAGTTTTTCCAAAATGGCATCGATTTTATTCGTAACAAGTCGGCTAGTCAGCTAGTTCATCTTTGACAACAAAATTATCGGACAGAAAAGATTTGAACCAGTTTTATGCTACTCTTAACGAAATTGCTTTAGGTCTACAAACGTCACAAATTTTTTACTCGGCTTGTGTGGCATTTTTCCCTTTTTTGTAATAAAACTTCACAATGTATTGAAATTCTTCCTTAGATTCACTCATTTTATTGGACAGAAAAATAATAGTAAGTTGGCTGGACACCGTTTTGATTTTATTTTTAAGTCATCTATTTCCTGGTATCAAAATTAGCCAGAAACAAATAGCGCAACCGAAGATATTTGACTGAAACTTGTTACTTATAAAATAAGAATAAACTTTTACACCCGATCTAATATTTCAATACAATTTACCTATATTGGAACATAATCTCAAATACGAATCAGTGCAATTTGAAATTATTCGATAACCAGTCGTAAACATCTACTTACACGTGACAAGAGAATATAATCATTGAATATAATAATACTATCTTGAAATAGACATTAATAAGTATTTATAAAGGGGGAAAAGCTTTATTAAAAAACTCGATACAGTGTTAACATAATTCTCAATTTATAAGTAAGATACTTGAGCTCCAAAAAAACTTCATTCTGTTTACTTTATGTACTTTGTTAATATAAGTACCGATCAACTCATTCGTTTTTTTTATAAACTACAGCTTTCGCTGTACGTACTCGTTTTTATAACATCCCCCCTTCAGTATATCAGAAGTACATTTTTTCCAGTTGCACCTCACTTTTTATTGCTTTTACTTATTTGTAGTAGTTAAAGATTTATGATTAATTTTTGAACGGATTAACTGATCGAGACACAATCTGTGATATTCGAAAGTGCTCCACTCGTTTTATATTTACTGAAACGCGAAACGCCAGGTGGATTTTGAGATATATCAAAAAAAAATTCTTGGAGAAAATGTTTCTTAAAATAGCTTTTAGACTACCCTATAGATTGATGCATCGATTGTAGCAAACCGCATAAAAATCGCTTGATATCTTCAAGAGGTAAAGTAAAGGAAAAAATATTTACCAATAATATTTTTTGGAATGTTTTTAAACTATTCTACAAATAAATAGCAAAATCAAATCAGCTTTTCTCTCAAAAGAAAAAAGCAACGTCGCCCAACATTAACCGCAATGAAATCCGTCGGTTTGTTCCATAGATATCATTAACGAGTAATTCGCAAAAGTGTTTTTTGAAAATAAATTGTAAAAATCTTGACGGATTTATATAATTTATTCTAACCACTTTTAGTACTGTCACATATAGGGATACAAGTTCAAAGCTTCATAGCTTACACCATTGATTGTGTTTAAAATTATAGTCCAAATTTAAGATATGGTATTACATCAAAAATATCACTGGTTTTAACTGTAAAGTAAAGTAAAACATCGCGACTAAATCTGCATACCTGGAAGGCTTCATCAGAATCTAATCTAGAGGACTGAAATATTCTCAAAGGAGACTAACAGAGGTGGGTTATTATTTATATAAATTACTTACTTTTTTATTCATATAAATTTATTTAAATTATAAAAAGTACAACCACCACTAGTATATAAGTCGTCAAGCTATTTGATTGTTAGTAAAAATATATGTATACGCAATAATATATTACATAGACGACTTTACATTGAAAGCTACACTCAAATGTAATTTTCTAAGTACTTAACATCGGTTCGGTAGAGTACACCGAGTTTAATAGGAAGTAAAAAGATATAACCTTTTTATGTCTTGGAAAGTAAAAACACAATGTGGCTTAATAATGTTTATCAACGGCTTACGAAGCGGTTTTGTCTTCGTGTACTTCTGTTGACTTTCTTATGCCTTGCCTTCACGATAAAGAGATTTTGCCCTTATTTTTCTGGATGGACATAAGGTAAATGATTTCATTTTAGTCCCGCTTCCAATCTCGGTGATGAGGATGATTTTCATCCTGTTTTTAGATTTAAAAGCAGAATTCGGTTTTTATTTCCATTTCAATCTCGTTCCAAATCCTTTTCGTCCTAGTTCACGTTACCTACATTAATATGGGAATAATAGACTACGTATTAATCCTTAATCGTGGTCTATCGTTTTGTTAAATAGCGTCCTAAATCGCTGAGACTTAACTGAGTTAGATACATTCAGAATATTAATAGAATTCATTGGTATTTCTTTTAAAACGTATTCCAAAAAGACTGATTTAAAGAAGTTCATAACCTTTTCAATCTATAAGAATACTGTAGAACTTTCCACACGAACGAAACGGATTCGTCTTGAAATGTCATCGTATGTCGTCATATCGAATGGTGGCTCCTTTGACTATTTTCATATAGATTGCGTTCGATATCATTAAAAATTAGCACAATGCCATTATCGTAACGATCGTTTTGTGTATATTACAAATTCCCGTACAAACAATAGTAAAGAGGATACTGATAAGAGATAAGAGCAGTTAAACATACGCGAGCGACCTCTTTGATTCGACCACGCATTCACGGAGTCAACATAATACTCGTGGATTAGGAAGCCTCGCTCGGTCACGTGTAAAATTCATGTATTACCTACATAGATGATTTTAAATAAATAACCCGAATTCGACAAAATCACTAATACTCGTAGCTTTCAAGCTTCCATTAACCATTTTCCTGATTGTTTCATTGATCGACTTATGAAATTTCAAATAAAAATATAGCTTAGCAGTTCACTTACTTACGGATTCTGCAAAAATGTTTTAGAATTGTTTTAGGAGAACATATATATATGTGTGTGTGTGTTCTGATACAACAGGCAGTTAGTAACACGCAACGAGTACCAGACAACGCTTCTAGGTGTTTAATTGTGTGCTTGAGTTACGGTCAACTCTGCACTTAATTTTTACTAGAATGACGCAAAATCAAAAATCATCTCGGCATTATCCGCTGTAGTATGCTACAAACTATGCTATTATAGAGACAAAGAGAGTCAGTGTTGCTATTGTAATTTATAAATTTCCACGAGTTTAATACGATCACTTATTTTTTCTCCTTTTGAAGCAAATTTATAACTAATGAATACTATTATAAATGGTATTATTATTAACGAATGTATTGTTAATGAATTTATTTAAAATATACGTGTTTTAAAATTGTGAAAAATCCTCTCGTTTGACATTCGACATGAAATTGATTCGTTTATTTTCACGACACGGAGGCTCTATTTATGTATCTCGATCTGCAGCAGCGGGTACATCCATTACGGGGAATGTGCGGGCGCACGACGCGACTCGACCGACCGACGCCGGCGCGCTGATGTATGAAACGTTCAGAGGAAAAATATCACTTGGACCGGCTAAAAGGACGTTTGTATTCCCGCTCACACACAGGGATATATCGTTTTAAATATTAAACGAGATAGCGCAGGCCGAGGCCGTCGATATAACGCGATGTAAATAAACGAATTTGCCGTTCGGCGCACGCGAATTCGATGCGTCTATTTATCTGTGAATGATTTATTTCGGGGGCCGGTAAATATTTCTTTTTTTCGATGGTACCGCTTAAGCACTCTTCATAAATTTCAACGACGTACGGAATCCTAAGAGCGATGGTGGCTCGGAGGTTAGGAGTATCGCATCGACACGAAAGGGTTCTAGAGTCGATGAGTTTTTAACTTAAGCCAAACCAAACCACTCATCGGTGTCTAAGGGTGGTATAAACAAACGTCACTCGAATTATGCGCCATCTCAAGATATAACGTGGGAGCGAGACATCCATTATTTCCTACAGAAAAGCACTAAAACTGTCTTGCTCTTTCCATTCTCAATATGGAACGCCACACTTTAATGTGCTTTATTAATACGACCCTTAGAAAGCGATAACGGTCGTCGCCAGTCCTAATGCTCACTGGGCCAGCGTGGGCGGCTTAAAGTGTAAGGCCCTCAATCTGAAATAATGAAGGAAAGCATCCCTCGAGAGTGTGGTACATAAAATCTTATGTACCAACGGAATTTGTTTATTTTTTGATATTTCCCGTTTTAATGTAAAAGCATTATTACTTTCACTATGGCAGTTTTTTTAACAACTTGTAACTTGGATGTGAAAAAATCATGACAAACGCAATGAAAAATAAACTATTTTGATTCCACTGAATTCCAGTTCCAATTCAGATTCGATTTAAACTCAGTTATTGTTCAAGCTCTTTGTTTTAATAAAATACATTAATAAAACACAAAATCGTACAAGAGCAAGAGTTTGCTTACTTGAAGTATTTATTTACCAAGTGTTTTACGTTAATGGTGATATGTAATTGTGGGTAAATACAGCAAATAAAGTAAATGAACCCCTGAGTGTTGCTACTAATAGGAAAATTACCTTATGATACACGTGTTTAACAATTATAAAGGATTTCTAACGCTTACATTTTTCAGGTGTAGCACCAAAAGTCGAGTGTGATGCAAGAAATGTAAAAATGAAGTTAATGAGTTAGGAGATGCAACTGTCGCATAATACGTGTAGAACTTCTTTGAAAAACAGGTATAGAAATAATTCTGTGAGAAAACCATTCAATCTGATAGAAAAGTCGATAACATGAGCTTTACAAACTCTTATGTACACAAAATTAAAATAAGTTGCACTTAATTTTGTTATATCAGTTCAATTCTTGACGTTTCACCTCCAAGAATAGAAAGCGGCAATAAGAGGCAAAACGGAGTTTTCAAAGCTTAGTAACTACGAAATTATTAAAGTTATACTTTTTTTTGGCACATTGGAGGAAAATGATGAAATTGAATTTTTACGATGCGCGCACACCGACACCTAAATCGACACCACAAAGTTGGTTAGACGATATCTCTCAAGTTTTGCAGAAAAGGCTAACAACAAAGTAAAAGTAAGGACATTTATCGTATCATACAACGCGTGTTTCATATCTGTACTAATAAAATATATTTATATATAAATATATATGTCAGTGTGTGTTTTTAAATTATATAAACCTTATTTATTGATAATTTGGTGTGAATATTAATAATGAAAGTGATATTTTATACTATAATTTTTTTTTATGTACGTTTATATAGTTATCGTTGTATATTATTTTTATTTGTTCACATTATAAATTATCATCATTATTATTACATCATTATTTTTAAAGGTAGGTTATTGTGATTATCTTTGGTATATTAATTGATTCTTTATACAGATATATAAAAAAAAAATATTAATCTTTTACACATGTTTTAACAAACGTACTGGCATGCGGGTTGTCGAAATTATTTTTGTTTTGTTACGCAAAAGAAGTGTAACTTTTTACATACGTACTTAAGTACACGACAATAACACCCTGTTTTTGTAAAGGTAAGCATACATTATATAAAACAAACTTTTACTTTAGATTCGCCTGAAAAAGTCCTACGTCTTTTATATCAATCTCATTTTATATCAACCCGAACCCTATTCTAGTTTCTATTTTAGATCCGATTTGGCTCTCAATTTAGTCTTCTTTCTACAAAATCTCCATCCTTATCCGAACTCGCCCCTAATCCTGGCTTTTTTTCATTCCGATACCGGTTTCAGCCGTAATTCCCATTTTAATTACGTTGGTGGTCTGGATTTCAACATCATGTAAATATACTTACATATAAATATAGAACTATTTTAGTGTTTTAATTCTTTGAATTCAATGAACTTAAAAGTGATCGGAAAAAAAATCATTCGCACCAAAAAAACAGGTCAATCAAAAAGATCGAGTCTATTGTATAAAATCGGTGATGTACTTCGACTTCTGATAAAAATTTTAATCGTCTTTCATTAAATAATGTCAATAAAACAATTGTATTAGTGTCAAATTTCAATTAAATACAATTTTAGGCAAAATTTAATTTACTGCCCCGCACCGAAGAGGATTATCACCGAGTGCAAACAAGCGCTCGTCGCGCCATCTATTTGGTGAAGCTTAGCGATATCGGGATTCCTCGTGGAAGGATTAAATACACATCAGCAACGCAAACGGGCGTAATTCTATTTAACAGGATACCGAGGCGAGAATACATTTATCTACTGTAACATAATAATGCTCGTGATTTACATTGAAAAAAAAAAATACTCGGAATGGGTGGGTTTTTATAAACGAATTATTGTTGGTTAATTTAAATAAAACATTATTTATAACAGAAAAGAAACGCGATCTTATTTAGTATTAAAACTAAGACTATCACAATTGAAATTTGTTATAATATTCTAGTTGCCCTAAATCACCAGGTTTTTAATACAGTTGTTTACTTTTATTGATATGTCAGAAAACTCTTTATACACTTCGTGAGTTTCAATATAAGATTATTGACTAACGTACGAGTAGCAAAACTCATACGAGTTGCTGTCAAAACTGTTAATTATACTATCACAGCAAATGTATACTATTATAGCAAATATATACTACTACAGCAAATAATACTTAAGTGAATATACGTAAATATAATAGGCACGGTAGTCCCATCAGTAACATCAGTCGTTTTAATGCTTTGATGTGATGCATTCTGAATAGCACATGTTCTTAATTTTGAGTACTTAAAGTTTTATTTATATATACATATAAATAAAAATCTCTGTGATTTTGAAATACTTAAATCTTTTAAATCACCCTTTTAAAGGGGTTAATTCGGTTACAAAAGGTAGAATTAAAATCTATGTGATCTGTGAAGTATGTGGGCAAAAACTATAATCTTAACCAGGGATACGATATCTAACTAGGCTAGATTTAAAATTAAAACTACATTTTGTTATAATTTTACGCTGCACTTAAGAGAGCTCTTCAGTGTTTCATCGTCATGTATACTTAATACTTTAATTCATGTAAAATTTTACTGACAAAACATTATTCCAAACTAGAGCTGCCGTCAATCAGGATTCCCACAAAAACTCCTCGATGGTCGTGTAATGGTATCATCTCGAATTCTTGTGTATAACGTTAATTTGTTACCTCCATGTAAAATTTTCATTACAACACTGTTAAGACGTACCCTCTTACAATCTTTTCATTTCAGATTGCAAAGCTCAGCTCTAAGCCCTCCGTGCCGTATCATTACGAATCCTAAGCTACTAACGACCGTTGTAGCCAGATCAGGTGACTAAGTCCAAGATCAATAGTACTTGACGTGCTCTCAGTGGTATAAAACGGGTGGTATAAAATTATATAAATCAGTAACTCCTTTTGTGTATTCGTCCGTTGATAGCATTCGAACTCGATGCCTTTGGTACGAAGGCAAAGCATTCGACGCTTATTCATCATCGCTCTTGCATTTTGTTAATCCAAACGGATCATACAAATATATCAAAGAAGGCTAAAAGGTAAAATTGACTTAACAAACTAATAAAGAGACTTCACTGAAGAAGGAAAGTCTATTGATGTAACCCATTTTCTTTCCCCGATGTGGTAATAGACAAGTTTTCCGCGACCGACCTAATCATATAAACTAGGCCGGTATTGCGTATTTGGGATTTTCACTGTCGCATCGTTTAAACTACGATTTTTGTAGTTCATTTTATTTTCTTAATAACGGCGATATAATATACATCAAATCTTAATCAATCAATACAATAGATACATTGTATCGAATTGATTATATCATCACATATTAATTCGATAAAAATCATTATTTTTCTAATAATGTATCTGTACTAAAGAGGTTGTGCTTGGTCCCATGTTATTAGAGAGGTTCGCTCCTCCCAAAGCTCATGAATTTCATGAAAAGCTACAATATTTTTCATTATTGCCAAAGTTCATGAAAGTTCAAGGTGGGTTCGCCGCGGTTTCCAATATCGGCGGCCGGAAGGGTCGCATCCATCACTTAGCAACCCTTACAACGCGTAGAGCGTGAAATGTGACGAGAGGACACGGCCCTTTTAACGAATCAACATTTTACAGACATAGAATTATTTTTTATTTAATGTTTTTTATATATCTGACACATTTTATTTAAATTTTCTCTAAGTTATGTTCAGTAATTGCACGCCTCGTAACGCGAAACGTTTAATATTGAGCTCTGCTGGTAACTTGTCAAGGTGAAACTATTTTTGAAGTTAAATTTCCTCTATTATATCGATATTAGACTCATAGGACAATATTAGTTCACGTATATCAAGATAAACACTATTATTAACATATTTCACATTTAAAATTAAATTCTGTTTAATTGAAAAAATGCAGTTTATTCTCGAAAATAATATTTTTTAAATGAATAATGGTATGTATTTTTTCTAATGCGGGAGTGGCGACGCCACTAAAACAATTAACTTGATTAATTATCATAATAGCGATTAGTGCTTGTAAGCATTATTAATTATTTGATCACAATTTTATTTTTCTTTTTCTTGTCAGTTTTTACATATTTTTTCATTCCCCGTTTTACTAAATAAATCATTTATGGAGTTATATTTTTTTATTAAAAATGAAAGGAGCTTTACGAGACATGCGCTTTTGGAAACACTTTTTTTTTTAATATCGAACTTCATTTATTAAATTAACTGTTTTCCTATATAAATTTGATTTATCTAGTTTGACAATGAGTTATGTTCGGAATTTCACCCTAAAGACTACCTTTAAAACGATATCAATGGCCTGATTGAAAATTTCCATTAAGCGTATCAAATGGTGATATCTCTAGAGCTTTGAGTTGTTGTTATGGCATAGATTTTATAGACGTATTTAAATAAGACGATGTAATGTGTTGGTATTACGTTTTGCAAACAGAGTCATATATAAGGACGGACCTCGATTCATTATTGGTGGGAACCCTGAGTTAGCACCGACTACAATATTAAATATTGCGCACGTGCGTGGTCATAGTTGTTGTGTCATACGGTTTGATATCTGACAGATGTTTTAAGTTTAAAAAACCGGTTAAAAGCATATCCGACCACTACAAAAAAATGAACTACAGATGAAAAAACTAAATTGTTACACTTTTTTCCACGTTTCCCGTATATGATAAATATGAGCACTTTAGTCGCCTATAACTAGAGAAACAACTAGGTATGTCAACTATTACTCTTAAACTAGTGTAATTTGTGAAATATGTACAAAAATATTTCACAAAATATTAATTTACATTTCATTCATTCATTCTATACGTGTACAAAAGCATATTGAACGAATGCATTTAATTTAACAAAAAAATTATCTATGCAAATTATGTATATGAATCGTAAACATTCCCTATATGAATATTGTATTTAACTGAGTTATGTAGGTAGCATGCGAGGCATCGAGACTTCCGTGAACGTGGGTTCCGTTTATAATTTGAATCAGACAAGAACAGCGTATCGTGGGGGGTTAAATAGAGGAGTTAGAAAAGAGAGTTTATCGGATCTCCGGCCCGGGCGCACAGACCTCAGTAGTAATAAAACGAGAGAGTTTGATGTAAATTAATACAATACGGAATACCTATAAAAGACGTGACCAGGTAATCGAGAGACTGATCGAATAAACCAGTCTCGTAGCTGCTGTTCTTTGAATAAAGATCCCGAATACGGAAACTCGACGAGGGGTACGTCTGCGCTACAATATCATTAAAAGTAATTCAAAATCGTCTAAAGAGCGGATTCGAATTCGAATTCGACTCCATTACCTTCTCTTCCTTTCATACGATAGTCAATACAAATTATGTTGATTGGTAGCTTTGAAGCGACACGGGAACAGATGTCCACATACATAGCCAACTAAAATCATAACCCTCCAAAATCGGTTGAAAAATGACGTACGATTTCAAATACAAGATACGTGCGTACCAAAGGCGTTCGAATCATCTTTAAAATAATACACCCCCGTGAAACGGGTATTTATTATTTATCCGCGGGGGCGAGCGGGCCTGCGCTGTTTATCCCGCGGCCGCACCGCGCCGTCTTCATTCTGTTCACACAATCCCTCGGCCAAATATACCAGTACGAATGCTGCTCGCTCGAACGTATCGTACGTGTGGACGGATCGCACACGCACATCGGTAGGGTGCGAGCATGGCTGTGGGTGTGCGGGGGACGCCTGCGATCGTTGTAAAAATGACTTAGGGCTATTTTTAATTAGTGTGCCTTTTTACTTAAAGGTGAGGAAAACGGTAGTACCACATTAAAACATTAAAAAGTAACGTTAGTGTCTTTCAATGCATAATTTTGTTCAAGTTTTTTTTTTGATGTGGATACTACGTCTTTAAGTTTGTTTCCATAGTGGGATACAATTCAGAAAATTGATAATAATAAAATTAGGAAATACAGTTTGATGCTGCAGCTACATATCTATCATTTACATCCTAAATTTAATTACATCACTCGATAGCCGAATGACCAAATAATCCGTTACCTTTAGTGAGCACTGTTAATCATCGTGCTCAGTGGGAAGGGGGAAGAGTCGAAAATTTATTTTTAATATAAATTTTAACTCAGAGAAGCTACGGCCTTCGATTGAGTTTAAATCCATCGGCTCTTGTCAAAATCTATCGCTTGCGTATATTATATATTAGTGAGAAAAAGTTATAGAAAATATATAGAGTTAAAGTAATAAATTAAAATAAATAATGCAATTACAGGCCATATGCAATCGTCAAAAAGTTTAATCAAAATTAAGAGATTATATACGGTTGGAAAGAGCTTCTCAAGAACAATCTAGGGATTGCCATAAAATACTACATGACTGCCGGGGACGTTAAAGAATGAAGGCGTCCAAGCAGATCGACGAGGACGCTAGTATACCTGCGGCTGGGGCGACCGAGGCTATGCTAGTGGATGATTTAATCACATCTATATCAACGCTCGACATATAGACATCAATTATATACGTACACCACTTATCAAAGACACATTTAGCAACAACCAGTGCACGTTTCACTACTATACATTTACCCTTATTTCACTACTACATGGAATTCGAAAGACTTCTTAGTATTTAAAAATAATTTTGCATATAATTTGCTGAAAATAATTATTATTCATTATAACAAGTATTTACATAAAATATATAAACTCCGATTTTTTCAGTATTCACGGCAGCCGAAGTCCGAAACTATGGCAGTTTACAGTAAAATTTATCATGTCACGCCGTACGCATCGTCTGAATGATGATACCAAAATAATGTACTACGTAATAATGTTTTTGAATTCGAATAGTAGTTTAAGACAATGTTGTTTATTGTTTGTAGTGTCAAATCTTCTGATTATTGAAAAAATATTAACGATACGGAAGGGACATTCAAGTAAAAGTTTACGATGACATCAGTCATATTTAAATATAAAATAGGAAAATCAGACGGACTAACTGATTGATTATATAAAACATCAACCGGATAAAGAAGTTGGAAATTTTTCACAGGGCTTTCTTTTCTTCAAATTCCATTCATACTAGGAAACGAATGATATTACTGATATAAAGAATGATGAATATCAAAAGCTGGATCGAGTACGAAGTCGAGAGCGGGACCGACATCAGAATTAAAAGTGTAACCTGGACCGGAATACAAAGCGAGACCGGAGTCGGGAATAAAGCGGGACTAAAATTGAAAACGAGTTCGAAGTCGGAAACGGCAACGAAACCAGATTTTAAATCGAATGCGGAACTGGGATCGGGATAATGCTTCATAGCATAGAATAAGCCAGGTAACATTACAGAATTTTAGACAATGGTACATTTCTATTAAGTAACATATCTTTCATCAAAATACGTTAACAGATTATTCATGCATATTAAATCTACCGCGGCCATGTGCTTGGCAATATTTATTTAATCAATAAACTGGGCGAGACTGTAAGCAAAAATATTTTGTATATATTTTATTCGAATCCTCTAAAAAATAAACATAAAATATATGTTGCTGTATAGAAATTATAAAGGCATTTTCACTGATTTCTTATAATGGAGTAACCACATTTTTGTTGTTTCGATTATAGTTAATACACTGTATTACATGTCTTAACTTTCTAATATAAAGAATGTATATCTAATGTAAGATTTAACTGTGCTAATTCCATAAATCGAATTTCACTTCAAAGAAAGTCGACCAATCTTGACACACTTTTATTAATAAGGTCTTTTATTTCTGATTAGCATTTAAAAATAAATTCAATACTATAAAACAAATTTTCTATAACATTAGCCGACATTGTTTGCAATCAAAGTCAAACTATATAATAGCATACTAAATCTTAGACAGTTTTCTATCGTTCAGCTCGCTTGTATACAGTGCCTGGGTCGGGTGAAGTGTGAAAACGTGAAAGATATTTGAAATGGAATTATGAGTTTCTTGAGTAAACTCCTAACGTTTTTAAAGGTTCATTATTGTGAGAAGACTATTATATGTCAACCAAAACCGTTATTGTGTTAGTATATAGCTAAATAGAGGTGGCGTAATGGTTCATTTGACCCTCGATCCTACACCAATTTAACTCGAGTTATTGGCGAAAAATTGAGCTTCTCAACAAAAAGACATAAGTGCCTTGGAGATACGCTATTTTGCTCGTGCACTTTAGTTTACACTAGTTTTAGAGTAATAATCGACGTACCTACTTATTTTTCTAGTTGTAAATGACTAAGTATTTATAATAGTCTGTGCAGGAAACATGAAAAAGTGAAACGACGTACTTTCTTTGTAATAATGGCTTCGGAACCCCATAATGAGCATGGTCCCACATGCTATTGGCTAGTTTTTATTATTAAAACCATATGTGGGCAACCATCAGCCCGCGGTCCGGATACGCCCGCGAGACAATTTGAAAAATTTCATATCTATCGCTAAAAATTATGAATACTAGTTTAAAAAACTACTTTAAAATGCACTAGTTTTTAAATGCGGCCCGCGAACATTTTTTCACACTAAAGTTTAGCCCGTAACATGTCAGAGGTTGTCCATACCTGATTTAAACCAATATGCTTTCAAACAAAAAATATATTAATATTATTAATACATAATATCATGAGCTGCTGTGGTTGTACAGTCGTTACGTGAAAGAGCGATGTTTTCAATCCGGTGGGTATCCGTTTCGAACATCACCGAATTAAGTAGCTAATGACTTTTAAACTTGAGTTAAACTAATTTACTCGTTCTGTTTTATAAAGCGTGCTAATCCGGTCGGGTCAAACATTGTCACCGCGTTGGTGACTGCGGTCACCAGTGACATCCAAACTACGTTGGGTCATCGTACGGCGGCTATGGGTCAAGCTTCTAAGTAAAATAAAAAGAAATTTATGAAAGGGCCATATCTCAGTAGTGGGGTAATTGTATTGGCACCACCAAAAGGGTCGAATAAGAAATCGTAGTGATACGAAGTCAGATTTTTATCATCTGTCTGCTTATATGGTAATAGGATCACAGATTTTTTTTAAAATAAAAGAAAATAACAGGCGAATTAGAAACGCGACATTTTATTTTGCATATGTACTATCTAAATATTTTTAAGAGTGTTTGGTTTTTGCTTTTTTTTCGTGAATTTATCACTGAAAAAGACATAAAAATCATAACTCCTTTCTTAGCTCAAAAGTTAAGTATAAAAAATAATAATCTTACGCTATTTGTGTGAATAGATGACCAGATATGATTTTAAACTAAAAACACAACAAAACTCTAGTTATTTATAAATAAGGAAACAAAGAATCTGTTATTTATAAATATATAATTTACATTACGCATAAACAGATTGGAGGATTTTTATAAACATACGAAACCATCGGTATGGTATTTCAATCTCACTTGCCCGTTTAATCCAGAGATACTAAAATTCATACAGACGATAAACAACAGAAGCCAGCCAGAGGTGCCGTTGTCATATATACCAGAAGTTGAGTTTTCTTTCTTAGTTGCCGCAACAAACTGTCATTTCAAAAAGGAAACAGGGTATCACAACTTCCACCGGAACCGACCGCGGCGCCCGTAAAGTCGCATACAACTTTACCGTCTTGAGACAGCGGTGACGCCGTTCTCGCTTCCTGTACGGAGTTTTAGATTCGAAACGATGTATACGTAAATGCAAATAAAATATTATATACGAAAATGAGGTAAATACAGAAAGATTTAAAAGTATAGAGTTCACGCATGCCCAAACAATACTTTCTTGTAAAAACGTTGGCTTACCTCTTCTCGTTAAGTTACAATACTGTGAGCTAGATTAGAAGAAGAAGCGTTTCGGAGTTTTGTGATTTAAAAAAATAATAACTGAATATTTATATGATCTTCAATATAAACTAGCAGCCATTGCTAAAATTTTAAGGCACAGTGTGTTGTAATTTCTTCGGTCGACAAAAAGGTGTGACTTATGAGTCCAGACCATCTCATTTGATATATGCATGTAATGTAGAAGAAACGTCCAAGTGCGATTCGCACTCGCGCACCGGGGTTTCCGTACTACAAGAAAATATATTTGCGTTAAATACTTTAAAGAAACTATTCATTTATTGACGGAATCTTAGCGTGATCCCCCAAGTTTGACATAGCCATGTTGTGGTCAACTTTGCTGCAGTACTAAAATGGGTCGGGCTCAACAGATGAGACACCACACTCTCACAGAGTACAGACGTGAAGTAGCAGTTTCTACTGTTGTGTGTCGTTCAGTTGGTGAGAGTTACGGTGGCAGATTTTCCTCCCTCGCCCCTCTACCCCTCCATCGATCCCCCTCCGTCAGATATTTCGTTCCTACCTAGCAGACCGGCAACGCACTGATGACAATACGGGGTTTGCGTGTAAGCAAGAGCTATGACTACCATCTACTCTCTGGTGGCTCACAAAATCGTTTGCCCGTCGAAAGTGCAAATACATTACGTATGCAATATTTCTATATTTTATGAACGGATGCAGCTTGGTTCTATAGCGTTCACAATAATTTTATAGGAGGAATAATTTATCAAAATTTAGAATAGATTTGCTAGATGTTAACTAAATCAAATATTTCCAAATTATTTTATTTCGTTTTCTTTAAGAATTTTCAACTAGTCTACGATGAATTCTCATAATTTAATTAACTATTGTTCATTTAGTTATCTATTTGATAAAAATAATTTTAAGAAGTAATTCATTTTGACAGTTTTCTGTTTTCTTTATTTTTGGTTTTGGTTTTCAGTTTTTCATATTTTTGTGCTATTTCATTAAACAACACAAAATGACAGCAAAATACGTAATGATGGACGTATGTAGAGAAAACTAAATTCCACGAAAGATGGCAAACCTGTAATCTTTCTATATATAAAAAAAAACAAATATACTTCCCTTTCGCTTTATCAACCTGGTTGTTCGAGAATTTGGACCTCCAGTTTCAAACCAATTCATTTCAGCCTGGAGGCTGTCGAAAAACTTTTTTATTTGCTCTTGTAGGTCTACGCCCGGGAGAGAGAGCACACTCGCTCTATAACGAGTGGTATAATTGGACTTAAGTTAAAAATTCGTCAGTCGATTCGTCCGTAGCCAGGATTAGAATCCGATGCCTTCCGGTACGAATGAAAACTTGCCGCGCGACTGACAAAAGAACCATCGCAACATATTTTCGACGCGAAAATCCGGCGCGCTCTCCGATCTAAGGGAGAATTCTTAATGAGATTTTAATACGGAGAAACGTGTTTGAAGTCGAAATAATTTTTTTTCTTTGACTACTCTCTTGAAATGAATGACGCTTCCAGTATAATCTTAATCACACTCCGGCCCTCTTTGATGTGTTCCTGTCTTACTACTCGCCGGAGAGGTAAATATTTTCGATCTTTGATCTCTCGCCGGCCCGTGTTGTGAGATATCCTACAGAAGACGAAATTTCTTTTATTATATATCTATATATATATATATATTTCAAGGAATACGTATATACAAAATTAATTTGTATTGTATAACGCTGTCTAACCGATATTCAAAAGGGACTGTAATGTAATTTAAAAAGGCATAAGCGGCAGAGAACCCGTTTCTAGCCGTTGTGTATAGCCGCATACACATTATTAAAAATTATATAAATTCGTTGCGATCGGTATGTCTAAGTTAATAAAGTTATTTATGGAGCTGAACCTGTTCACTGCTAAATTAATTCTGTTTGAACTACTTCGGGCAATTCAAAGTTTAAGCTGATTGTGCTTTAATTAAGCTGATGTTTGGAGCGATTTCGAAATGTTTCAGCTTTACACAAAACCGTTGATGTAATTAGCGAACTTATTTTTATTCCTGTGAATCAGATTAATAACAATATTGATATAACGCGTTTAGAATATACATCTCTAGCACGGAGTAAGTGAATCTTCACACAAATGGAAATACTTTAATGATAGAGTACAACAAGCTTTCTCAAAAGTTTACTTCCGAATGTGACGTGGAGGGGCATAATTAAAGAAATTAGTGATCGCTCGGGAATCAAAATTCCACTATAATTCATTTTCTTTAATTAAAACTTTATCGAGGTTCTTTCGTCAAAGAGTATATCTCTATAACCATTGCACATCACTTTTTAAGTCTTTTTTCGCTAAGTTAGTTACGAGCGTGTACACGTACGTAATCGGCGTGGGTTGTTTGTCTTAATTAGATAATTAATTATTAATATTCTTACAAATAAATTACATAGGCAATGCCCATGAAAATCAATGTTAGCAACAGCTGAATAAGATACACACGGCAATGACGTATTCATATAAGATTACGGCTAGCGTACATATAACATTGTGCAAAAACGCATAGGGACTGATATATTACATAAAGTAATAAATTCTAAATAATAAAAACTGTATTGAATATTGAGTATAGAGATTGTAGATGTAAGGAGCATGAAATATGACGAACACAAACTTCTAAATAAAGACTTCTACGTTGAAAGAGGGAAAAACTGGTTGCTTCCAAACTTTTGAAGGGAAACGTCTTTATAATCAAACTGCGGCGTATTGGTACCAGGTCAGAAGTGGACCGTAAAGCAAAGGTGTACATCGTCTTACTTTAATAATTACAAATCTTACATATATAAATCTTCTGTCATTATCAAGATCTTGTACTCAGTTCGGTGTCATAATCTTGAGTTAGCGTCGGGCCTCGAAACGTTAGCGGGAATGGGGCGCTGCGTGGATTGACGGAAAACAGCGATCTCGCTCATTTTTATTTAGTATAAGCTCAGGACTAACATGATTATTTCGTTTGTGATTAAAGTTTAATTAAAACAATCGATTAAAACAAAAATAAGTGTAACCTGTTCAATAATTATAGCTAAAAATAACCAGGAATTGTGTAGTAAGTCATAAATTAAAAAAGTTATACCAATTTGTCGGTCGCATCCCGTACTAGAGCCGACCAGGAACATGGATCAAGGCTAACGTCGGAAAGAGATGGATATAGGCCACGCGTGGGGCGGTTACAGAAGCAAAAAAGAAGTTGCCACGATACGCTCAGTAGCAGACGCCGACGCCGCGAGCAACTCTACCGTTGCTGCGGCTGTCACCATTCAGTGTATGTTAAGTTCAAAAAATTTTAGAAAGCCTTCCGCCTCGTTTTCATTTCAATCCTTAACACTAAAAGCGTCTCGTAAACGTTTCGCGTTAAACCAACGACCATGTGCCCCAACACAGCCTCATTAGAATTTTTTTATTGATGACTCTAAAACTCACCAATAGCTACCAAACAAAAGAAATCTGATAAACGACTGACCTTTCAAGGACATCTCTGAAATTTTTCGCTGTGATATTTATCGACGTGTCTTTGAGATTTTCGAGTTGTCTATGAATTTTTAAGGTTTTCGAGCTCAAAATTTTGAAAAACGGTTGACCTTGAAGGCCGTCGCTGAAACTTCTTACTATTTTTTCTTCTCAAATCGTTGAAAAATAAAATAGGAATAAATTATTTATTTAATTACGTTCGAGAGATAGAATATAGTGCTTTTTCAAGTTATTCGAGCCCAAAAATACAATTCTATTACGTTTTGAGCTCATCCAGTTCTAAAATTTATACGTGTCTGTATATACAAAACGTTTTTCTCTACTACATTCTTCGAATGCGTTGTTCGATTTTGATCTGCTTTATGGAATCCTATGCAATTTTATGCACAGAAAAATATGACCGAGTACCAAACGTCAGTCCATCAAAAATTTCAAGTGCTATCTTGAAAAAACCCTTTTCTTCCGAAATTTTCTTTAACGATGTTCTTCGAACAAAGCCACCGATTTTTATGCAGTTTGTTTTTTAAGCAGAAAGTCTATCAGCAGTTAGATTTTGAAATCTATCGGAAAAGTGGTTTAATAAATATTCTACAAAACGTTTTTGAATATGTTTGCGAGACACACACAAACACGTGCGCACGCGCGCTTGAGCACACACGCTTACATAGAGACATACAGCCATACTCGTAAATAGAAAATGGTCAAAATAGGTTTCTAGGACACTAAAAAATAAAGATCTACTGAAAACTTTATTTTGGCACATCGGACAGAAAAAAATATTTTTCCAAGTTATGAAAATTTTCGTAGCGGTAAGTTAAAAAAATGCTATTTTTTTTTAATTTTGATTGCGATATCTTTCGAATATGTTATTCGATTTATATCTACTTTATGGTATTTGATACAGTTTTCTAAGCAGAAAAAGATGAGCGAATACTTAACATCAATCCATCAAGTATGTCCAATGTATTTTAAAAACCTTTTTTTCCATTTCTTCTAAGACCATATCTTCCGAAGGAGCTAAGCAATTTTTATGAAATTCACGGAAATCAATGTAACTTTTTTGTTATAGTGATGATGTTGTTGTAGTGATCGGTAAAGTAGTTTAAAAGTTATCTCAGAAAACTTTTTTTTGGAAATTTAAATTTTGAGATTCCTCAAGTTTACCAGGCAAAACTAGTTCGAAGCTGAGTGGAACCCTTCCTAATGTTGCGAGCTACGATTCTAACGTTTAATCAGTTCAAAAGTTATGAGGAATTTACACACAATACAAATGATATGATACAAATATCACTGGGAAATGGTTGAAATAGATTCCTAGGATCCAAAAACGTCAATATCTGGGAAAACTCAATTTTTAAAAATCGGCATGAAAACAGTAGCTTCCTAATTTTATGAGAAATTTTCATAGCGGAAACTTAAAAAAAGCAAAACCACTAATAAAAACACGACAAAATAGTACCGAACTTTTTTATCTTGCCTATTAAAATATAGCCTATAATATCATTAGAAAAGAAAACAACCACAAGAAATGCCAATATCCACTGTGCTGATTAATTTTTTTGGCATAACAAGAAAGTCATATGCGCCAATTCCAAACTTTTTTATAAAGAAATAAAGAAAGAAACGCATTTCTATCCTAGGATCCTCGTTGCTAGCTGGACATTTGCATGTGATCGACAATAAGTGACTTCATCTATCATAATTTATGTTTTTGCCGCCGTTGTCCTGCACATAAATGTTAATACATACGGGTGTGTCCAGCTTTTATGAGAAAACGCTTTCACGGCGAATCGAAAACAACTCATGGTTTATTCAGACCTACTGGGCTAAAACGGGACGCAGGCAGGGAAGTGGAAGGGCGGTTGCTAAAGATCAATTTTTTATTAACATAACGAAATATTATTCATTTCCATTCAGTTTTGTGATATATTTCGATCAGCATCATGGTATTTCATTTATATTAACAAATTGTTTTTGACAACGGCTTCGGTAGCGTTAATGTAGAATTTTGCAATCAATTCAGTCACACAGTAGAGCATTATTTCAGGACGCCGCTATGTACTATGTTGTATGTTTTTCCAATTAACGTTAATACATTTGAATTGTGAATATTCGACACATGCGAATATTTTTAAAAAAGACAATGAAAATAACCGGTTGGTGAATGTTTTAAATTAACAATTAGATAGAGAGAGTAACATTAACACAGTAACCTATAACATCATTGCATAATAAGACTGTACAGCATCGATTATGCGTTTTTCCGCAAATATTCATAATCTTCTCCTCTTTTAGAACAACTTTACTAAAGAAATGATAGTCATTAAAGCAGCCGTTTCTGAGAAAATTAGTTAAAGAACGTAAACGTGTAAACGTAAGAGGTACAATTCTAGCGCTTAATGACACGATACGCAATCATTCATCCCAAATGCGCCTACCTCGACTTCCTAGGCTCATACGCGACACCGGTAGGCAGTGTCTGGCAAGCCTGCTACAGGTTCACATGTTCGCGCGTGGTTAGAGACCGGACGTGTGGCTTTAGAGGTTTAGGTATTTTTTATACAGTATTACGTTTACGATATTGACGTTTTTGTAACTAAGGTTGTGATTAATATCGAAGTGTTTAAATAATGCTTTTCACCGCTATCGAATATACAAACATGATTTATTGTTGAGGAGTTTACAGAGGTGATATCGCTGCGGCTCTGAAAAATTGTAATGAAACTTACCCTAACAGTCAAAAATCTGCGAGGTCATGAGTACTATTGCATGATGTTTATCGTTTACGTTATAATTTGTCTATATGTGGAAAATCAAAGACTAATAATACCGTCTGCAATCTTCACATCAATGACAACATCAAATATCATTTGTAGGTAAGTGACTAAATAAGTTCTTTAAAAATAAAACATAGCATAGCCCGTTCGTCACGTGTTTGTGTGCGGCGCGGGGCACGGAGTGCGCAGAGCATAGGTGCGTTTGCGCCGTCTGGCCAAGTACTTCTTAGGGTTTTCTCTGCATTATTTTTATATTATAAGCATATTTTCAATGATATATTTTAGTTATAGTTACTTTGGCTAAGTTGTTCAAAAAAGGAGGAGATTATGAATATTTGCGGAAAGATGCATGATCGATTTCACTCGTATATGTGAAACAGGGTTTCATAATAATACGACGATTTCATGATAAAAAATCTTGAATGGTTTACATTTTGTTATATCTTCAACCGATTTTAATTTTGATTTAACTTTCGACTTATATATTGCATCAACTAATATAATATTTTCAGTTTTAATAAGTTCCCTGTATGTATTGAATGCACAGTCGCAATTTTATTATTTATAAATTAAAAATTCTAACATTGCTTCATTTATTATGTAAATAGCCGCTAAGGGAGATGAGAGACTACTTAATTCCAGTAGTAACATAAAAAAACGAGATGGTTCACCTTGGCTTGGATCACATAATGGCGCAGACGGCTTTTTCTTGAGATACACGATAAGTGAGTAAATTAAATAGCAGCTGCGGCTCAATATTCATACTCCTAAATCAGTAGGAACTGGGTTCTATTCCGGTCACGGGCGAATTAACCAATGACTTTTTAATTTAAATTGTACCACAGGCTCTCTGCCTCCAACAGCACGTTAAGCCATCGATTTTGAACGTCCTCTATCATATTGTTGACTGCGGTAGTTGACAGCCTCTCTGGGCCAGCTGTAGAAGACTTAAGGTCTAAAGTGTTTAAATCGAAATAAGAAGATTGTCTAAAGGTGTAAGCAGTGGGGTGATTAAAACCACATACAACAACTAATATTGAATGGATTTTAAAGTGAATTATATAATTACGAGAAACGAATACACGAGAGGATGTACAAGAGGATGATAGAAACCCGATTCTTGGCTCCATAAAGTCGTTACATCAGTAAAATTATTTCTATAGTTCTAAATAAGTCCAGCCTGTTTAGACAAAATCTGAAAAGTCACAAAACGCCAAGAATTAAACTTAGAATGACCTGTTGTTCATTGATTTTTTCCCATTGCTAACGGTAACAAATTTTAGAATTTGTCATGAGTTGCCATCTTATACTTCTAATAAAGCTAAAAATTTTTACGAAAGCCCATTAATATTCCATTAGATTAGGATAAATTTGAAGAATAGACTAACCTAGCATTAAAATAAATATCATTCTTATTTATCAGTATATATTTATTAATTTAAATGAGGATATTCAGATTAAAAAACTGATATATTTGGTAATGCAAAACAAAAAACATATCAATTTGAGTTCAAGGAGTACCTTATCATTTTCGAACTTGAGCTGTACACCAGTGATAAGTTAGGTCTGGATTTTAAAAGATTTCGGATAAAACATTAAACAGGGGGAATAATAACGAATTAATTTGATATGCTATCGAAATGCAATAAAAATTCTTATCTAAGTAGAACGAGTCAATATAAGTTTAAGGAAATACAAAAATTCGCATAAACAACTGGAAGTTAAACGCTATTCTTCGTTAAGAGGAAGATGAGAATACTCACATGGATAAACAAACGCGTAAAGTCTGATTGGCGTAACAACGCGTGAAAAAGCGGTTAATCTCTATAAAGCGCTGGAGGGCTGCCCAGCTAAAACATTACTACACCGGGAGCTTACATTTCCACGCTAGGAAATTTATCGTCTCGCAACAATGGACTTTTAATCCGATCCCAGTAGCTCTCTTTCAATGCCGTTAGCCCCCACGCACACGTGGGCTCGGCGGGGACTACACTTGATAAAGAACAATGAAAGGGGGGTATTGTTCTGTTTTGTGATTATATGAATAAAGTTATAAGAGTCGAAATGTCTGGCGTTTATACTTGGAGAACTTAACTTGTCAGAGTGATTGAGGCCCATAATGTAAGAAACAGCTGAAACAATTTTTAGTAATATGTGTAATATTAGTATAAGCCAACTTATTCGCTGTGTTTGAGATACATTGCGGGATAACATATACGATTGCAGTGCTCGCGATGGACAAAAATTGCAATAGTGTGCGCTTTTGAAAACAAAATTAAAATGGGTCAAGCAAGTTTCTGTATGATTAAAAATATTGTAATAAACGGTAGATACATATTTTATAGATTGCATAAAAAATTAAGGCTTTATGCATCTATCGTTAGAAAACACAATCAATTTGCTGTTTCAGTAAAACGTATGAAACTCTGCCGCTTTCGATGCCTGCGATTGATGCCAAAGCGCAGGTCCAACGCTCCCTGATGCTGATTCTTCTCCCTCGCGGTTCTATTTACGCCATTACGACGCTTTCTTGACTAACTCCACAGCGGCAGAATTTGGTGCGTTGTACTCTACACGTCAGTGTAGATGCTTCACAAAAAGAGAAGAGAAGTAAAAAAGAACCATCCAACACTACTGCAATGAACTATTTGTTCCTTTATCCATGGGTAGTGTTATTAATTATATAAACAGATGTTTTTTAAATAGATGAGATGTTTAAAAATTACATATTTACATAAACAAAAAGTCTGAAATCTGATTAAGTTTATTGGTAATATTTATGTGACATAAAAGTTCAAACATGAATTAAGAAATCAGTTGTTTACATTCAGTTTCATAAAGAAATGAACCATCAGGATTGTAGTATTGACTTCTAAATATTTGCATATGGAAAATTTGTTGGTAGGTATCTGGGCGATGTATGTTCCCGCATACAAAATTAAAATTATAAGTAAATTTTTGCAAACTGGTTTTTTTATTATATTTATTTTCGTATAAAAACAATACGTTTTAAGGAAAAGAATAAATATTTTTTTTTCTATTGTACAGAAAGGAGATAGTCCTATAGGCCTTTAGTAAACGGATTGAAAACAATCCCGATTTAGTTCAAACTTTATTTTAAGCTACCTAACTTATATAACAATAAGCCGACAGAGGTCACTAATTAACGAAAAGTAAGTGGCGCTAGTGTTGTGCAAACAGCGCATATTCCGATTCGATGAAGCCTCTAATTCAAATGGTATAGGTAGATTATATTCACTATGGGAACTCAGAATGAAAAATATGTTGCAGTATTATGTTTAAAATTGTGAATGTTAAACTTTAATATCAGATGTTTTTAATCTGCACGAATGTATATGCTAGACTTAACGTCTAACATGATTGATACCAGCCGGAGACCAGCTGATTCGACGTGTCTTCCGAATTACAGTGGTGGGTTTGCAAGAAATGTTAGGTTGGGATTTTTTTTTTGTATTTAATAAGTGAAAAATTGCAGTTAAATCTCTTTGGTTGTGCTGTTTGTATCTGTCTAGTTTTTACACTATTAAATAGACAATATTTTAAAGAAGGAAAATAAAAACAATAGAAAAATGATGAAATGATGTTTCATCATTTTTCTATTGTTTTTATGTACAACAAAATCCAACGTAGAAATTCGATATACATTTTGAAGTTTTATTATAAAAAAGGGAAAAATGCGAACAAGCCACGAAAAAAATTTGTGACGTTTATAGACCTAATAAAATATCGGTAAGAGTAACAAAACAGGTTCAAATGTTTTCAGTCCTGTAATTTTGATATCAAAGATGAATCTCGATCTGGTCGACCTGTTACGGATAAATTCGATGCCATTTTCTAAAAAATAGAGCAATATCAGCATATTAGTTCTCACGATATAGCTGATGAGCTGGCGATTGAATACAAAACAAGCCTTTGGAAAAAAACTGGATATACAAAAATCTCAATACTTGGGTCCCACACGAGCTCACTGAAAGACATTTAATTGTGTACTTATTTGTGACGCTCTGTTGATACATAATGAAACCGAACCCTTTTTGAAAAGATTGATAACTGACAATGAAAAATGCAAGTACCTATGACAAGAACATTCGAAAAAGACCATGGTCAAAAGCCAAGCAAGCCCCACATACTATAGCGAAACCCGAATGAACTCACAATAAGCTGATCTTATGTGTGTGGTGGGATTGGAAGGGCATTATTATGCATTATGACCTTTTAGCGCCGGGAAAAACCATCAATTCGGATCTCTACTACCAACAGCTGATGAGACTCGAGTAAGAAGTAGAGAAAAAATGGACGGAATTAATCAACAGAAAGGGTGTGGTTTTTCACCATGATAACACCAGACCATACACATCTCTAGCCAATCAGAAAATTTTGAGAGAATTTGGTTGGGAAGAGTGCACTATATAGCCCTGATCTTGCATCCTCAGATTTTCAACTATTTCGATATTTTCAGAGTTCTTTAGGCAGTGTTAGGTTAACATCAAAGGAGAACTGTCAAAACTACAAATAGTTTTTTGATCCGAAGTTCCAAAATTTCTACAGCAATGGGATTATGTCATTACCTACAATATGGCAACAAGTTGTTTAACAAGATGTTATATATATATATATATATATATATATATATATATATATATATATATATATGTATGTATGTATATTAGAATTAAATGTAAATAAAATATGATGAAAAGTTATCTTTTTCTTGTTGTATATATTTGTATATACAACAAGAAATATTTTTTTCCTCAAGACAATATAAGTAACTAATTAATGTGTATGCATGCCTTCAGTGATATAAAAGATGCGTTCATTTACTCTATTTTCCACTCTATTGTAGTATATATTATATCAATCGTTCGTAAGGAATAAACTCCAGTAAGGCATTGGAGATGATAAATACATATTTTTTTTTTCAATTTTAAATGTCTAAGTACTAGTTTCTTTTTAAAACTAACAAGCGGAATCTACTGAACCTATCAAAATAGTTCTATTTAATGTTAAGAAGCAATAAATGAATTTGTTTTCTTAGAACAAAATCCAGATTTAAGTATCAATACGTACATACTCCAATCACTTTTAAGCATTTACTGTACAAATAACAATAAATCAGATGTATAATGGATTGACCCTCTAATAAATATACAGATATTTTTCTGTATTCCAATAAGAATCAAACTCGAGAAAATATTTTTCCAATAATTCAATAAAGCTATAATTTTAATTTTAAGCGACAACCACCTGAGCAGGACGCGCTGTTTACTCTAAACCATTTTTATTAATGTCGTTAAATACATAGATCATTAATAAAAATTAATCATTATTTAACCAATACAAATTTCCAGGATACCATCTTTATCAGACAAATTAAGAAGTTGACGTAAAACGTATACAATTATACTATGAAACGTACTTTTAACATGATTAACAAATAATACAAAAGATTATAATAGCATCAGAATCAAACCATAAATAACACAGAATATTCAGAAGGTATTTGTTTTTGCCGCTCTTCCAACGAAAGCCCTCGTATCCCTAATTTCGTAAGGTAAGATTTTGTTCTTCCCAGAAATTGAGAGGGAAATGCGCGACCCTATTATTTCAAAGTTACTTTTAGTTATTTATATTCTAAAACAGAGCCTTGGACGAGCACAGAATAGAATGAGGCATCAACTAATGATTCCGTGCCGAAAGAAACAAAAAAGGAGGTTCGCTTTCATCAGTGAAGATTTAGGCGAACGTTTAAATGGCGGAATTTATAACGCGTAGTTCCTGAAATAACAGAGGCTTTCCCCTCACTTCGCTCCCGGCCGTCAGATGGCGTGATGTATGTACGGAAGTGTACCTCCCCGTTCGCCCCCGCACGCCCCTCGGCCGCCGTTTCCGTGATACTTTTACACACAAAGTGGTTTCGCCCTCCTATCTCGCGTGAACGCTGTTATTTAAAATACTGTCTTATCTCACTTTCGCGAAAGTAAATACACGTAATAATGAAGCTTCGTCTCTTTCTACGATTGTTGATTGTCTAATTTTAACGAATTGAATTATTATGCTTATGTGAAATAGATATTTTGTGTGGTTTTTATTTTTGGTAAATTTTCTATAATCTTGCAACACAATTTATACGTTTTATAAACTCTTACACCTCATAAATTCATTAAAGATTTTTGTAAAAATAATAATTGGAGATGAGTTTATAGACAGCAACTTTTTCTTTCTGTTTGTTTAAATATTGATAACCCAAATACATGTAATTAATTCAAAATGTCATTTCTGATAAATATGAGGCTTATAAGTCGGACTAAATTTAGAGTTTATTAGCCTTTGTTCGGTCCTTCCATCATTTGAATATAAAACGATTTTCTTTCTTTTTTATACCGATTAGAGCCATATTAGTAACAGCAATGTCAAGGATAAGAGCTAAATCAACATCGGCTCGAATCTGACATTGCCAGTAGATCCGTGTTAGGGATTAAGAGTGGAAGTGAGATTGTTTCATAAGAGAATAAATCAGCGGCAATGCGGGTGTCTTCGGGATAAAGTATACGTTCCTGTGCAATATTTTGATTGGAATGAGGGGCGAAATCGAGGGCGAAACTGGGGTCATAACAGAAAGCGAGACCGGAGAAAGAATCGTGATTGACAGCATGATCGTTCGATATAGAAGATGAAGGAATCCGTTCTATTTTCACGGAGGTGAAGCCACAGAAGACAGCTAGCGTTACGGAAACATACGTCGTTCACGGCACACAGTACTAGTTTCGCGAAATATTTCTATATCCTATTTGCTATTTCCACAGCTCGCTATCTATCATTACCAGTATGTTTCGACTATCTCGAACAGAGCGATGCTAACCTCCTAATATTAAAGATCTAGCTGCTGCCCCGGAAAATTATGGGTCCCATCGAATTCCCTCGTAAGGGTTTCGGTCCCGTGCGGGAACAATCGAGTTAGCTTAACACGGTCACATTTACCTATCGACGGCGTCGGCCGTGCCTAACACGATTTTAGGGGACGATCTATAACGGCATGCTATACTACTGAACGTGTCGTCGGCGCAGGCCAAGTAAATCTATAGCGATATTACGAGAGGAGATTGTATGTTTGTATATTTATAAGTAGGCTGACAACCGCTGTAGCGACAAATTTCTTCGTATGTAATAAAGTTGAATTATGTGTAATAAAGGGATATTGTATATGGCAAAAATAGATTGATTTATCGACTATATTTAATGAATGTTTTCAACAAAGTTAGATTCTAACTTAATCGAACGTAGTACAATAATTCTTATTTTCAAGTTAGGTGACAAATCTAACTGTATTAATTATAGACAGATATTTTTAAAAATGTCACGCTCGATCAAAAACTTTCCTGTTTTATGTTTCGCAGTCTTTCAAATGCGAGGAATGGAAAGCATTAAAGGAAGATCCACCGCAGACGTTGCTATTTTACTACTGTCATATATTTTTGATGCGTAGGAAACCTCAGACCAATATCAAACAATACCACAGTCACGTAGTAAAAGTGGGATTCTTTTGCAAATTATCAAAAGCGTCTGATTGTGTTGATCACCATATACACATTTTAAATTCTTTAGTGTAAAAGTTAATGCAATAACATTACCTTTATTTAATAAAAAAGTAACAGTTGACATTAACGGGTAAAATCCTAAGGATGTATTGTAAAAATGGAGGTGCTTCTAGGAGCGATATTGGGTGTTTTTCTGTCGTAAGTGTATATAGGTAGATGATTTAGCGGTACTCGGTTGAAAAAAAAATGCTTGAGTGGTATTGTGTGCTGATAACACTTCACTTGTATTTTTGAATTAACAAAAACGAAATAGAAGGTTTCTAAATAAAAAGGACACTTCTTGAATAGGTTCGATGCTAATAAATTTATTGGCAAACGCAAATAAACACAAACTTAAATTTAAAGTTAAAATTTACTTTATCGAATGTTCGAGAGGTTGATGTAAATTTTAGAATCGGAGATGTACTAAATTTAGTTAATGAAACTGTGTTTTTATGCATCACCTGGCTGCAAATTTAAATTGGAATCTACATCTTATTAAAGTTGCGAATAAACTGAGTTCTATATTTTTTTCAATAATACAAATAAATGAATTTTAAAGAAAGTAATATTCTGTCTGTTGCCAGCATATATTTATAGAAATACTACGTATATTCGCAAAATATACATAGTATTTTCGTAAGGTTTCACTTCATTTTCGTATAGTTGTCATTTTCACTCACCTTCTTTAAGGTGGAAGAATATTACATTATAATACAAGAAGGGAAACATACGTTCAATATTCCCGACACAGATAATCAGGTTAATAATACTTTATGGCTGACTGTATTTATTTTATATGGACTAACCGCAGCAAACAGCGGATTCAACTAATAACCCGTTTCAAAAGTAGTAATAAACCCAACTCGTGTAATCAAAAGTTAGAAATATACAAGTTAAATTTTAAACGATGATAGTGCTTGGACGCCGATGTGTTTGTGTTTAAGTTTTGCGTTTGGGAAACGAATAGATGTTGAGGATAGTTCCCTGCTTGTAATTCCGAATCCGGGGCAAAAAAGGTATGTTTGACTTTCAATGAAAGAGTGTAAACGCCACGTATTGAACAATTTTTTTTTATTTCTTCTCATCATAGTTATAGATAAGCGGCGTGGACGAGCTCAGAATCGAAATCGGTATCGAAACGCAAATCGAAACGGTGTATTGAATCGACACCGAACATAAATTACTTTTTATTACCGCAGACGTAGCCGCGTTCTAATCTAAAGCATCTTAAATTGAAATAAGTTCGTTAGTGTAATGGAATGAAAACGGCGATAAAGAAAAATTCATATGGAGGTACCAAAAATTTAATTTATTGCCGTGTCTGCGATTTGACGTCACAATTCTGAGTTTACAATATTCGATTAGTGTGATTTTGAAATTATTTTTTTATTTTGAAACACAGTCGTCTTATGTTTTATCACTGATAAGATAATTAGATAAGCCTTTAATAATTTTCAAACTACGTAATACGATACGAAGAATTATAATACAAGTTATATCCGATTTACCAAACGTGTAAGGATTTGTCTATACTATTTTTAAAGCCAAGTAAGTCATTCTTATTAAATAGATACGCTTAGAACTTTATAGGTAAATAATAAGCGATAGTGGCGCAGTGGTTAAAAACTTCAAACCATCAGCTGTCTGGTTCAAATTCTGACCAATTGACCGATGAGTTTTTATTAGACCTTTGGCCTTAGACGTTTTCGTCAGATTGTGCACAATAGTCGTCGACACGACCGATGTGAAGGCCTTCGAAGTATAAACCTTCTGAAGTTCATAGGTCATGAGAGCTCATGCCTCAGAAGTGGGTTGACTCAAACTTGACAAAACAAGCGACTTTAAGTGAGCTAAGTGCAACACGATATTAATATATGAGATGTAACTTTCCGATGAAACACACATTCAAAGAATTTATTACGCACATTGAATGTATTAAATTTATTTATGGGACAATAAAAAATAAAAGCTTTAGGGTACCTTAATTGAGTGAAATACGATAGTACAATACCCGCATAATTAATAAAGAAAAATAAATTTTTATATTTCCTTGTTGTTTTATATTTCATTATTAAATATAGAATATTGCAATACTTAATATGCATTAAGTATAGCAATATTCTATAAATGCATTTTGATGACTTTATAATGAAATACAAGGAATTGATGCACTCGTTTTACCACAGAAATCATAGACATTTTTATTTTAAGAGAGAGTAATAACATAGAGTATAAAGATACAGACAGTGATCACAGAGGAGAATAGATAACTATGGAAAGGCGGGAAATTTAATTATTAGTTTTACACTCCTGCCAAATTTAAGCCTTCCATGTAATTACTTAAATATGCACATAGTAACAAAATATTATTAAAGTTTGAACATCAAAATCAAATTAAAGTTTACACAACATATCAATAGATAACATTCCAATTTTGTCTCTCAGATATTGAAATTTGTCTCTAGGTAAAGCCTTAGTTAAAAAATCAGCAAGTTGATTGCTTGTTGGAATATAGTTTAAATCAATAACTTTGGCATAATACTTTTCTTTAATAAAATGATATTTAGTATCTATATGTTTACACCTCTTGTGACAATTTATATTTTTAATAACACTTATTGCACTTAGATTGTCAATATTCAACACTACTGTTTGTTGCTTTAATTCACCCAGGTCACATAACAATTGCTTGATCCAAATAACTTCTTTGGTGGCGGCGCAGGCTGCCATGAATTCAGCCTCGGTTGTCGACAGAGCGACGGTATGTTGCCTTTGACTGGACCATGTTACAGCTGCTCCATTTTAATAAATATATAACCAGTAGTTGATCTTCTGGTTGTGACATCATTGGCATAATCAGCATCACTGAAGCCAATCAACTCAGAGGATTTTGATGATGTTATGTAACATAGACCATAGTTGACAGTATCTTTGAGATACTTAAGGATTTTCTTAACAGCTGTCCAGTGAGATTCATCATAACAGTTCAAAATCTACTCACCAAGTTTACAGCGAACATTACATCTGGCCGACTTACTATTGCCACATGCATCAGAGAACCAACTGCTCGGTAAGGAAGGTTCTTGTCAGGCAGTTGTACACTTTTCTCAAGCCTTGAGTGAGGATCAACTGGAACACTGTTGGGGTTGGCATTTTCCATATTAAATTTATTTAATAACTGTTTAATATATTTAGATTGATGTATAAAGATATACTTGTCGGACACTTGAATATCCATTCCAACAAAATTTCCAGGTGGGCTTATTGTCATGTCAAATATTGTTTTCAAATCATTTGTTACAGATTGCAGAACAGACTTAGATTTAGAAAATAGAAGCCCGTCATCTACATATATACAAAGATAACACTTTGTTCCATTAATATTTGCAACGTAGACACATTGATCTGCTTTACTATTTGTGAAACCAAATTTCTGAAGTACAGAATTGAATGTAGTATTCCAGCACCGTGGTGCCTGTTTAAGACCATACAGTGACTTTTTCAATTTACATACTTTATTCGGTTCATACATTAGACCTTCAGGGGGATACATATAGATATTTTCTTCCAAAGCCCCATACAGAAAAGCTGTCTTAATGTCAAGTTGAAGAATTTCATAACCATTTTGAGCAGCTAGAGATAATAATAAACGGATTGAGTCATACCTGACTGTAGGCGAAAATGTTTCTTTATAGTCGATACCTTTGCTTGGGCATAACCCTTTGCACAGAGTCTGGACTTGAAGCGTGGACCCGTTGGCTGATCTTTGACTCTGAATACCATTTAGAGCCAATGATGTTTGTATTTTCAGGTTTGTTTACCAATATCCATGTACCATTTCTTCTATGGGCTTCAAGTTCCTCTTCAATAGACTTTTCCATTTCTCGGCATTCTCACAACTAATAGCTTCTTTGTATGTGTCAGGTACTTGTTCAGGTACTACACACTCATCATAGCAAAGATAAGTTTGTTCTTTATTCTTGTTTCTAGGTCGCAATGTTATGTTGCTTGAGAGGGAGTATCAATCTTAACATCTGGTAAGTATTCATCTGAATCTGAGTTATTTTTGATAGTATTATATGAGCTGTCAGAGTTATAAGTTTCTTCCCTGTTTTCTTCATTAGACTGGTTTGACATTAAGCTTTCTTCATTACTTTTACACTGTATATCTAGTGTTTTATTTTCTTTTTCAGATAGTTCCAGAGCAGCATAGTTTCTCTTAACAGTGGATTCAAGAAATACAGCATCCCTGCTCTTTATTACAGTTCTAGTATTTGGTATTATAAACCTGTATCCTTTTGTGTTCTCGCAATAACCAATAAAGATCATCTTCTGTGCTTTTGGATCCCACTTTTTGCGTTTTTCTTTTGGCAGGTGGACCATGGCTTCACATCCGAACACTTTCATGTGACTGACATTTGGTTTATGACCGGACCAAACCTCTTCTGGGGTTTTAAAGGATAAGGACCTAGTTGGAGATCTATTTATGATATATGCAGCAGTTTTTATAGCCTCAGCCCAGAAAAACTTCGCTAAGCCAGCATTCAGTATCATACACTTTGCTCTTTCGACTAGAGTTCTATTTAACCTCTCTGCAGCTCCATTTTGTTCTGGAGTATAAGGCGTTGTTGTCTGATGTCTTATTCCAGCACTTATAAGGAAGTCAGAGAATGGTTTGTTTACATATTCTAGGCCATTGTCAGTCCGAATACATTTGAGTTTACATTCACTTTGATTTTCAACTTCTGTTTTGAACTCTTTGAATTTTGACAGTACTTCAGTTTTGTTGTTCAAAATGTACACAAATACCTTTTTAGAGTAGTCGTCCAGAAATGTCAAAAGTATTTAGCCCTCCTAGTGACTGTGTTTCCATAGGGCCGCACAGGTCGGAATGCACCAGTTCCAATAGCTTTGAGGAATGTGATTCTTGACTCTTAAATGGCAATCTTGTTTGTTTGCCTTCTTTACATGTTATACAGGTTACATTATTAATTTGTTTTTCAGATAATGTTAATCCTTCAGAACATTCTTTCATTTTCTTCAGAGTGTCAAAGTTCAGATGGCCCATCCGTTGGTGCCATAGAAATATATCATCTTGTTTAACATCAGACATGCAAGCATACCCAGTATTCATGTTGAGCCGGTACATGTTGTTAACCTTTGTTGCTGCTACAATAACATTTTGTCTGTTCAGTATAACACAGCCTTTAGAATCAAATTTCACTTGACCACCATTTTCAGTAATCTGATGTACAGATATTAAATTCACTGCAAGTTCTGGAACATACAAGACATTTGTAAATAGAATTCTATTTGACTGATTTTCTCCATTTAATGCATTGATAGTCACATCACCCGAGCTACCCACTGGGAGTGTTTTGTTGTTAGCCACTTTTATTTGTTCTATAGGTGGTGAGTGTACATTATGAAGAAGGTTTTGATGTCTTGTCATGTGCATGGTTGCCCCAGAATCAATGTACCATGCAGAGCTGTTGTTGTCAAACGGGATGACAAATGCGGCAGCATATGAAGTACTTGATTTTGCAACTTTTCTTTTGGTTTATCTTGCAATCTGGACTCTTGTGTCCATATTTATTACATTGAAAACATCTAGGACCTTTGTGGAACTTCTTTTCACATTCTTAGTTTGATAACTATGAGCAGATGCAAAAGCAGAGTTATTGTTTTCAGATTTTACTTCTTGGAGCAACTTAGATTTAACAGAGTCTGCGCTAATTTTCATCCCAGAGCTTTCAATAGCGAGGATCATCGGTTTATAATGTTCAGGTAACCTGAGAGCAAAGTGTCCCAAGCCACTCATCATCAACTTTGAATCCTATGTTTCGGAGTTTATGCGCTGTAGACATTATCTTGCTCACGTATTCGTCTATATTTTGGCAACCAGAGAGTGTAGTAGTGCAGAGATCACGTAGGCCAACTCTGCGTGTAAGCCCGAGTCGTCGAAAGCGCGGGAGAGGTTGTCCCCACCTTTGCTGTTTCTGCCTCTTGGATGTGTACGTAGTTGATACTATCGACAAGCAAAATGATTTTGGATTTTGCCTTCATGTCCTTTTTCTTGTCAATTGGTTCGTCTTTGGGATTTTCAATGCATTCCCAAAGTTCTTCATGTTGAAGATATGTTTTCACAGCAAACCGCCAAGTATTGTAGTTTTCTCGGCCTGTTAGTTTTTCAATAAGCGCCAGAGGATTGCTACTAGCCATGATAATTGGTATTTTCAATGACTTGACGATTAGTTAAAACTGAACCACGCCGCTTTTAGGTTATGTCGGACACTACCACTTCGCCGGCACGAAACTTTTACTTTGTAATTTGTGTTTATGTACACGGTGTCCTTTGTAAACACTGTTATTTCCAACTTTGGCTTTACTGGGCCCATAACCTGATGACTTTATAATGAAATACAAGGAATTGATGCACTCGTTTTACCACAGAAATCATAGACATTTTTATTTTAAGAGAGTAATAACATAGAGTATAAAGATACAGACAGTGATCACAGAGGAGAATAGATAACTATGGAAAGGCGGGAAATTTAATTATTTGTTTTACACATTTAATTATAAATTGATGTATTTACAACTTTATGATAGTGTTAAAATATCAATTTTTATGGCAAAAGTATCCACGTGTACACAATTCGAACACATTTTGAAATTGTAGACTTTGCTAAAATTGATTTATAAGATTTTTGATTGACCAACAGACAGACAAATCAAGGGCCCAAAAACAAGACCTCAATATTAAACCGATTCTTTAAAATCCATACCACGATTCTCATTTATTTCAGTTTCCTCACTTTTTCAACCACAGGACAAGGAAATTAGCAGCCATTTAAACACTTATACCGCGATTAGCCAAAAGGTATCCGGAAACGCTGGCTCGTGTCGCGATAAAACCGCGTAAGCCATATTTCGCGGCAGGCCGCGAGCGCTGTACATGTAATACCAAACTATGCTGCTTTATTTTATAGAAATTGTCTAAAAAAAATCTATTAACAAAATGGAATTTTATTTGATAACGGTTGTACAATGAAAGGATACAATGAGAAAGAATATTTGAAATTCGCTATTTGGCGGAGCAAGAGAGGGTATAATTTTGTATGTAACTTTTTGCTGAGTGAGGTACAACTATATGATTTGGTATAAATATCGTATATAGGCAATGGTGAGACGCGTCTTTCACAATTAGACGATTGTATAATCTTTTATGCATTATACAATCATTTAATTGTAATAAGTATTTATTTTGTTAATTTTTTTTTGGCGCCTAAACCATTCATCTAATTGCTATGAAATTGGCTGTTTGCTGTACTCGCGAATGAGAAAGTTTATAAAAGAGAGAGCTAGCATTCGTATCTGACGATGCCTGAGTGTTTTAACAGCACTGTGTAAAACAAATAACCAATCCCATCCGCCCTCGCCTATCCGTGGTTTTCTCAATAATTATTCCGAGTGAGTTTCATTTCGATTATCGGTAATGGATTGATGTCGATAAAAAAAGTTAATAGTTCTGTATTTAGCTATATATTAAAACGGTACGTATTACACATATATATATGTATGTATATGTATATGTATATATTAAACGGTGAACGGACTAAAAATGCGATTAAAATCGGAATGTATAAGACAGTAATTTGATCCGTTTCGAATACAAAACAGTGGACATATAACCATACGTGTAAAACCATCGGATACAGCTTATTTAACAATGAAAAAAGACTCCTAAAGGCATTCATTTCAATTCAGAAAGAGTAATAATTGACATAAAAGGATTTTTGTTTTCTTTAGAAGTTTGAATTAAAGAAATATAAAGTTTCATTTTAAAATCCGCAATATTCCAGCGACAGAGCGCTCCGGCAGACCGTTGCAATCAGCTCTCCAATTTTCATCGACGAGTATAAAATTCTCAATCGACATGATCATTTTATGAAATACGATATTTTTATACGAATCGTAAGAACAAATAAAGAATATTAGTTTAGCAATATGAGGTATTGAAGAAAGACCAATTATCAGTGAATTTTAAAACTTAAAATGGAAATATTGTTTCCTATTGAGCAGTAAACGACCGTATGACCGTGATTTTTAAAAAATTTGACCCAAAACAAGCCAAGGTCAAATATTAATGTTTATGGCCAACTTAAACATGGTCTTTGATAAAACTTTACATGAAACACTGAAACAAGTTCTGACGATTGAGAAGGCAACTAATATTTGATTTAATATCAGTACTATTAAATAGGTTTGATCGGTGTCGCCGCTGTGTTTATCAAAACGATTAACGTCCACGTGAAACCGAAACTATAAATGGAACATTGAAAGTATTGAATGTCAGATTTTATTTTATACGACTTCATATAACACTGCGCATTACAGGACGATATATTGTACTGTCACTAATGGACTTCGAAGCCTTCTGTTTCGTGGCGCTAGAAGCCTACTTAACACTTTATAAATCTTTTTATTTCAGAACGAGAGCCTTGGACAAGTGACACAGCATTAATGATTTATGCCCCCGATACGACGATAACAATGGTACGATAGCTTAACGTGCTCGAGAGTATGAAACGGTGGCTTCAAATTAAAACACCGTCGGTCGGGATTCAAACCCGGTGCTTTGCATTTCGAAGACGAAGTTGTTCCGCTCACGTCGCGTCACTTGGACACTGTCGCTCTAAATTTTTTGAGCGATTTCAATTTGAAAAGGTAATCATATCTCTATGTTTCACACTACAGACTAGATGACGGCATCTAATAGTACTTGTGAGCTTTTTTATTATCACAATTTTTGGATACGAAACACCGGAAGCCCATCCACTAACTCGATTCGAGAGAGAGAGAACATCTGTTTTATTTACAATGGCCGGACTGTCCGCGGGCCATGTAAATAAGTGGGGACTCCTTGAGTGCTCGTTATAGGAGCGTGACAACTTTGGGAGCTCTTTGTTTGAGTGCCTCCGGCGAAGGTGCCCGCTGAAATTTTGATGGCTAGCCAAAGGGCGGGGGAGAGCTCAAAGTTCACTGACCCTGAGAATAAATTAATACGATAGTCACAATATGCAATTACTGAGATAAATTCATATCTACTAATTTGCATTCGATAGCTCCTGTAAAATATTTTCAAAATATAAAAATAGTAAATCGAATGTTTAATTCGATGTAGTCGCAAGCGTCAATTCACTTTCATATTATAAGGTAAATAGTAAATCATTTAAACTGTTTCACACGTTTTATAAAAAATCAAAAAAGTAAATACACTACGATATTTTTCCGAATGGTGTTTTTTTACTTCTCATTAGAATATGAGCTCTATTGCGCTTTCAACCTGTGATCCTCTTTCTAGATTATCCATGATCATATATTTCTCAATATAAAATTGTATGTACTAGCATAGATTAATATCAAAAGACTGTGTTTATTGTTGTCGTTGAATTTGAAAACACTTTGGAAATCTAGTTTTTTATTTAATTGTCTTACATAAATTCCCACTTGTCACATATAAAATATGCTTTATTATATTATTATAATTTACACTATTGAAATGAAGTAAAAAATATGATTTCTGTGCTCACTAATATGACTTTGAATATGATATTGTTATATGAACGTTACGAATTGTGTTTTCATAGGGTGTCGTGATTTGTACGTTGTTCTTCACGTAGTGTGTCTATTTGAAATCTAAATAATTAAATAATAAATTTAATAATTAAATTAAACCATAAAATTACGCACAATAATAAAATTAATCAATGATACTAAAAGGTACGAATGAAGCAGGTGCCGGCGGAACAATTCGCTTCTTCGACTGTAACAATAAAATTTATAACAAAAGGACGGTATTTTGATCAACCCGCCAGTCTCAACAATCTAAAACAACAATACGGCGTTCCGTCAATTAAATTGCTGATTAAATGTTGCTCATTATCAAAGGTATACACGACGTCATCTTACAAAGGGCGAGATCTGATTTCAAATGGCTCCATAGACGGAAACGAACGCTTCCATTCTCTGGAAGGGGAGCCCCCTCGAAGCCTTATACTGTATAATTAGGTTTGTCTTTGGTCGGACCCGACGATCGAATACATAATATTTATTGACGTAACGAGTATATGTATTGTTAGTATTTTAAAAATTAAAGACAGGTTCTTGAACTGAATATCAGTGGTTAAGTAAAAAAAGTATATTTTCACCTATAAAAAACATTTAATAAAGCAAAAGGATTAGTGTTCGTTTCAAGGATAATTTTGGTGGCAAAGCTACACGACTAGAAGGCATATACCTTTTCTATTGAACGTTATAAATAGTTCTCCGTGGAGAAGTTAAAACGTCAATCTGACAGATCTGTAAGGTAAAATTAGTAATGTAACGCAATGCTGAAAAAGTTAATCCTTTAAGAAAACATAGACATTTGTATTATCACAAACAAGTTACACACGCACATAAATTGATAACCCGATTCTATCTTTGTTACCGTCCAAAATCGTACCGAAGTATCCTTTCAAAGTAGATTTGCGAATCGTATTGACCATTATGAATAGCGACAATAACAAAAAATCTGGAAAACGGATGAGCCTGCAGGCTGTCCTTAAAACTTCCTCTGCGAGTTCAAAAACTCTGCGATAGATATCGATATGTTGTTAGGTTTCTTGAGTTAGAAATATTGTCTATGAGTTTTTGAACTTTTCAAGTTCGAAAATTTGAAAGACGGACAGACCAAAAGAAGTAAAAATTATATTATTGAGCTATCAAGCACAAAAGATCGTTTTTAGTGCCTTTTTAGGCTTTCTGGGCTAAAAAATATAATTTTAATACGTTCCGAGCAATGGAGTTCAAAAATATGTACATGTCAATTTTTTGTTAATGTTTCAACTACAATCGATATCTTTCGAGCGCGTTGTTTGATTTTGATATGATTTACAGCTTCCGATGCAGTTTTCTAAACAGAAAAAGATGACTAAGTACCAAACGTAAAATCATCTAGAAATTCACATGTTATTTTAAACAAAAACCGTTTTTTAGAAATTATCTTAACCTAATATTTCTTGAACGAATCAACCGATTTTAATGCAGTTTGTAACGATCCACGTTGTTTTTTAAGTGGAAAAGCTTATTGGACTTTTGAATTTATTGGTAAAGTGATTTAACAAATATCTTAAAAAAAACTGTTTGAAAACAATTTTTAACACACACATACACAATCAGGTATCACCCGGAAAACGGTAAAAACATATTCCTAGGAAACGTCAAGGTCAGCCGAAAACTCTGTTTTGAAAAACCAGACTGAAAACACAATAGATATATTGTCAATTCATTAAAATTTTTCAATTTTTAAGCAGGAAGTTAAAAAACATAATTTTTTTAAATATTTCAACTACGACATCTTTGGAAAATGTTATTACATTTTGATCTGATTTACGATATGCGACGTAGTTTTCTAAAGAGAAAAAATATGACCGAGTAATAAATATTAATCCATCATGAATTTCTCGCGTTGTTTTGAAGAAAAAAAAAAAGCAATTTTTCAAACTTTTCGTTAACGATATTTCTTGAACGAATCAATCTATTTTATGTAGAAAAAGATCGACGTTGTTTTTTAAGGAGAATAGCTAGTTAGATTTTGAAATTTATCTATTGATAATACTCGCGATCAGTACACTAGTCAAGTGCAATTAACTAAAGGGTTTAAGTTTAAACACTGCATACCCCCCCCCACACCACCGAAATTCAATACGACATTTGAAAAGTCCATTTTAATTAGTTCATTAAGACGGCACGCGACGAGTGGTAACCAGAGCTCGCGAAGGTGAGTGTTTCCCTAACGAGCCGCTGTTTTGTACTTGGGCGCGTTGTTTACCCGACGCAAGCGGAACTCTTGCGCGATCGAAGCGCCACTCGACGATGGTGTTCAACATCGCTACCTTTGGATGGACCGCGAAGCTCAGCGACCACGCACGCTGCACTGCTGAACTGGAGATTTAGACACTCACTGAACGACTTCAGACCGAGGATAGTTAGCCTTAGATCCGGGATTAGAAAAACAAACGTAACCTCGTCTGTCAATTGAATCAAATAATGCTAGAAAGCCAAATAATAATATTATAAATTTATGAGAATAATGTCTGCCATCGTAGTGTTGCTGTTATTAACATTAATTACTTTTTTTTTATACAGGCCGCAATTTCACGGTAACTGCCAGTTATAAATATATTTAGATATTTGTAAATTTTACATACGTGTTAATATTTTTTAATTAACAGACGAGGGAAATAAGTTCGGTCTATTTGTCTGTTTACACCTGTACCAGTTGACTGGAGACAAGTGTACCAGTTAAAAAGACCGATGCGTATTGCAACAAGTTATAAAACATCGTATTCGAGAATTTCATTGTATACTTTCGATGAGCACTTAACATAAGATGCATAAAATTGATAATCAATTAATTAACACGGGCAGGACTAAGTTGGCAGACATTGTTCTCATAAATCTATAATATTGTTATCCGCCTCTAAGACATTGTTTGATTCAATTGACAGATGAGGGTACGTTTTTCTAATCTCGGATCTTTAGATTGCGTTTTTGTGATCGATGCTTAGTGTGCAACGTAAGGATGTGGTCAGTCCGGAGCGAGCTATCGTGACTGGCGGCCTTTATGTTTTCAGGCCTCGTGTTTCTATCCTACGTGACGTCACCTCCGATCGCTTTTGGCGCATCGAACTATTTCCGGACGAGCCATCTTATTTTGGCTGGTCAACCGTCCACATAAAATTGAGAATTGGAATCTTAACTTTGGCATTTGAAAATTGTTTATACGTAAAGAAGTTCGAATTGTTTAAGGCAAATAATGAATGACATAATTTCAATACTAGAAATAATAATAAGAATAATAATCCTTTATTCGGCCCTCAGAAAAACAAAAAGACAAACAAGTATAACATTTTGAAATTAAATTAATTAAGACATACAATATTTAAAAAATAATAAAAGGCCGAAAGGGTGACTGACCTGAGGTGACAGCAAAATGCTGTAGCCCGATCCATAGCGCTGATTTCCTGCTGGGCCCTGAATAATAATAAATAGACAAACTAAATTTGTATGTTAGTGGACTACGTAAGTCCACAAATTTATTTAGAGAACTCTGTGTACGCGTGTTCAATAAGGTTCCTGAAAATGTACAAAATTTTACAAACGTATGTTTTTAGTAAGCAAACACTTTGTATAAATCATTATTATACAATTACTAAATATTTTGAAGGATGAATGATCATGGATATAATTTTATTCAGAGAGGACTGGACGTTTTGATTCAAATTGATTCATTTAATTATGAAATGATTTACAATTGTATTTAAATTGGCTTTCAAATTTCGATTATTTTTTTAACTGTTATCACTCAATATTCGTAAGACGAAAATATTCAAATTAATAATAACAATGATTTCGTATTCAAATACACAACGTCTTAAAAATATAACAAAATATTAAACGATGTTTCTAACTACACTGCTATCATGAATGTTTCCATAGACCACGCCCGAACAACCTTTTATCGGTTTATCTCAGATTTCCAACGTCCTAATTTACTAGATCGATTTAATTTTGAAAATTTAAACATGGTGGAAACAAAATTTGTATATTCGAAATCGCAAAAGGGAACAATATTTACGTGGAGGTAAGGGATATTAATTAAGAAGTAGTACTTAAAAGTAAATTTTCAGATTTTTGGACCCTTTTTGCTGTTCTATTTCTGATGTTGTGATCTATATAATCATAAAGGCAATCCACGCTCATGCGAATAAATTAAATTGAAATATTCCAATAAAGGCTTTCATCTGTCACAGCTTAATGCTATATTTTTTAAGTACAAATTGTAAATTTCGGGAATCTCTGAATTCAAACATTTCATTTGGTGCAAACTCGATGCATTAGTGAAACATTTTTTCTGGCTTTAATATGACTTCATAGTCATTATTGATACGTGAAACTCTAAGGCGCTTCTAACGACAACTTATTGTGTTAAAATGATATATCATTTAGAAATTACACCGAAGCAGATGAACATACATAGACTAATAGCGTGCTAAAACCATAACCCTCCCCAGTCATATAATTACTACACTTGTACCTTATATTATGCTTTGGAAAAAACAAACTGATTCACTATACTTCAAATTAACCTGATTTTTTCAAATACAAATTTTCATATGAGTATCACTTTAATACATAATATAACAAAATGATGGGCTTGATGACTTTTTAACCTTTTTTATTGTAATTCGTATTTTTATTAACTATACGTGAAAGACTAATTTTTTCGCGCAGTTTTAAAAATTATTGTGACAGAAAATTAATTTTCGTTTTTTTAAGGATTATTCGTATTTCATTGTCTTATTTATTTAATAACCAAATAATGGTTTTAAATTTAATTTATAAGTAAATAAAATGTTATTAAGTGAAACGTTGTTTAATCTAAAAATATCAACTGATACATAAAATATCAAACATAAAATAGATAATAAATAATGTAGTATTAAATTTAACCACGTTGATTTTTATTCAACTTTAATTTAATTTAAAACGCCATTAGAAAACTGATAGGAAAGAAGCTGAAGCAATACCTATAAATTCTGCTGAAATCAGATAATTGTCTCATCCCAGGCAGTGCCTCCCGAACATATATCTTCGGAAAGGACCCTAATTTGCAAATTGTTAGCGTACCAAGTAATGAAAATGTCAGCTTAAAGAATGTCCCTGAGGAAGCGACACATAACTCGGAACTTTATTCTTATAGAGGTACTTGGAATTCTAAAATAATAATGCTTAATATTTTTTTTCTGCGCCAAGTTTTTGTCACGCTACGACAAAGGAATACCTTCCCACATTTTTAGGTTGGAAAGCCTTCCTTGCTGGTACGGTGTGAGATAGGAATTGCTAGCGACCTTTATCCCTAAATCGCTGAAAAGGCCTGGAACTTAATAATAACAACAATTTATTCACTCCAAAAAAATGACAATATTGGTGCACCAAACAAGTGAGTACCGTATTGAGTGACGTACCAGGCTATTCGACATGCGCTCTGAATACGTAACAAGTGATTTCGTTTAATCCAAGTTAAGCATTTTTAGCTAGTCGATGTTTCAAGCTGGTGCTTTCTGGTGCAAAGGCAACGCTCTGACTTCTGGATTGCTACTACTTTATGTAAATACATAAATAGATCACATTAAGTGACCTACATCATTCGCACAATAAATATGGAAAAGAAATATCATATTAGCACCTAGCGACATTTTTACTTTAATAGCGTCACGAAAACCCCAGTTTATTTTTACATGATATGCAACCCAAGCTCTCTTGATATTAATAATCTAGTTGATAATAGTTTTGAATACAAAAAGAAAAGCACACAGCTTAAATAAAAAAACTGATCAAACGCAGTCGAACTCGTATGGAGAGGATATAAAACATTGCAAGAGACCTCGTTGGAATCAAATAACACATTTTATACACATTTTCATTCCACATATGTTTTTCGTTTCCAGTTTCAATTTTAAAAACTTACGGTTTTCATGTAGATTTTCGTTTAACCTCTCAGTGAGACCATAAACGTCGTATTTTGATGCGAACCATTTAATGGTAACATTGTTCGGTATTAAAAATGTTCTGAATGCACAATGTAGCGACGTGCTCTTCGAAAAGCTTCCTTTTTAGTCGGCTCTTTTGGACTCATAATTCCCATGTCAACATTTATCCTAAACATTTCCTTTTCTAACACTGCACAATCTCTAACTTACGGGCGCGTCATTGTGTCAGCGTGTTTTCTTATGCTAATGCTTACAGTCTTATCTGTAAATACCTGTTTGTTTGAAGTGAATTTGTCTAAAAACGAAATCAAATGTATGTTACCCTAAAAAGTTAAAATTACAGTTCCATCCGAATAGATAATAAATCCGGTTTCTTTGCAACGAAACTTGCAAAAAATGAGTCTTCATATAGCCAATAATATTACTCGATCTCAACATCAATCGATCGATATTAATCGATAGAGTTGTTAGCTTTTATAAGGCGTGCTCACTGCCACAGCCACTCACGCAGGTGGCTGCAAAATAGCATTTTTTTTTTATAAACTAGCTTTTAAAATTACTTATGAAACAAATTCTTGCACTTAAGTATGCATACCCTAGCTAACCTTAAAATCAATTGAGTTGGTCCCCAGTATATAAACACTAAAATGTACTTAGAGCCAAATAAACAGCCTGTGAGCTGATAAAACTTACAAATATCATTCTTAAGCAGTTCCCAAAAATGGTATTTATGAATTAATTTATATATGTAAAAAAAATTTGACAAATATTTTTAATATATATATGTGTGTGTGTGTGTGTTTTATTTGGGATAACGCTTTTTTCAGTTATTTTGTACATGCATAGAACACGGTTCATTTTACAGGAGGTGATCGACGTTTAATTTAGATAAACGCTCTGCTTAATCGACGCCGAACAATGGCATTAATTAACGTGAACTCTCAGTTACTCGGGTCGTTAATGCTGCGGAAATCAAATGTCACACACTAGTTATGCTTATTAAATATATAATAAATTATTAAATTTAACTTGTCTACTTGAATATTGCGCGACTCGAAAGCGTTTGAGAGTGTTTGACGGTCGAAAAATTTTTTCCGGTTATTGTCAGCAACTGTTTCTGTCGCTGTGCTTTGATTAATTACACAAAAACCGGAAAATTTTCATACAATTTTATAGACAGATTATGGAAAATTTATTATGTTAAAAAATGATCTAATGTATGGAAAGCGAAAAAATAAGAAAATTGTTGAGGAAAACGATCGTGCCAATCAGTTCTGTGAGGTTAAAAAACACAATCACTTGTGAAAAAATCCATTGATTTACCTTTTTATTACTGAATTTTGAAATACAGCTAGTTGTTTTCTATTACAAATGGCTGTCTAATTCAGTGTCACCAAATTATAATTTATTATAAAAACAAGACCAAATAAGACCTCTTGTAGTAAGTAAATACATCTTATTGCCATCCGTTTTATTATTGCTTATATACATTATATTGTTAAGCAGTAGATTAAAACAAAAGATTGAAAGGTGCAATTAATTTTTTTTTAATCTAAATATGAAATGAAAGGGTGGATGTAACATTCATATAGTCGTTTCGTACAATATCACACCAAAGAGTAAAAAATGAAAAAGAAAATGTAAATAAAGATAATTAAGATGATATTTTTTCTTTAATGAAAAATCTCAGAAAATTCGTCCAAAGTACAAATCCAAAAATTTTATGACTAATTTACATTGCGATATATATCATTGTATTTACAATTATCAAAGAACTTATTTATTTAATAGTCTTATTTTTAAGTCTTATTTTTGCAAAACGTGCGTGATAATCACAAGGTCTTAAAACTACCTTATTATATAAATAGAGATACTTGACTTTTATACAAATATGTTTCATTTAATTTCCGATAGACAGACATACGTTGTAGCCAAATTCATACTCAGTTCTCCAACTTTATACTTAGTGACTATGCCCAATCGACGAACATTATAAATGCAAATGCTGTTTATTGGTTTGTTCTTCTGTCACGCTGCAACGAAGCAACGCCTTAAATGTTTTTTTACATAAAAACAACTCATAGACCAGAGAGTAATACAGTTTCTACTTTTTTTTTAGAAAAATGCACTTATTCTGTAAGACCGAAATTATAAATCATTGCGTAATTGGTCAATCTACTAAAATTAAGTTTAGTTGGTAGATTTAATTATTGTGGTACTTTTTTTTTCATCAAAACATCTAAGTTCCACTAGAAATAAAACCTACTGGAACAAGGTTTCAATTTTAATAGAAGTTAGTTAAAATCCTAAATTTAAGAGTGTCGATATCATTTATCTGAGCCATTCCGAGTGGTCATAGTCAATCGTTATAAACAATAGTCACTATAAACAATAAATTCGTCATACTTAAAAAAAAAGTATAATGCATATGTAATTAAATAATGAAGAAACAATATGGATACACGAAATGTACAGTACCTATATGCAATTTTATGCACAATATAATTTTTTCCAACACACACTACATTTACGACACCGAATCCAATATGTGCTCACACACGATGTTATCATAGACGATTTTTGCAACAGGTACCTTATATGAAGTACGGCCGAAGTGCTCCATTTGTTCGTTATCTTATTATATAAGCGATAGCCTTTATAACCGACTTCCACATCGGTGCAAGCGAGTGGCGCTTAGCCATAATAATGAAATATCGGGAGTGAGAGTGGGACCGAGATCGGAATCGAGTAAAAGATAGGGATTCGAATTTAGAACGAGACCTGGGAGTACACAGACAGAACCGATATGAGAATGATGATTGAAAAAAGACCACTGATGCAAAAGCCGAAAGTATTCACTCTATATCTACGCGGGTAGAACCGCGGGAAAAAAGCTAGTCGGCTTGTGTAGATTGACCCATATCGACAAACTACTGCCACGAAATCAGTATTCCCTAAATCAAATTATTCATTTACTGTGATATTGTTCACGACGTTATTAAGTTCGCAAACATTAATAAATCGTCTGTTACTAATTGGTGTTACTGTGAATAATTATTTTATTCTGTCATTAATTCTATTTTTGTTAACAGTCAATTTTGATTACTATAGCACAGATTTTTTAAAGTACTCTAAATGCTTGAAATGTGTGGACTACGACTTCGAAGAATTATCCAATAAGGACAAACTATCCCACACCAAAGCAAAACCTTTAAACTAAATGTTATAGATGATACTCAATTTATTAATGGACATTAGCGTACTAAATTTTCATAGTGTCCATTTCTAAAATTATAAATTTGTAAAGCAATAAAAACGATATTAAACTTTATTTTAATTTTTTAAAATATTGTAATCTGTAAAGCACATTATAGTGCTTTTGGTTAGTATTTCAAAGTATAATAATATTATGTTAACGAATTCAATTCTAACTTAATGTAAAATACAATACTACTCAACTAGATCTCAAAATATTAAAAATTTACTCGACTCACAATCGCGATTAACCACTGCTATTCACCGGTTTTAATTTTAGTTGGCTCTTAACTTTTTTATTACGTGAAATCTGTCTTTGGATAATATTTAGTTGTGTATTTAATCATGGAATCTTAATTTCAATCGTTGAATTTTTAGTATCAGTTCGTATGATATAAAAACCGGGACCCCGTGCATACCTTACAAGTAAATTTAGAATGACCGGAACCCAGTTAGCCATATACCTTTGATCATGGAATCTTAACTTTAATCGTTGAATTTTAGTGTCAGTTCGGATGGTATACAAGCCGGGACCCCGTGCATGCCTTACAAGTAAATTTAGAATGACCGGAACCCAGTTAGCCATATATCTTTGATCATGGAATCTTAACTTTAATCGTTGAATTTTAGTGTCAGTTCGGATGGTGTACAAGCCGGGACCTCGTGTATGCCTTATAAGTAAATTTAGAATGACCAGAACCTTTACTGTCATCTCAATTTATAAATTAAAGTTCGTTATATGTAAAAATAAAATTAGGTGTATACAGAAGAAAGAAAGATCGATATAAAATCAGTATTAGTTATAAAAATAAACCGTGTTTACGTATCAATCGACTACACAAATACACATTCATTTATGGGAGTCTGTGTGCACAAGTTCAAGAAGGTCCCTGTGGATATACAAAATTAACCAAATTTAAGATTACAACTCAAAAAATACTTAGTAAAAAAAGCTTATTATACACTCTAAATATTTTAGGCAAATATCTGTGGACAATAAATTTTGTATTTAATTATGGTGGTGTAAGCTAAAATTAAGACGAAGTACTCTCAAGTTTCCCGCTCGTTTATCTTGACGTAAAACTGCCTTACGAACTAATGGTAAAGTGGTGAACTTGTAAAGTATTTTAACTTATTCAAAAGTCGCATATAATGATCGACGAAATAAATATAGTTTTTAAAATTGACAGTTTTTCTGACACTTCTTCGATAAGAAAATGTTATTTGGATATATCGCTGTATACAGTTTATGGCACAAAACGCATCTAACCCCTGATTCTTATTTAATTTATTTAACAATTTAATTTAAACGAAAAAGCGTCCGGTAAGGCGCGACTTCGTAAAATTAACGTATCATAAAATAACATGAGTTTTTAAACGGTCAATTACTGATAAGAATACTTAATATCTACCTTTTGCGTAATAAAGAGAATGTGCGAAATAAATTGTAGGTTAATTCTATTTGATATAAATTACATTAGTAAATATCTTGCATTGTTGAACTCTCATGGTTAACGTCATAAATTTTTTTACGTCGTTGACAAATTTTTACAAGTGAAAATGTGAACAAGTATCGGTCATAAATTCCCATCACCTTTCACAACACCACTATTGACCATTAAAGGGTTCCATTATTCAGCTAACGGATTCATCACCTTCGATTGTTGTACGTTATTCATATATTTATATGTATAAATACATTCAAATTTTATCGTTTCTTATTTGACAGCTATCAAAAGCTTCTATTACCCATGTGCGCCGGATTCACCACGGTTTTAATCACACCAAATGTATTATAAATGGAGTTTTGATAATTATTTACGGACTTCATTACAAGTTAATAGAAGCTTGTTAAAAATAATAATGGCGAATAATAGTGACAGATTTTAATTTAAGTAGGTTTAGCAGCATCAATCCGACTTATAGTGTTAATATACGAAGCACACTAAAACTTTTTAAAGTGCATATGCAACTACGATAAACAATGAATAGTTTTTTTTTTAACATGGTAAAGTGATAATTATACACGTATTAAATAATATAATAGGCTATGAAATAGGTCATAAAAGTACACCGTGACAGGTTAATTAACTAAATTATCCATATATTACGTTTTTTTATGCCGTGTACTCATAACCCGCATTAATGGACCTAGGACAAAGGCACACTGAGCTATGGATGCGCTTGTTAGTATAATAATATATCTATGGCAACCGCATAAACGCATTAAACCTTAATTACCGGCTTGGGCGATTACTCAATCTAAAAGGTCATCATTATAACGTCATCTTGAACTCATGTTGTCGCCACCTCCGCGCTAATTATGGGAGACAGTTAATTGTAAGTCTCGCTTTACAGTACGTAAATCCTATTCACTAAGTGGAAGCGTATTGAAATTGGCCTATTGTTGTCGGATCGATCAAGAGCTCGTTTACCAACAAAGGGCCCAGTAGGTCCGGAATGGCCATTTGGGGGCTTTAACGAGGTCCATTCAGAACTAACAATACCCACCGAACCCTGATGGAATCTCCACCGTGTTGCCCCATGTTAATATTAATTGTGCGTTTCGTTTGTGAGCGCGCCCGTGACTCGTTCAGATGGACGATAAGTCTAAAACCATAGATGATAAATGGATATGACCTTTAACGACATATCATTGTATTCATTTTTTCGTAGGATTTCTTATTCAACCGGCAACTCTCGTGGTTTTTGTTGTCTGCATTATGTTTGGATTAATCCGACTGGGGATCTACTGAATCAATTTAGACCAGTTTCACTATTAGGCCCTGGTTAAGCCATTTAATGGCATAAGATATAAGATTATCACTAAATACACAAGATATAACATTTCATCAGTCGCCAGACATAAATTAATCTATGTCATACAAACTAATACGATTGTTTGTCAATTGTTACAATTATTGTTATTTTTAGAGTCGGTGTCAGCCAAGGAAACACTACAACATATCTAGCAATAGATAATATAACTACAATATATTATCGTAATAATTTGATTGAATTTTAAGTAGTCTAATATTTTTCATTTCACTTTACTTAGAACTCTAAAAAATATTTTGATAATTATTATTCATAAGTATGTGTTGAGTTAAATTTGAAGTATATAGTTACCTACCTATGCCTACTCTTGCGTGGTGAACACAGATCATACCTACATATTGATGAGTAGAAAGAGTAAGTTGTTTATTAAGTTGTAGAATAATACGCAATTATTTTATTATTTACTTTTTAGTACATATTAATTTGTTTTGGAATAGTTTTTTTAAGTCGGTTTTTTTTTTGTTAAAATTTTTGTTTTGTTGTTTTGTTTACATCCTTACTTGATGCGAGCTGCATTCTTTGTAGCAAAAACTGGCCATTCATTCCAATCTACGTAAGTTTTTTCTAATTTAGCATAGTTACCAATTAATGAGTAGTAGTGATGCGACCCCATTTTTATGTATTTCAGACAGAATACTTAATCTAGTATCAACTTTTATATTTACGTAATTGCCATGGCACTACCAAAAACATATAATGCATTTTAAGTTGACTTCCAACTTTTTGAAATTATTTTGGAACCCGAATTGTAATTTTAAAACAAATGTATGTAATATTAATTGTGTAAGTATATAAAGCTTGACTTGATGCAGTACATTACAGGCAACGTGCTTTGATGGTGAAAATACAATTCTTTATTTAAGGACTCACTTCCAATCATATAGTTATATGTCGCTATATGCTGACACTACTATAATCTTTTGTCTATAAAAATTCTTGATTTTAATATTCTAAAGTGAAGGTTTGCTTAAAACGAAGCATAAGTTTTAATGTAACTTTAAACTTTATTGAGCGTAGGCAGTGCGTTGGATTTATTAATTATATGCTACTAAATTCCGTACTAAATTTTGCGCAAATGGATTTATATTAAGTATAGTTAGAAAAAAATATTAAACAACTTCTCTCAAGTCGAGTGATAATCTTTTAGCACGTCATTTGTGTGTATCGAAACTTATTTATTATGTTAAATCATATGCCCTTTTTTTAAGGTTAGCTCTTTATTTATAAAATGTATTTATATTTAGCATTTCTAGAAATACCTAGTAGTTTAATTGAAGTCAAATTAATATTCAATAATTAATGTTTCCGCGTAGAAATTCTATTTTCAAGAAGTAAATTTATAAAAAATATGATATTCTTTCGGTACAATTTTTAGAATATTAGTCAGTAAAGAAAAGCGCTATAGGATTAGTTCATTAGTTATATTAAATTTAATTGATTGAATAATGTATGTGACGGCATTTGTGGTGCAATATTACATACCATCAAAAACATAAGATGTACAAAAACACAAATCTCGCAAAGTAGTCCCTCCAACGTAAAAAGTTATGACATCTCATGTAAAATTTAGACAGCTATTTTTCGTTAGTATCCATGGAAACAACTATTCAACAACTTTGCCACAAATTGTTTTCTAATTGGTTACCTACCGACATTTACAGTGACCGTATCAATATTAGATATCTTTATTTCTATAATAAATGTAATGACTTGGCAATAGTATGACAATGTAGTCACATAAAAATAATCATCTACCATTTAAATTACTCCTAATTGAACATTTGGTAGGCCTAATTGATGCAATATATGAGCATACATGAATAAAATGCTAAGGTCGCTAATATTAGATAAACAGCATTATGTTGTTGTGCCGTTCAGGCTTCCAGTTTTATTCACAACGGAATTACAGGCTGGTCGAAAGTGCCCCGAGTTACTTCGACAAAAGGACGGCACGGCTGTGTTCGACTTGGCAAAGACACTGCCGTGCCCTCAGATATCTAATCACTACTCATTAGAAAATGATTTTAGACTAGAATAAAAAATGTAAAAATTGTAACTTTACAGGAATTCGACATTGAAAATGAGTCACACAATAGAAGGTGATAGCGAACTATCTTTGTTTACACGTAACGGGTGCGCTTCACTTAGATATCATATTAGTGAAATATCACTTAGATACTTCGCTTTCTATTTTCACTCAAAGCTTAAAGGGTTTTTACGTCTAAAATAGCTCGAACCTTCGATAAAGGAGACCGGCAGCTCTCTCACGCTAAATTTATGCATGAGACCGGCACGCAAATGGGGTCTCAAAAATGGTAACGCGGCCTTAACCCGGTGAGGGAGTTACGAGGGATTTGTTTTCAAATAAAATATTGATATAAAAAGATCTTTTTCTTTTCTATAAATAATAAAAGAAAAGGAAATTCTCTCAAGTATAGAGCGAAATAACGAATTGTTTTAGTGAAAACATTAGATAGAGTCGTACTATGATTGAGTATGGTTACACTTTTTTTCCTTTCTCAAGTAAAAGTTCTCTCACTTGACAAAAAGTAAAATTAGATCGGTTTTTAGATATTTATGAGTATAACAAAGACAGGAATTGTTCAGATTCACGACTACAGACCAAATACTCACATCTCATTCAATATCATCTAAGTCACTGAAAACACATGTTGAGATATAGTCTTAATTACCCTTTATAAAATAGTCATTAATTAATATATTAGTGTTCGTACGTATAATTTCATTATTTTCCAAATAGTTTTAATAGTTTTTTTTCCCTTTTCTGACTATATATTAGTTTCCTTTATTTTTCCTCAATACGTATATTATTTTCAGTATCTGTACGTAATTTAATTGTTACACAAACAAATTATTTATTTATATCTAACCGAGCAATGGTGGTCGAGCGTTCATCGCGATTGCCTTCGGTCATAAGCTACCGTGTTCGAAGCCCGGTCACTAGCGAGACAAACTATAAAAATTTACTTGCTTCGTGTCTAAAAAAACACGTCTAGCCATCAGCCTCAGGCTCGAACCGTGTGTTGGTGGCGAGGTCGTTAACCTTGCGTGGTGTGGTGGGCGATATTCAAATGGATAAAATCTTATAATGTCGCGTCACCGCCATGCGCCAAGTGAGTCATCGACATACAAATGGAGTGTATGTGGAAGCTCTTTTATGCGCATTGAGCGATTTCTGTATGAGTGAAATCCGAGTTTGCCTGCTAATGTTTTTTTCACCTGCATGCTACTATTTACAGTATATATCAAATTATTTTGTAAGTCGGAATATTATATTTTAGGTTTAAGAACTTTAATTAAATTGCAACAATAATGTTGTTCTACTTAACTGAGAGGCTTAAATTTTGCAATTCAAACTTCATTATGCTCATTGATTTTTCATTCAAATTTAATGGTGGGCTTAAAAAAACTATATAAAAAATGAATGGTTGTTGCTTGAAGTGCTAGTATATGTGAAAACCAGACTAATGTTAATGATTTCAATTTACAAACTACGATACTTTAATATATCATTTAATTTAAAATTCTGAAATAAAAAACACTGTAATCATATTTTTTGGTTTTCACTTATCTTCATCATTCCCAATGACTACTTAAATTAGTTTATTTTTTATTTTCACTATCACTTCATCATAAATCAACTATTTTTGGAATCAATAGTCAGACTATTGGATTACAATTACAAAGACTATTTTCAAACGTTCCCTCATCACATTTAAATTAATAGACTTCAAAATAGGAGAAGGTTCTATGATCATGTCTAGGATTTTTTATATATGCTCAGGGATAATTTCGTTAATTGTAGATCAATTTTGAATTTCTTTTCATCATTTGTAAAAGTATACTTCCAAATAGTCTCATAATCACCAAGTCAAGATCTGATGTTTGGATTCTATGGAAATCGAGGGATATCCTCAAATATTATAGGCATGTATAGTGTGTTTGAGCTTTTTTTTAATTATTCTAGTTTTTTCGTCTCTTAGTTATCATTTCATGCTGATGAGCTGATTATTGAATCCTTAACGGTTAGAAATTAGAGGATAATATTGTGATCTGCTACCAATAATTAGAATTAAAATTGATTGTATATAAATCTACCTACATATTTTCATTCATATGTATAATTCCAAAGTGACAATCATAGCAGGAACACATCACAACTCTTAGCGACAAGAGGAGAAACAGAGTGAATTAATTTCATGTGCAAGTGACTGAAAATGTAATCCGTATGAATTATTTAACTTTCATGTTATAAACAAATAGTATCATTTATATAATTTGTATAAGAATAACTTGTAGGTGCACTCCAACTAAGAACGTAAAAAAACCCTGGGACAATAAATTCGGGATCAGAACTACTTTTCCACTTGCTTTGTACAAAAGTAAAGAAGATATCTGACCAATTTTATTAACCATAGCTCAATCCACATGTAAAGAGACCGCATGAATTATAAAGATATAATTAGTTGATAACTAAAAGACGTGAAATAAAACAAATTTTCCAACAATAATTAAAACCGCTTTCAAAAGCTTATTTTCATAATTATTTAAACAGAATTTAAAAATAACTAATTAGTTGCTTTTGAAGTCTGCTTAAATTATTATTAATAGGTTTTTGAAGGCGGTTCTTATTTTTATTTAATGATTTTAAGAACATCGTTATTTATATCCGACCATATTTAATAATTTTCATAGTTACAAAAAAATATCTGTTCCACTGCTCAATACTACAAATGGCCTACCATGTGTGCAAGTTGTTAGCAATAGTGGAGCGGTAACACCCATTGCATAGTGTTGTTTAATAGTAATACAACCATTAAAATATATTTATAGAAATCTTGTCTTCATATCCGCGTTGTGTGCAGTACATAAGGAGTCACAAACATAATGTTTAAATACTTTCGAGCCATTAGCCGTCGTACTAGGTGCGCTATACTTATCCCCAAACTATGTCGAGCCATTTGTAAGTTGCGCCGCGGCTCGTGGAGGGCGGGCGGCCGGCGTCCTCGCAGGGCGGGCGGCCGTACCTCATATTTCGCGCGCCGGTCGCCGTCCGTCCGCGTGACGGATGTACCTAACAACACTTTGATCTTACTTACGCGCCTAACTTACGGAACGGGGCTCCCTGTGCCCATACAGGCTTAATGAGATATAAAATCTGCATAATACTAACAGATTTAAGGCATTGGCACTACGATCGCTAGTGATTCCGGTGTTGAATCTCGGTCGGGAAAATGTTTGCAAAAGCATTTCGTAAAGTGGATGAGTAATTATATTAAGTTAACGTGTCCGTTAGTTGGCTTTTTTTAAATGATATCAAGAAGAGTTTTAAATTCGTAACGTATTAAGAAATGTTATTCAGCCCTTAGTCTATTTTCCACTACTGCAGACAAGTCTAAATATTATACAACAATGCCTCTGGTATAAATTATAGATTTTCTTACAACTGATGATTATTTTTTTAGCAAAAAGCTGTTAACAGATAAACCGTTTGCAATTTATTAAGTTGTTATCACGTTTCGTACAAAGATACTCATTGATATTGCGGTCATTTCGTGGAATTCAAAAATTTGGATTAAGTTGTTAGGATAGTAATAAAAATATTTGTCAAGCAGACTAGAAATCTATATCTCTAATGCGATAGGAGGACGTTTTATTCATTTAGCCACTGTTTATTCATCTTTACATTCGTGTCCGACACTTTTGTTACCACTAATGCAATAATGCAATATATAAATGTTGTCGACAACATTGTATAATTCATTACCGGAGCCAAATACTACTAATAAAAAAAAGGACTTATGGCAAACTGCAACTTTCCGATGGGTCGGCTTACGTTACACGTGCATGCTTAACTATACACTCATCTCAAATATTTAATTTTAAAACGTTAGGCCAAAATAAATATGTTCTTGGGTAAGCGTCTAAATTAATAATACGTCTATGGTTGAATGACTGATGACATTTTCGTCATCCATTAACAGAAGTTTCTACATAAAGATATGGTTTAAAAAAAATCTATCCAAATCGAAAGAACTTTATGCAGCTGTTTTATTTTAAATATATTCTGAATAAGCCCGTTGTGTCAAATAAATTACTTTTTGGCTCTATATATTTTTTTAAGGTCAAGTGACGCCGGAGTCGAAGCTCATCGAACTAGACGTGATGAAGATAGACGCGACAATAGGCTGGTTTATAGTCGTTATCTCTTGGAAGGTTTTCCCGGACGTTGTGTTCGGAAGCGGGCAAGTATCGAAGCGAACTAAACAGTGGGATGCCCGCTCGAAGCGTCTGTCACTGGAGATGATAAATAGTCATTAATTCGTTGCCGGTCGATATTTTGTCGGCGGCCGGCCGTCCGCCGTCATCCATCTTGCGCCCGTCGCCATTTTGTGTTTCGCGTAATTAATTAGCGCGCGGTGGCCTTAAATAAATTCGCTTTTTCATTGCCATACAAAATGAATTAATAATTAACAAGACGAGAGTAACGGGCGGTCGCGGTCTCCGGGATTCTATTATACCGCCTTATTACGGGCTAATATTTGGTAGATTAAAAGTTTCTTAGCGAACAGATTATCTCGAAAATGTATCGTTTAATTAATTTAAACCAATTTCAGAGCGACAACGTCTCTAACGTCTTTAGAAGGGAAAAGACTGTCAAAAAGATATAGTTAATTTGATTTTCAAAACTAAGTAGCATGAAAAATGTTAGTAAAGTAATTTTGTTCGCTTTTCCATTCGGCCAAAGCTTGTCACAAAAAAAAATTATCGACGTGAATCGAATATTAATGTCAATACATTGACATGTTATTGCAATAAAAAATCATTTCATTGACACTAATAAAATTATTGGTATTTTTTTCTTTTTAACAAGGAGGAAGTATTTTCCTTCAAAATTTATTTTACAACAATTAGCGGAGTTGCCAAGTTATTTTGTTATTAAAATGTCCATGTACAGTTTCACGGACAAACAATGTTTGATGATAATTTAAATTGATTTATAAGACGAAAGATTTTGCAATTTTTCGACATTATTCCAAAATTTTAAAGTCTCGAAAACAAATGAAAATAATAATAATATTCTACGAATATACGAGGGTCAATTTATTATAACTGAGCGAAAAAATGCTAATAATAAACAATTTACACTCAATCTGGTGCATCAAAATGTATAGGGAATGTTAAGTATGGAACTGGAAATTGAGGGATTCATAAATTATAATGATATTGTGGGATGTTGCTCTGAGGGAGGTAACTAAAAGATCTTCGATGAAGACCAAAGATTCGAGTAATCAAAATGAAGTGTATTTTTATTTAAAATCAATAAATTTATTGATCGGTTCTTCGATTAAAATCAATTAGAACAATCCACTTTTTTATCACTATTGAAACTTGTGCACTCGGCCATCAGCCGGCACCTCGCCGGCACCTCGTCCCCTTTCTCCGCACTTCTCTCTACTCCCAATTCATTTGTTATCCGCGAGCTCGAATTCGAATATTCTATTCTACCATAATTTTAAATTGGACGCGAACCCGCGAACCCTCATTTGCAAGCACGAAGGTCGGATACCTCACATGCCAGCTACTCCTACTACAATATTAATATATGTATAATAGAACATTGGCTTAGAAGTCGCCAGTTCATGTTTATCTTCATTATGCGCCAGGTAGCAAGTTCGTACAGCAGAAAAAAAGCTATACATTCTCTAATAATAGTTAAAAGCAATATAAAATACAAATAATGTCCAGATATTGTGAGCCTATCTGATCAGCGAACTATTGAAGTGGCCTGTATAGAACTAAAGTGGTTTATTGTATTAAACGTATACAGACTTCCAAAGTCATCGTATGACATTTTCGAAAAAGTAATGGACGATATTTTGCACAAAATAAGTGATAATAATAAATTTATTGCTGTTTGCGGAGATTTGAATAAAAATTTACTGGAAATTTCATGCACTAGAATTAAATCTTTATTCCAATGTTATAATTTAGAGAATTTACATTTGGAACTGACCAGGTTCACAGCTACTTCGCCATCCTGTCTCGATAATATATTCACGAATATTAAACTGGAATTTCAGTCGGTTATAAATAAATTATTATATAAACATTGTGGACAGCTGGTTACGTTTGAAATTAATTCGAGAAAAAATATAACCTCTGTACCTCTGAACACTGGTCGTCTTGAGCAGTTTAGAAATAGCATACTAAAAAAATAGTCTAACTTGTCATATTATAAGGACCCTAAAAAATTATGTGGTTCACTGTTGACTATAACCCGGCCTGAATGCAGCGTTGTTTTCAAAAAATATTCATGTTAATAATACTTTATCATTTAGTGATCGGACGACAGCGGGCATTCATACCAGCTGGCGTAGATTATACGCACTTTATGAGGAAAAGTCGTATAACAATTCGGATATTTTTGTCAATCATGTAAGAAACCATTTCAAGGTATTTAAGCGTGTATGTGCAGGTGCAAGATCTATATTTGTCATTAATAAAACAAAAAATAGTATTGTTACTATAGAAAGTACTAGAAATTTTAAATAAAGACATGGAAATTGTTTTTGCTTTTGAAAAATTCTTTGCTAGTCAATTACACAATTTCTAAAATCATCGCCCACTCTCGCTGAAACTCTGTTGAAGCGAAAACGTACGTGTGATATTATGTTTGAATTTATTCAATATCACAATGACGTTATTAAAACATTCAAATTTATAAAAATTAAGAAACTGCTGTTCTCGATGGTTTTTCTGTAAAAATAATAGATTACGTTGCCCATGCTTAGTAGTGATTGTTAGTGATTATGTTGATTGTAGTGTGTTTCCTGATCTAATGAAGCAAAGCAAAGTAATTCCATTATTTAAATCCGGTAGTATATCTGACCCTTCTAACTTTAGACCTATATCAATTCTACCGACACTTAGTAAAATTTTAGAAAAACTTCTGTTAAATCATTTATTGCGGTATTTTTATAACAACAATTAGATGAACGTTAAACAATTTGGATTCACAAAGGGTCGCTCAACAAGTAAAGCCGGTGTTGAGCTTATTCAACAGATTTTTGATGCCTGGGAGGATTCACGGGAAGCAATCGGTGTGTTTTGTGATTTATTCAAGGCTTTTGATTCATCATCACAAATTGATCAAAAAACTGCGTGATTATGGTGTCATGAATCGATCACTTGGACTTCTAGAGCCTTATTTAAGAGGTAGAATTCAAAGGGTTAATGTTAAAGGTGAAAGGTCGTCGGGATCTATAATCAATATGGGTGTGCCGCAGAGTTAAGTTCTTGGACCATGTCTATTCCTAATATTCCTAGTTTACATTAATTATGCTCCACATCTTGTTAAGGATGCTATTTGCTGATGATACTTCTTTACTTTTTAAGATTAATAGGTAACCTCCAGCTTTTGATGATGTAAACAGTATTATCTCTGAAATAGTTGAGTGGTTTAGTATTAATAATCTTTTTCTCAATGAGAGGAAAACAAAACTTGTTAAATTTTCCTTGACTAGTGCTAAACCGGTCACCGCAAACGTAACATCAGGAACGAAATACTGGATATTGTAGACACGACCTTATTATTTGGGCTTATTTTAGATGCTAAATTGCGTCAGAATTCTCATACTACCAGATTGGCGAAAAGGCCTAGTTCTACAGCATATTCAGAGGAAAGAATTCGACGACTTACAGATGAAAGCATCGCGAGACTAGTTTATTTCAGTTTTGCAAACCTGGTTTATGTCAAGAGATATATAGAATGATTTCATAAAAGAAGCGACATTCATAATATTGACACTAGACATAAGAACGATCTTGCTGCTAGTAAAATTCGTCTAAGCAAAGTTAATAAATCATTTGAGAGGCAATGTGTGCGCTTTTATGATAAGATCTCATCTAAAATTCAAAATTTGTTATTTTATGAATTTAAACGTTTCGTTAAAAGAAAGTTATATAGCAAGCGCTATTATACCGTGTCTGAAAATCATAATAAAAAACCCAAGGGATGGAACTGCTCTGCTATCAGGTTGCTACTTATTATTTCTAAGTATTGTACTAAATTATTGATTACTCAATATTTTTCATCGATTAGTAAAAAATTGGAATTTAGTCGATTAGTAAACGTTTAGCATGCATTGGAATGTGTAGTAATGTTAATGTCGAACACAATCGTCTATGACGCATTTCAAGTGTAATTTCTATTACCTACGAAATGAAACTATTTTTGGCTTAATTTGGTTTAACGATATTCAATTAATTAAACTGTCGATATATTTCACTCCCATTCAAATATATCAATTTTTCGAACCAAATCTCTGTAAGTCTTTTTCTCTTTTTATCATAAGTATTGTCTTTAAATATATATTGTATTGCTTTATCATTTCTACCCTTATACAGTATTAAAAAAAACATTCGTTTTTCAGAAGGAGGATTTTTTATACTATAAACAAAATAACGTATTCACGTCCGCCGACGTGAATTAAATCATGACTTTGTTTCTCGAAATGAGTTCTCTTTTATTTTATGAAAGAACTTTTTTACAAAATAGCTATTATTTGTCAATCTGTCATATAACAGACGAACCTACCATTTGCATTGTCTGTAAAATCATTTGTAGATGATTAAAAAGTATATTTGTATATGTACTGACGGCTGAACGGATTGTAATCAAATTTTGCACAGACGTATGTTATGTTCTCAAATAAGATGTAAAATTAATATAATTATATTATCTTTATATATATAATTCTTCTGTACGTGTGTGTAGTGTGTACAGTGAACTCCTAAACGGCTGAAGCGATTTGAATGATTTTTTTTGTGTGTGTTCAAGTGGATTCTAGATTCACAAATGAACCTGATAGATGACGCCGTTGTCGGTATGCCAAACGGCTGGACTGATTGAGATGAAATTTTGTATGTATATTCCAATGGGTCCCTAGATGATTTCAAAACGCAATTGGACCCGGTAGGTGGCGATGCTGTCGGCATATCGTTTAAAGCTTTTCCGGGCAGGACAACGTCTGCCGGAACAGCTAGTATTATAAATATATATATATGTAACAACATTACCTATTATGTAAAATGTATATAAATACCAGTAATAATGGTATTTATACATTTCGTTGTCGTTTCAATGTCCGGTCCAGTATAAATCCTAATTTGTTATTACTATCATTATTACCCATGGGAGGACCAAGATCGATATCGAGACCGACATTGAAATCGAAAGCTGGACGGGTACTGGACGGGGACTGGACCCGGCAATGTCACCAGAATTGGCATCGATAATATGACCTTGATCGCGATCAAAATTAATAGCAAAATCAGCAGATATAGGAGATGAAGGAATTCATTCTAATCTACGTCCACGGAGCGACACCGGGGGCACATTTAAATAATACAAAAAAAAATTTACTCCCAGCGAAGCGGGCAGGTGACCGCTAGTCTGTTTATACGTATGAGAATAGTTCTATGTTTTTCAAGATACAACTAAACATAAACGTAAATAATAAACACAATTGCCTTGTAATGGATATCCATAAGTGACGTCTAATGTTAGACAAGTGCGATACTTTTTAAAACATAACATAATGCTGTAAACTATCAAGTTTCTTGTCTCGCGATGTAAGTCGTCGTATTCTACATATTTTTTCTACAGTTGAAAATGGTGTAATTGTGTTAATTGAACAATATATTGCCATTACTATTTTGCATATATATTTTTGTGGAAAGGCAACATAGAATGCAACGACCACCTTAAAAATAAGATTAAAGAAAATGTGGATAAATGAAATTTGACATCTACATGTGTTCACTGGTGGTCATGCTCATACTCGGGACACATGTCGTTAAGTGTCGATATCGCATTTCTACATTCAATTTCAATATAACATGCGTATGATGGTTTTAAAAAACTAAAATAGCAATTTCGTATTTTATTGTTGTATTTATTATTAAAATTGATTTTTTTTTAATTCTCAGCGTTTACTTGGAACGAAGTTCTTTAACAGGAGGAGGACCTTAGTGGTGTAAATTATAACATGGCGAAAAAGCCTTACGCCCTCTCTCTTTTTCCCTCTCTCGTAATTTATTATTTAATATGTTTTTGTTATTAATCAATTTATAATTTTGTAGTAACATTTTTTTAATATTAAGTGAAGCTCTTTGATTTTGTGCCTTACTTTACGTAATTCATATTGAAAACAACCTTCGTTCCCGACGGGAATTCCCGGTTGGCACAATTTTTTAAAATATTACTATTTTATGAAATTACTATATTTTAGTCTTACTATTCTCTAGGATTCATTTGCAAATACACGTACACTATTATAAATCGTTTTTAGTTCACACTGTGGCGGTGCTGACCAATCTAAGTTTAATAGAGATAGATAGATGTTAAAAACCGAAGAGGAAAAAGCAGAATTTTCAATTGAATTACATAAAATTAGCGCCACTGAAAATGAAACCTGGTTATCACGCGGGTCATACCTGAGCAATAGCAGATCAGACTATAAATCACTCACTGCCGAGGTATCCATTTTATACCTAATATTTGCACTTTCATAGCTTGTTACAGACGCTTTTCCTATTTACTTAAAATTAAAATATTTTCAAAATGACAATAAATTACTTGAAATGTATGGTCATGACGGATGACAAACGTGATACCTTACTATTGGTATTGCAAATAAGCTGAAAGTCACGAGAAATGAACAAAAGAACGCAGCATGTCGGAGTTTTTCTGCGAGATAACGTCCGAAACAAGGAAATCAGCAGAAAACCAGAGCGATCAACATAACTTACAGAATTGGCAAGCTTCAGTGACAATGCCACTCGGAGTGTGCCAAGCCATATCGCTCGTAAGACTAATAATTACTGGGGAAGAATCCACGAATGGCGATCGCGAATTGAACATAGTTACGTGGTACAGCCTACCGCTAGGTGCATTGACTGACTGGACTTGGTCAGGGTTGCGAGCCAAGTGGATGTCCTAATACCACACGTCGTCTGAAAGTCTGTAGTAGACGTCCAATGGTTGAAATTTAATAAATCGACGAACGTTAATAAGAAGTACTTTTTAATTAGATCAAAGAACGCTAGTTGCCGTCGAAGAGTTTTTATATAATACTTTAATAATTATTTTTTTTATTCATAATACTTTACATAATAAGTCACCTGTTCGTAAAGCACTGTAGCATACAATGTATAACAGTGTAACGATGCAAATCAATAGGAATAAGATTTTAGTGTAATATGTAAATCATAGAACGCATTATACAATATAAAATAAAAGGTACTGAAATGGATTTAGCTCAGATTTTGCAATTGTTCAAAATCATAGCGCCGATTTTCATATGAACTCAGACATCTACGTGAAATATATCTCTAAAGCGAATATTAACTATTGCAATATTACAGGGAAGGTCAATAAAGTGAAAATAATTAGGAAAGCGCACGCGCAAGACTCCTTGTATTATCATAATTGGACACAATGGAAAATTTCTTTGAAAAGGCTTCCACGAAAGATCTTTCCAAATCTTCAGCGACACATAAATTTCATCACATTTTCCAATACTTATTCTCTTGAATTTTCAGCTCCGTATACTTTTATTTGCGATGTCCATAACTTTTTTTTTAAATTCCCAATTAGAGAAAGCTCTTGCAAAGTTTTGCACTGCTATTGAAATGAAAAAATTCGTTACGCAATAATAGATGTCATTATGGAAACTTTTGATGGAAGAAATATTTAATGATTATAACTTTTCCAATAATTTAAATATGCTCAATCAGATGTGAAAGAGACCCATTGTGAAATTTCCAGACCAAGAAAATTGCTCTGAAACGAAATACCAATTTAATAAATTGTAATTCACAATGCCAAACGGAAAAAATGAATTACGAATAAATTTCATTGTTATACTTATATGTTATAGTATTATATATCGTTTTTTTGTTTCCTTATATTGTATACGAATATGAAAATAATAATGATTATTATAAAAGTTCTCAAAAATTAAGCACTTTTATATATATACTTATAAAGATAGATTTGTGTATTTGGAAAATAGCTAGACCAATTTTAATGAAATTTTCAAATTGGCTCAGCGGATGATCTTGTACAGTTGGCGATTGGAACAACAAACTTTTTTTTTGTTCTTTGCCATTTTCGTGGCAAATTTTTCTTACAGATTAATACGAAATTAAACTGTTTATATCGTTCTTGGATTTTTGCACATTAAAAATTAAAATAACTAGTGATCAAAGATCAACAGCTTTTTTTTTTTGTTTTTTAGCACTTTGAGTAATATTTTTCCTACATATTAATTCTTGAGTGTAGCAAGACACTGTACCTATAATATAGTTACAACAATCAAGTTTTAGCAAATATCTATAGAGATATCTGCTAAAACTTCGTAATACGTCCGCCTCCATCCGTCTACCGGAAGTCATCTGCCTAAGATAATTAGTGCAGAAGCCGGGGCGATTCAATAGTATAAATATATATCTACGATACTAAAAAATTCTGTATACATATTAGTATACGAATATTCTCCTACGGTTTCACGTAATTAGACATAGAATGAATCTGTCCGTCTTCCATATCGATCCCATTCTCACATAAGTCCCGATCTCGCTGTTAAACTCGATCTAAGTCCCATTTATGTTTCCGTTTTCTATATTTATATCAGTGCTGATTTTGATGCCTAATTAGCTATTAACAACTACCAATCAACATAAAAAATTGAAGAATTTTAACTATTTCCACGAAGACTTATGTGCTAAAATTAATTATTCGTCTATATACTTAAGCTGATGTTATTTCTATGCATATCTAAAACTTTATTTACAATGAATTCATGATTTTACAGTCTACTAAGACTACGTAAAATCATGAATTCATTTATTTACGTGCACATGTTTAACAAAATCACTGTATACATGCACAAAGTTTACTCTTATGTAAGTTTATGACAATTCTACAACAAACAGTACATAAAAAATATTATAGTCATTTCCGATTATTTAAAAAACTGCTTTTCGAACAAGTATCAGACTCATAAAGCACAATGGCTTAGCTCAAATTTCTTCTTATGTTCCACAAAAAAATCATTTTGAATTAATGTACATCTATTATTAATAAGAAAACAAAGATTCATAAAGTAATTTATAAATACTATAGTTAATGAGTAACATAAAAGATATCGATGAAATATATGAGTAGAATATAAACTTTCAATTCATTCATACAAAGGGTTTATCAACAGCGATTATCAGATTTTGGTTTATCATGTTAAGTTTTACTTCGCCGTAGTTCATAATTAAAAGTTTGCTTGCAACATGCAGTAATCTGCATTTTGCATATTAATGCACCATGTAACCCACCGCTGACACTCAAATCTGTTTTCCTACTATCCTTATACAACGAATTGAACATCGATTCAAGAAGGTCGACAGATATCGGATACTAAAACAAATGTTAAGGTTTTGTCATATACAACACATCATCAGGAAGATGATGAAAAAAGCTAAAGGCTTCACGTGGGGCGCCCTATAAATTTCTGGAACTGGCCACTTATACGAACAATATTTAAAAAGTAATTGCTCAATTCGAAAATAAAACTCTAAAAAAAAATTTGAAAATAAATTTATTTTTATTTAGTGGCGTCGTTTTAAAAATTATTTGTCTTCATCACTATACATTTAAGTCGTTAAAATTCACGTAGTAAGATTTTTTACGATTTCAAGTGTAATTTAACAGCTCAGTAAAGCTTCGGTCAGCTTCGAACTACTTTTGGTGATGAATAACCATGCAAGACATGCAACAATGCATGCAACAATTTATAACTGGCTTGCAGAATTAGAGCGCGGTCGTGTTAATTTCAGTGACGAATTTCATGATGGTAACCCGTCCACTGCTGTAAACCACGAAAATATTGATGTTATGCGCCGTAAAATTGAAACAGACAGGCATGTCCCGAATATCAAACCCGTGAGCAAAGTTAAAACAAGAGTGCCGGTTTTCTTTGCGACGTTATAAAAAGCGTATCTAAAAATCCAGATCGAAATCGGATAGATAGAATAAAATGTGAAAATACGCGGTCAAAGCCGTGGACAAACGCGAGCGAAACATGAACTAAAAGTTAGTACAAGCTTATCTCGATAAGTCATTAAAAAGCACATAACCGTTGTGAATATTAGCTTCAGTAAACGTGGAAAAAAAAAACAGTTGATTTCATGAGACTTCCTCTACGTCCATTAGAATATGAGTAAGTCTTGATTTTCCTAAGCAATTTTCTAAAAGAGTTAATACAATTTATTGCACGATATGAAATTGCGATATATGAGCTGAGTCGGCGAAGAGCGACGGGCGTCGGGCCGCGGAATTTAATATTTGGCTGGTGGCGGAGCGAGCGACACTAACCAACGCGACAACGGTCCGTACGGGGACGATCCGCTCATATCTTGCGAGACTGGGATATTTTAAACTTCAAGCAATCGTGAACGGTTGCCGCGTATCATACGTGTACCTAGGGAATTTGAAGTCTTTTGAATTCCTTTGCTTTGTGTATATTATACTATTTTTATATACATTATACTTTTATATTACATTATTTCTTTTGTATCGAGCACTTATAAAATAATGGTGTTATTTGAATGTAGTTGTAATGGGAAATGTTTCTATTAAATACATAATTGCTTGCAGTAGCAGAATTTTGAGAACTATTTACTAGAGTTTTAAAATACGTATCATTTTTTTTATGTAGAATCTTTAATTACAATAAAAAAATTACATTTATTATTCTAAATTAGTTGCAGGTCAGTTACATTATTACCATAGCGATCTTTAGATCAAACCGTACTTGATTGACGAAGATCAAAAAAACACTTAATATTGTATAATTGACTCTAGTATTGTATAAAATTATGCTATTTTGCTATAACGCATAAAAAAGGAAACAATTTAACAATGCACTAAATCTTTAAAACAAAAATGATACTCTTGTTACTGCAGTTCTTAAATGAATACAAGTTATATAAGGGTAGGCAGAGACTATAGATTTCCACATGGTACGATCTTTGCGTATCTGTCTAGCTTCACTGACATCCATCAATCTTTTCATTCAAGCTCATTGATTTTGGGTGCTTAAAATTTGTCCCTTTTCCAATATACTTCCAATCTGGTCTGCATAGGATTCTCTAGGGCAAACCTTGCCCATCTTTCCACCCCACACATTTGCTCTTTAAATTTGTTTTTTTAGTCTATTTTCATTCATCCTTTCCAGAACGCCAAGCCACCGCAACATACCTATCTACCATAGTCTCTACATATTCTTTCAAATCTCACCGCCGTCTAACATCACTGTCTCTATATTTATCTTTCCCAGACAGTCAACACGTACTACATCGAGATCGCATCTCCATCGAATTGATCCAACGATCCATGGGGCGACTGTCTGTAGAAAAAAAGACAGATTGACGAAGTATCAATATTAATGACTCTCCAACGACGGGCTCTCTGAGCTCAGTCATGGACAATGACTGAGTCAGCCGTCTCGCCTCCCAACTCACTGTCCAAACATACATATGATACAACTATGAGAGCTTTATATGGCAGTTTCAATTTCAGTTTCAGCACGTGATGAGTGCCACGTTAAGACATAGTTTCATTACATAAATAATCTGTACAATACGGCCTGATAATTTAGTTATACGCTTTTTAGAAGATACATTATCGTCTGCACGAATAATCTTAATTTAATTTGTAGATTTACCTTATTGAATAATTATGCACGCCTCAAAAATTCTAAGCTATAGCTTTTCATCTGGACATGAAAGAATGAAGTCTCAAATTTTTCATTTTCCTGTTTGGGCAATAGGCATACATTTTTGTACGATTTTCCAACCTTGTTGGTCAAATTTGAATGTCAAAAGTCAACATACTCTTTGAATATCATAGCAGTGAAATTTTGTATGAAACTGTATTGAACGTCGGTTATTCTGTTTATCTAAACGATATCTTCGATTTCTTTTAATATCCTGTAATTTATATTCCAATTAAATTGCGTAAATAGTACTATTTCTTGTAAGACAGTTCAATAATAATTTACTACATATTTTATACCTCGTTTCTTTTCCGATATTATCACTATTTATTCCAGAAACTAAACTCGAACACCAATACGTAATAAATTCGCACTTCCTGTACGTACTATCGTGCAGAAGTAATATAAGTCTTTATAGCTATTCTAAAACGCAATTCACTCACGTACGTCACATCTGGACGTAATAGTTCCCCCTCACGGCGTGGAGGGCCCTTAGCTCGGGGGTCGATTCTATATTAAAGAGGGATCGGATTATTATGAGATGCACCGAAAAGGCGATCGTAGAAACGGCCCCGGGCTACGAGCGGCCGAAATAAAAAACAACGCGCGAAGGTGCGACATTGAAAGTGAAGCGAAAAAAAATTCTGGATTCTTTTTTCCGAAAATGCCGTCAGTTTACTGATAAAGTTAAGATATTTATCGTTCCCGCTCTTTGGGTTATAAAACATGACATTATTAAGAAACAGAAAATATGGTTCTGATAAAGGAACAATTTATTCCTGATTCTGATAAGCAGAATATTATCTCACAAAAAGTATAAAAATAGTCAAAATATTGACAAAAAACACCGGACAAGTACGAATAGAACTCACAACCTCAGGGTTCCGTACAAATTTAATTATGTATGTAGATATATCATCCATCAAGAATCTTGACAACTTTTGCATGCTTTCAATAACTATACTGGATAAATATTGACCCCTGGAACTGCTAAGCTTTTGTTTTTAAACATATTTTTGGTTTTTTTTATATAACAGAATTGTTTAAAAATCCTTAGTTTTCATGGAAGGAAGTTATAACTTGTTTTTCCAGACATCGCTCTACAACATGTTCCATAATCCAGCAATAATTGTAAGTTTGTAATCACAAAAAAAAATGCAGTCATATAACTGCAGATTAATGATTTTCAGACTTTTTTTCTGTATTTGTGCTGAGAAACCTTGCTTCTAGCTAAATTTGACAATTCTAAGTTAATGAGAAGTTTTAATTTATTGTTCGTTGTATTGTTATATTAATGTTTTGATTTATTTGCGAGTGTCAAATTCATGACATAAATGGCCGTATTTTTTGTATTACGTTAACGTACAATCTTGATTTTTACAACACCAAGGGAATGTAGACTTAAGTATTTAATGTTCACTTCACATTAGCCCTTCACAAATTCTAAAAGAAAAGGGTCGTAACAGATAAACAGACAGATGAATAGACGTAAAGAGAAGTAATCCTACAAGAGTTCCTTTTGAGGAACGGAACCCTAAAAAGATAAAATGCTCTCTTCGGACGCAAAGAGAACTCCATATCCTATTCGAGTCTGGGTAAAATATATATTATTGTATTTTGGATTTCATACAAGAGCAATTAAAACTGGTTGATATCAAAGTTATTTCATTTACAATAGACTTTTTTGACTTCGTTTTTAGGTTGAATAAATAAAGCAAATATGTCATTCTCTAAGGATTATAGTAGGCATAGTATGTTGAATCCGTAATTCAAATCAAGACCGGGACGAAGGGTTTTTTTCAGGTCAGGATGAACAGTCAGATCGCAATCGAGGGTACGATCGATAATGGAACCGAAAGATGGACCAAGACACACACAGAACTAAATCAAGATCGAAACCGAGACTTAACAGCAAGATGGATCAACTTAAAAGCTGAAGGGCTACATTTTATGATTACGTGGATCAAGCCGCTGGCAAAAGCTAGTTGAATCATAAACTTTAAATTCCTATTTATATTGTTTAATTGAAGAACAATAGAATTGAATAGACTTGAAATTGTTAAGCAAACCATTTTGTCCAAAAAATATAAATAATGAAATATAAAAAGTATAAACTGACGATCTACATATATTGTTAGCCGTGTCGGAGGTAACAGAGGATGTAGATCATCAGTTTAGTTTTTCTTCAAGTAAAGTTTTAAGATAGCAATGCCAAATGTTTTAAAATTGCAGTGCACGATATTTCGTAATATTCTTCGCATACAGGATCGTACATTAAGTTTAAAACAACGAAATATCGACCGAGTATTTACTACATTAAAAATAAGTGAAAAGGGTAACTGTACATAATGGGCAGATGAAAAAAGATCTATTTATGGATTTCCGGTTAGTTAGAACTTTAAAAAATCGTACATAGATTATTTATTATAGATATTCTCCAAAAGAAAATAAAGTGACTCAATATATTTTGATGCCTTTTTTACACAATAGTTCCCAATTATAGAGTAGATGAGGCAATAACTTATAATTTCTTTTTGTAATTAACGTTTTAAATCGAAATAAAAGATTTTAATAAACATAAACCCAAACATATTTAAAAAAAACTTTACTGTTTTAATAAAGCATGTAAAATAAATTAGTTAATTGTTTTCTATTGTTGAAATTTTCCTCGTAGCGGTAATTTAGAAGGCAGATTCAAAATAAGTTGTGAGCGATCTGTTACATAAATAATCTTCCTACGCAGTTAAAATTCCATTAAAATTTACATAGTTCATTAATGTTTTCACTTAGTTTTAAGTCGCGTATTAATGTAAAAGTCTAGTAATTGATACGGCTGTCTACTACTCGCCATTTAAAGTCCAACCCTTAAAATTGCTATATTTTTCGAATTTAGGGCTGACAAAAAAATCATTTTTATAATTTTTTCCGTTAACACAATGGACGAAATCATCCTGAAGCAAGTTGACGCATACATTATTCATAGAGAATTCTTGAAGTATTACGTGGGATGCATAAATACATTTTATTGCTAGATAAAGTAAATACCAATTGCAAATTCTACACTTCAAGAGATAACTTGGAACTACTTAGTATGCGGTTTCTTCCTAGTTTCCATGAATACAGAGTGTTGAATGAAAGAAGTAAGAAATTGGAAGATGGAATAGTTTATTTCTTAGCAATCTTAATATAGATCTGCAGACGCGTCAGCAGATTGTGATTAAATAATCCATTTAATAATAGTCTTATTTCATTGCATTATTTCATTTTAATATTAATAAGCTATATCGTCGTTTATTTAACAAATAAATACTGAGGAAATAAATGAGTACATGTAACTATTTCACTTTTCTTATGCCATCTGGAAATTGCGATCGAAAACTTAAATATGCACTATTTTATATATATATATATATATATATATATATATATTTGTTGCTATACTACTACAAGAGTGCTATTATTATACAAAGAAATTACTTTATTACTGAAAATAAGATACGTTAATCCTGAAGTTAGGTATTTCATATATTCATGACCACTTTGTGTTTTGATTTATTTATTCAGCTCGCAAAAGTTTGAGACCACTGTACGTAGTACGATATCTCACAGGAAAAACTTTGTTTTATACACATGCGATACCGTCACAAAGACCTGATTGACCTTCCACTACTTATAGTGATAGTGATGATGTGCAGCAATGTAAGCGTTTCACCGATGAAGAAGTTTCTCCAGATTGCTGCTGAACTAGTTCCGCTTATACCATCGGCAGTCTTTTTTACCCGCTGATCTTCCATTTTCATTTTCATAGGTAAGTTAGATTTAAAGAAGAATATAATAGTTGTGAATAAAATGGTAGGCTAACGAGAGGACACAATTTATGTTAAATCGCCAAAGCCGAATTCAACATTAATTTATCAATACACCCAGCGGGAGCCACCAACCTCACGCAGCGAAACCTGCTGAGTAGTCATCCCATGGTAGGCGTTTCTCCTTCACTATTTATCAACCAATATGTAATGGTGACTATGTTGTTGTAACATGTTTCAATCACCTCATTTCCGAACCATACTCTCCGACATTCTTTTTACTTCAGGTTGAGAACTCGAACCTTAATTCTTCCACGCTGACCTGGTTGAGGGTTGGGGACTATTTACATTCGTTGTCATCAATGCAATGATAAACTTCATTATTTTAATCTACAATATTATTAATAATAACTTGTCAATTACTTTACTAATTGCTGCGAGAAGGGTCTCCTTCATCGGTCATCGCCATATTTGACAGTTATATCGTTAATGGTAAACGAGTAATGCAACGAGACGACGCGTAAATATCCGATTTTAGCGTCACCTGCCGCCGCTAATGACTCAGTGTATGTTCTGAGCAGACAAGCGTGCGCGTCGATCTTTCATGGTGCTTGCATTCCCCCCTTGCGGTCAACGTGATAGACAATGTATGGACATTGTCTATCAATAATGGTATTGCTCTCGAGATCGTGAGACACATCGTCGCGCTTAAGGTTGTAACATCATAGGTTTCGACCTATGTATTCATACCATATGCATATACAATTTTTAAATTACTTTGCTTTCGGCTCCATTATTAAATTTTTTTTAAGTGTAATTTAAATGTTTGATATACTAAAAACATTTTTAGACTGAAATTAACTTTAGAAATGAAAATACACTTCTTCTCTGAGGTTTTTAAAAGGTAAACGAGCGTTCGAACTACCAGATAGTGGACGATTACCGCCGCCCATGAACACAGATTTTACGCAGTAGAATTCCACTAGTGTGCTGCCTGCCTTTCACGAAGGAACAGGCTCTTTTTTTCTAAAGGCCTATTTGCTGCAATTGATAGGGAACACTGCTGATAGTAGATCATTCCAAAATTGTACCGTACGAGGCAGAAAATTTCGCATTGAACGTATAGTGGTAAAATATCAGCCGTTCATCAAAATGGTGATGATATTACTTTCAGCAATTGGAACGATGACACATTTAGCGGCAGGTATAAAGTTGAATTGTACTCCAGAAAACTCCCGTATGTACATACGACATAAGGAACACAAAGATACTACATCTCTACGTAAAATCAAAGTAATTCCTTTTTGTTTTTTATGATTTTATAGTTTTGCTAATTGTAATAACATTCGAATAAATGCCACCCTTTCCATTTTAACTTCTGAATTTTTGCAATGAACTTAACGTTCCATAGTCATACGCTTATCCTATTAAGTGCATTACTTAAAAAAAACTAAACATCGTGAAAATTAGACAATTACACACACACACACACACACTCGAACATATAAATATTCATCTACTCCCACATACATACTCTTAAGCATAACCGAATATTCAAAAAATATTTTAATAAATTAGGGCGACGAGTTAGAAATCATGGTGATGGGAAACTCGATTTTACTCAGACAATACAAAACATGTGAAAGTGATTTTCGGTGACACGTTTCGTCATGTAATTTACTTGATTTTCTTGATTTCAGTTATATGTTTTATTAACTTTTATCACAGAACAAAAAAAATATCAAAAATAGCTCTTTTTAAACAAAGATTTACATTTTATATGCAAATGGGACTTCGTTAAACCTTCAAATTTTGTAAATAGTTTAATCTATATAAGTACTTCGAAATGTTAATTGGATTTTTTCGAAGTTAATCCTGGTGTTTATTTTAAACGAAAAAAAAACTGTTTTGTCGCACAGGACCTTTAAAAATAAGCAAAGGGGCGGCATGTTTTAGTATGTGATACCGCGGTGTGCGCAAGTAGCGGGGCGCTGCTCCACGTCATATTAGCTGGTGATCACTGCGTCACCTTAAAATTCTTTCAGTATCCATATCTACGGGCCCAGACGTCCGGGAAGTGCCGTTGTCTTGGCGTTACTCTATTGCCTGTGTCACTAGCAAATGTACCATCTTGAGCATAATATATATTTTTTTATTAATAATACAAGAGAATGTGAAGGAAAAAAGAAAGAGAAAGTTTTAACATTTTTTTTCGCTCGACAACAAAAACACGACTCCGAGAGAACGTTTAAAAAGAAATCAAAACACACCGAAAGTTATTTATTTTCGTGAACGGTTAACGCGAGCGGAGAGGAGAGCGTTAACGTGAGAGCGAAGTTGGAATTAAAACTTCGCATACGCATCCCCCCTTAAATGAATTATTCAAACAATTGGAAAATAGGAGTAGAACAAAGTTGCTCCTGTAAGAGGGCTCGTCAGTCAAAGTGCCAATTACGGGCCGGTCTTGAAGGAATACACGCGATTCCTCGCTCACATTCTCCGCTCTTAGCCACGTGTAAAGAAAAAGTCATTCCTCTATGTATTACATAAATGTATGTACGCGTCCGCCATTACGTTAACGTATCGATTTAAGGTGCCGGTTTGTTTTTATTCTGGTCGTATCGGGAGGTGCATCATAGCCGTGTTGGCATAGCGGTTATTGTTCCAGTTTCCGCTTAAGCGAAGCGGAATTCGAGCTTTGGGCAGTGCCGGTTGGACATGAATATTATCATTTGTTTTAATTGTGAAGTAAAATATCGTAGTGAAATCTATATTCTAAGTAATATTCCGCAAAACCTTTTAATGTATACGGATTTTCTAGTACTTTTTGAGGTAGCCTGGAGATCATAGCATACACCGTCATGACCTAGACCCGTATCCGATTAAAAGTGTAGACTAAGAAGTCACAGTGGCGGCTAAAACTGGAGGAATTAAACTATTTAAAATATAGAAATATTCAATTTAACGCTTTTCATATTTTTTTATACTTTTAGAGTTTATTCATATTCAAGATATCGCATTGAGTTCAAATTCTGGCAGCATTTACAGTCAATCAAACTATTTAAATGAAACTATTAAAATAAATTTTTTTTTCACAGATATTCTTTGAAATAAACGATTTCAAAGAGCTATTGAAAGTAATTTTAAGAACAGAGCTAGTTGGTTATAAAAATTGATGGTTAAGGCGAATGCAACTTTTTAAATAATATATAAATTATTCGAAAACCACTGTACCGATTGAAGTCGAATTTTATAAATTTTAAATTAATTATCTAAAGACGAGTCTGCGTGTTACAGTCGTGATATGTAGATTCTGAACCTAGGCTGTTACTATTTGTCATTCTCAGGATTTCTCTGCGAAATAAAACTCGAAATAAAGAAAACAAGACTAACCGACATAGCTCACAGGATCGGCAAGTTGATGCGGTTACTAGGCAGACCGCATTACCAATAGAACTAATGACCGTTAAAAAAGAGATCCTTGAGTGTCGATTGCGACCGAGACTAGTAGACCAGCCCCTGGTCAAAGTCACGGGTCACCGTTAGTTATGGGTGACCCAGGGCTATATGCCATGGATATCTAGAAGGAGGTTTGTATCCAGCACTGGACGTCCAATTGCTGATACGTTACATCAACAAGTAACGAGTATGGAAGTGAAATGTTTTAACTTTTATATACGGTTTGAATTCCATTGGTTTAGAATATACGTAAATAGAACTTATAAGAAAAAATACGAGAATTAAAACGCATACGAATTTGTTTTATTGGTGTCGAATGTAAATCCCCTGATCTAAAAATTATTAGAGAAAAATAACGACTTAGTCAAAATCTTGAACATTTGATGTTGGTAGACTAATATAAATAAGTATTTCAATACCGACTGTAAATAAGAAAATTCGGACCGAAACTTCAACTACATGGTAATCAAATAGTAATTTCACGTTGAAGAGTTAAACAACGAAATTCTTAGAATCAGCGCCGGCTCAACAAAACCAGGAGCTGTTTGATTACCATTAAAAGTTTTGAAATGTTTCGGTTTGTTTGTGAATCAAGTGGAAAGTGCAAACAATGGTCCGGCGAGTCCAGTCAGCTTTAAAATCACTGTTGATCTACTAAAAGTGAGACAAAATTATGCTCAAGTTTATACATCGATCAATACTCTTCGGTATGGCTTACGAACCGTTTTGTGTAATTTGTGTAATATCATTGCTTAATTTTTTTTCCTAAGAGAAATAAGGTATGAAACTTTCAACTCCCTTCAAACTTCAATCTATATTTGTATTTACATTTACTATATTAGTATAATGTCCAATATCTGTAAAGATATTGAATCGAAAATAATTCTTGTGTGTAAGCCTACATAAAATCACGTCATTTTCCTCGTGGATGCGAAAATAAACTTACGAGAAATATCGAGAACTGTTATCGTTGGCCAATAGCGTAATGTCTATCTTCTTATTGAACTTCTGAAATGTTCGAGTCCTCGACAAAATGCAGCACCATAAGCGCGAATGGTTATTATTAACTTTTATTAACTCTCACAAGAGTTAGAAAGATTTTATATTGTCATAATCACCACTATAATGTGACGTCATTTAATATATGACGTCATTAAATGTGTATAAATTAAATATATAACACTATATATAAGTATAACTAAATAATCCATTTAAACACAGTAAACATAACATAACGTAGAGAAATAAATTCAAAAATATATCAGAATAAACAACCTACTAATAAATAACGGAAATTATAAGATTTGTATATTTTGAACTGGAAGTATTTGTTATTGAATTTATTGTTTATAACTTTGTTAACAATTAGAGATGGAAAATAATAAATAAATGAGACGAATTTTCTAGAACTATGAACCACGAATATATTGGTAAGAGAAAATTTTAGTGTCGGTAAGAGTAGCACAAAACTGGTTCAAGCATTTTCAGTTCGGTAATTTTGATGTGAAAAAATCTCGATACTTGCGTCTCATGCGAACGCACTGAAAGAAATCTAATGGATAGTGTACTCATTTGCAATTCTCAAGAGTGTGGTTTTTCACCATGACAACGCTAGACCACACACACCCTTGGCCAATCAGCAAAATATTGAGAGAGTTTGATTTGAAGGGTTAATGCATCCACCATGTAGCCCTGACCTTGCATCCTTAGATTTTCGATCTCTTCAGGATTCTTTAGGTAGTGTTAGGTTAACATCAAAAGATGACTGTCAAAAAATTATTGTGTGAGGTGTCAATTCACTGAAATCTATTATAGACGCTTGCGTGCAACATGCATTAACATGCAGCATGCAACCCACCACTGATCCTCGAATCTGCCTCTCCACTACGAATCTCTATCCAAAGAATTGAATATTGATTCGAGAGGATTGACAGATATCGAACACCTAAGCAAGTGTTCATTTTATAATTATCTTAGTCCACTAATCGTTATAATGTTACTTTCTACGTACGTTTCATGCCAACCAGGCACATCCTCAGGAAAATACAGACAATTTCCTGAGGATTCTGTCAATCCTCTCGATCAATTTTCAATTTTTTAGATAGAAATTCGTAGTGGAGAAGCAGATTCGTGGGTCAGCGGTGGGTTGCATGCTGCATGTTAATGCATATTGCAGACAAGCGTCGACTGTCAAAACCACTTGTAGCAGTTTTGTAATCAGAAGTCCCAAAATTTTTTCTTTAATGGGATTATGTAACTATCAAATACTACTAAACTAAACATGGTAACTAGTTGTTAAACAAAATGGAATGTACATATTATAATCAAATTTAAATAAAATGTGGTAAAGGTTGTATTGAATAGTACATAAAATACTAAAAACCTTTTTCCCAGATCCTAAGTAAAGTTGGAATTTGCGCAACGCAATTGGAGTAACCTTTTTGCAATAAATGTGTTAAAGAGTAAAGTGTAATGAAATAGAATTTTGAAATCTGTATGAAAAAATGAATATTCACATTCTGGTTTTGTGTTCCGTTTTATTTTATTACAATTCTCGGCATCGACTTCGGTTAGTTTGTGCATAAGATCAATTTTACATTTACTAAGTCCGTTAAGTTTCTTTAATTGATTAAGTTTAGCAAAACATTTACTTTCACATATTAGATTTTCATATCAAACTGTAACAGACATAATAATAGTTTACATTTGATTTTATATTTGAAGGATTTTTTCACATTTTTTTATCATGTAGAACTCTGAGAAACGCAAAAATAAACATCCCCTATCTCCCCAAATAAATTATTCAGCGAGATGGAAAAGTGAAAGCGCTCTTACGAAAAGTTGTCTGTCAGGCCGTCCGGTTGTCACTTACTGGTGACGGTCCGCGGAGGCGCGGCCCCACACGCCAGATTTCGTAACTATCGTCGAAATTGATTTTCTCTAAAAACGTAGGAAATAGACCTATACTTTTTGGTTGCCCTGTTTTTAAGTAATCGTGCATTCATATTCATTGTCTCTATGATGTCGAGAGTCTTTTAGTTTTGCATAGATTAAGATTTATAATTATGTTAAATTTTATATGAAAATAAGATTGCATGATAATAACATGTCTGGTACCAATATAATGCAACAAATTAATATTATATGAGAATAAAATAAAAATTAACGAAACGTAATAAAAATTACTTGAGGTGTCCTAAAATACGAGATCCGAAGAACTGAAGGCCGCATTTTTGAATCTATTTTTTAATAGAAAAAATAATGCGAAAATAAAAAAGCAGAACAAACAAATTTCTGGACCCTTTGATAGGTTCTTCCCTGACATTAATACTTCGAAAATCAATTTTTTTTAAGTCAACCGATTTCATCAATACAGTACTTGTTAAATAACTATTAACGAAAAATATTCCATTTTATTAGTATTAAAATTAAATATGTACATTCGGAAGGAATTATCAAAACATATAAGTTATTAAACATGAAACTGTTCAACAGTTTTTCTGTTGTAATGTATTTCAACGCGGAAAGCTCTCGCAGGTGGCGCTAAAGGCGTTACGACCGCTGTCAAACAATTTGACAGTTTATATTCTTTACCCTGTAGTCAATATTACATAGACATAGCTTTTATGTTTTGCCATTTTGTGGTTCCTCTACTAAATCGTACAATTCAATTCAAAGATCATTAAAAACGGAAACAAGTGTAAATGATTCGAATCAATACAACACAAAAGAAACTTTGTTGAATGCTCAATAATTCTTGACTTATGATGTATCTCGTTAGTTATTTTCTAGCGCGGTATCCTCATAGAATAAGTGAACGCTACATCTACTTGAGTAGAATATGGCAATTAAGATCTCCATTATCAATTCCATAATTTATTGCATTACTTCATATTTTGCGTATACTTGTTTTCCGATGAGAAGAAAGAAAGTAAGCTAATTCCATTATACTGTAATATAACCCCACATAAATAAATTTATATATATATATATATATACTGTTACACAATAAATTTGACAAACTTTTATGTACTTATAATTAATTCGCAGTTATCAATGAGTGCATCAATGCATTAATTAATTTAATTAATTTCAACCTAAAAAGGACTACTTTTCAATAATAAATTTCTCAATAATCACAAAACTTCAACGAGAAACGCTTTTTTCCGAAAGCCTCTATAACTTACAAACTGATAGATTGAATCCGCTAGTGATATTGCGGCTTATTGCGTCCAATAACAAAATCCTATGAGCGCCAACTCGGCAGTACAAAAACGCCTACCGGGCCGTAGCTTGCACTTTTCGCAGGACGAGCTTGACAATAAGTACGTCATCGATTTTCGTAAAAGCACATATGTCAATATACTTTTTTTTTAATTCAATCATTGTTCGTGCATTCGCATTTTGTTGATATCAGAAAGACTCTTGGACTTAAGCTTTAAGACTTATAAAAGCAGTTTAAAACATAAATACATTTTTCTTTTGTCATCTTCTGTTTCAAATATTTTTAGATATTGTATTTAACTTAATCGCAAATTTAAAAAAAAAGTATTAAACGTAATTCGACGATTTTTTTTTAATGTCACCGCGTCATTAGTAATTCTATTGAGATTTTTCTTTATTTATATCGATTGTTAATGTAACTCTATATTTTTAACGAAACACTTTATTATTCTGACATATACTCACCTGTTTAAGGTACAAAAATTTCATACAAACACTTATACAGAACTACAGTAGTAACCCGGTAAATTCTAACGTCACACACATAACAACGAAATACAATGTTATATATTGTGGCCATAAATATGGCCGTAATATGCGTTTTTTATATAATACGATATCCAAAATTTAACAATATCTCAGAATTTAGATGCCTCAGCTCAACAATAATTCAACCTGTTTTCATACCACCTGATATATCGTCTCGATCCTCCGTCGTGCTATAATCGAATTCTTTAATCCTTGAACGAGGTCTTCATACATCACAGTTAGGCGCCCAAACATGCCCGGCGAGTAACAATTAGGGGGGCCTTGAGGAATGGGACCACCGTAATGATCTCAGCACCGGCTGGCGGGGCCCGCCTCTTCGCTGTACAACCTTTAATGGAATATTTGAAATGTGGCCGGTACGTGAAAAACCAGGTGACGTTAGAGATCGTGTTTGGAGTTCTCGGTATTAGGACGCCGGTAATTTTGTCGGATTGATCCATATCGGATGTTTGGAGTTCCTCGAATATATATACACTAAGACCCTATTACTAAGATATATTTTAAAGATGTGATTAAAGAAAATTGCACATTATATAAGCGGTGGATAATGTCTGACTAGAATTGAAATCGCTTCACACCTCTGGTGAGGCATGAATATTTTGCAAGTTTTAAACAAATTAAAGTCTCAATGATGATTATTTTAAATATATTGAATTCAATTGATTTACTGTTATGTCCATGCTGAAAATGTAATTCTATTATATACACTACAAAATTTAATTTTGGAGAGTTAAATTGAAATAACACAAAGAATCATAGCATTGAATGGGTTGTTTTAGAAAAATTCTTTAATAAGGTTTTAAGTGATGTTCGAAATTATTTACGAAATGAACATTTTGAAAATTAAGTGTTCCTCCGTCCTACGGTCGATTAGACATTCTCCTTTATAATTATCTTATTATAATACAACCGTTTAACTTATTAGAGTTAGCAATAAACATTATTAAAGGGAAAAAAAGAAAAGTTGTATGTCTTATAACGTACTCATACAACATTATTTCTCTGAAATGTTATGTTCCTTTGTATATAGTTAACTATTTTTTGTACGTGGTCCAATGAAAAATATTTAAACAGAACGTTGCTAAGCAACGACCAAAGCATTGCATGGCGGTGGGCTATGTATGCTTGAGTGGTCGGAGAAGGGCCTTTTTTTAAATCAAATACTACTACTCAATTTTCTCAATAAAATAAAATACTGCATGCAAAGAATACTTATACAATAACTATTGCTTTTTAAAATCGAATTCATAAAGTAAAATAGGTACCCATATACACAATTTTTGTGCAGCAGAAGCGAGCTGTTTGTGCTATTTACAATTTTAGACCTAAAGCATCTCTAAAAGAAATATTTAAAGAAATTAATGTTTTAACTATAATATCACAGTACATATACGACATCATGGTATACTGTAAGAGATTTAAAGGATCTTACCCAAAAAATGAGGAACATCCATAACTTTAACACTAGAGATAAGAACGATTTTGCTGCTCATAAGACCCGACTACGCTATAATAAGATCTCAGCTGAAATTAAAAATTTGACATTTGATGAATTTAAATACTCGTTCAAAAGAAGTTATGTGACAAGGGCTATTTATTATACCGTGTATAATCTTAATGAGAAAAGTCTGAAAAACTATTGACCTTGCAGATTATCCCCAAAATTTTCCGCTATGTTTCATATCGACGTGTTGAGTTCCTTGAGTTATAAATATAATCTATGAGATTTTAAGCTTAAGAATTTGGTAGATGGTTGACCCTCCAGCTCATTCCCGAAACTTTTTACTACTTTTGAGCTCAAAGAGTTCAATTAATTAAATAATCAAATTATATCAACACATCTACAAATAAACTTATACACTAAAAATACATACAGACTTTATTGGAAAAATGGTAAAAAAAAATTATTAGGGCCTAAAACGTCAAAATCTGATGAAAATCCTATTTTTAAAAGTCAAATTAAAAACAGTATATTCCCAATTTACGAAAAAAAAAACAATTTTTGTAATTAAAATATCTTTCGAACACTTAAATTAATTTTGATCTGCTTCATGGCATATTACGCAGTTTTCTAAGAGGAAAAATATGTCAAAGTAATAAACATTAATGTATTAAATTTGACGTAATTTTGAAAAAATATTTTTTTCCGAATATTTCGTTAGCAATATTTCTCGAATAGACCAACCGATTCTAATGCAATATACGACAATTGACTTTGTTTTTAAGAAGAGCTGGTTAGATTTTAGAATTTATCGGTAGAGAAGATTAAAAAATATTTTAAAAATAAACAGTTTTTGAAAAATTTTTCCTATAGTATTTTTTGAACAAATAATACGATTGACGTTGTTTTTTAAAGAGAAAAATTTGATAGATTTTGAAATCTATCGGTAGAGCAATTTTCAAAATATTGAAAAAAAAAATATTTTTTTTTCTCCAACAATATATTAAGTAAATATTCTTCTCTAAACTTTATTTTGAGATCCCTCAAAATTTACAGGGCGAAACTGGTTCAAAGTTTCGGGAAGTTTAATTTGAGTTAAGCTCTTTCGAATGTCATAAGCATTTCCATCGGTTAATTTGTTCAAAAGTTATGAGAGTTTTACATTCTGTCATGCACACACGCTCGCACGCATATGTGCACGCGCACACGCACACACACACACACACACATACACACACACACACACACACACAAATGCAAAAATGCAGATATCCCTCGAAAACATGGTGGAAATACATTCCTAAGACCCTAAAACGTCAAGATCTGGTGGAAACTCAAAACTCGATTTTCAAAGATCGGGGTTACAAACAGTAAATTTTCAATTATATGATTTTTTTTAATTTTCTTAGCGGAAAGTTAAAAACCCTTGATATAGAACTGCTCGGCTACCAGGTTGCTTCATATTATGTATTTCTAAATGCTGTACTAAATTATTAATCACTCAATACATCGTATTGATAAGTAAAAAAACAGCAATCCTTGAGTATCTTGCCCATTCTTTTAAAGGTGAATCAGCATTTGGAATGGGTGATAATGTTAATGTCGAAAAGAATACGTTAATTACGTATCGCAAGTGTGATTGTACGATAACGATATTCTATTATACGAAATAAAGCTATTTTTGATTGAAGTTAATTAGAACATAAATAATTTCAGTGTGAAGAGATAGACGATGTTATGAGAGTCAGTAAACTTGCTAAGGTGCACTTGTTTTCGGTCCATATATTTTTAACAACTTAACTAGCTTTGGGAGCTTGTTGTTTGTTTATCTAGAGAGAATTGTTGTTTATCAATACTCGCCTATTTTGTAAGTCTATGACCGTTCGACCTTCTACAGTAATCCCATCTTGAATTGAACTACGTATGTCGCCTATTTTCAAAGCGCTCCTAATCCTTATTAAGATTCGATTCCTGTCCCATATGCCAATCCAGGCTGTTCTTCATTTCAGAATTATAACAAAAAGTGAAAGATCGATTTTAAAATCTTCGATTGAACATCTAAATCATTTCGTCTTTTCAAATAGTATTGTTTATACATCCTTAGTATTGAGACGTCCGTTTCAGAATATGCAATACCAAACCGTTAAACGTAGAAAATCAAATGTTAATGGTATTACGGAACATTCATAATAATTTATTCCCATTTACAATTTCCTTTATAAAGGAAACGACATCCAAACAGGCAATTGAAAACAAAATTGGCACTGCCTCAATTTTACGCTCGGGCGCATGTGTACTTACGGGCGCCGCGGAGTTAGCATACAGAAGTGTGCCAATTGAAAACTTTTCTTTCTTTCGTTTCTTCGTTTTAATGGGTTCAGCTCTACAAAAGGAATACTCTTAACTTCGACTCCATCTAGTAAACTTAAAGTTTTTTTTTATATCCTACAGAAATTTTGAACGATTTTCAACAATACCCATTTTGTTAGGATCAAAACACTGTTTTTTTTTTCGCATAGAAAATCTCAGAGAATTTTGTCAAAGCGAATTTATCCCAATAGAATACATTTCAATAGTTCCAATCTACTTTTTCTTAGAATTGAACAAATCTAAAAAGCAATATTTTTTGCGAAACTACTACAAATTAATTCTCAGAATGGACTTAATATAGAATCATAACGAGATCTGTAGATCTTTCCTTTAATGTCGTTTCTTTTATAGTTAATTCTTTGTTCGAACAAATAGCTCAAATACTAGTAGTACAAGATAGTCTTTACTAGCTTGTAGTTCATAAACATAAATTCTGACATAAATATAAAACTGTTCATAAAATGGCACAATATTAAAAATCGAATTAAAAATATAAAGACAAAAAAAGAAGAAGAAGATATCCAATTTTTTTCGTAACATTGCAGTGGCAGAAACTGGATAGTATGCTTATTTGCAAGTGAATAGAAGACACGTACTAAGATTATTTTAATAAAATTAACTAATTTATTTTTTTTGAAACAATTTATTTCTTTAGATCAAGCGTGATAAGCATCATGCTTGCTCATGAATGATAATAGCTTTGGATAATAATAGTGGGAAAATTATTAATACTCCGTGTAAATGTCGAACATCAGTGTTCGTAAATTTTTCTTTTACCTTATAAACTTGAATATTACACTACTTTACAGTTATGTTGTCTTTACATATACGTTAAAATTAAAGAGTGGAAAAAAAGAATATACTATAACCCAAAGAATATTTTAACAGTTAGGTCTCCTATGAAATATCGATGTGCAATTAAATTTATGATAATGAAAATTAATTATCTTGTTAAATAAATTAAGCAATGATATTTAATGCTTCATGTGCAATTAAAGAAAATAATACCTTTTACTTTTCAACTTATTTATGTTCAATGCAACCTCTTGAAAACTACTTTATTATGATAAAAATACTAATAACGAATTTAGATTTTGTATTGTTGAACTACGAAAATTAATTTAATATACACTAACTATATTTTTATTTTATCGATTGTTAAATCTGTTTGTGATTTTAAATGTACTGATTCTACTCACAAATTTAGAGTCGTCTTGCTTGTATTGAGTTTAAAATGTATAATTTTGCGATCGCAAAATGTTTAGTTGATATATTAAATTCATTTTCAGGATTCTGTACCTCGTTTTCTCTCTGTCCGTCCGTTTGTCTGTCAAGACTCTTTTTCTGAAGAATGTGTGGAAGTTTTAAATTAAAATTACTATCGCACATTCATGTCCGCAATTCCTTGAAGCTGTAAAAAATTTAAACTTTTGAGTCAACAGCCAAAAAGAACGGCCAACATACAACCATTTATACGTAAACGGCTATACAAACAAAGGTGACAATTAAAATTTCTAGAACTGGCCACTTAGAAACTTTAAAAAGGAAAAAAAAAAACATTTAAATTTTAAAAACAGAACTCTTTGCCAACCTTATTATGTGTATTGCATTAATCTATCATTTGTTCATAGAAATGCTGGCAAAAAGAAATTTATTTGTCTGACATCAACATAAATTTAACGCGAGAATATTTTCATGCAATAATTTTCCATGATATTCGTTGCCATTTAAACCAACAAGAAAGTTATAATAGACTTCAGTTGGCCTTTCATGATAAAGCTTCATCCCTTGTTTGGAACTGATTTAACGAGTCCAAACATGGTCGCATTAATCTGACTGACGATCTACGTGTGGGACGTTCTTCTAAGGCGAATTCCGAAGACAATATCAGTGCAGTGCGGCTCATAATAGAAAGTATGATGTACTAGCTGTTTCAAACGAACTTAGGCATCGGTATGAGTCAAGTGCATAAAAACTATTATGAATTATTAGTGGTCAGAAAATTTTGCGTTCGATGGATACTTTATAATTTGATCGAAGCACAAAAACTCCGTTGTGTTAATTGGTGCTGTGACTCATATGCTGTGTACGATATAGCTACAAGTGACGAAATTGGATTTACTGTTACGATACTAAAAGCGAAAGACAGTCTGCTCAATGGATGTTTTCTTTAGAGAAGTTACCTACTAAAGTAAAACGAAGTCGGAGCGTCGGAAAAAAGATGGTGGCCTCTTGCTTCGGAGTGGTAGGTCATTATGCGGCAATAGTTTTAGAAAATAACAAAAAAAAAATTGTTCGAATCTCTTGTTTTGGCTAAAGTTCGGGAAAAACGACCTCGAGGTTAGGATTCTCCTTCACCATGGCAATACCACATACTGTCAGACAAGCAACTAACTATTTGGGGACGTTAGATATAGAATTACTGACTCGCCCGCTTTACAGCCCCGACCTCGCAGCATGCGATTTTCATTTATCTCTTAAAATAAAAGAAAAACTTCGAGGAAAGCGGTTTATGGAAGCCGAGGAAACAGCATATGAAAAGTCTGTCAAAGCGACCCTTAAGTGCGAGTGGACAAAGTGTTTCTCTCTGTGGTTCCATTGAAAGCGGAGATGTACATAAGGATATTATTTTTAGAATAATATTAAAAATAGCTCACTAGTTTTCTGAGTTTTGTATTTTCTAAGGATTTTCAGAATGACCCACGTGTGCCGTATATTTTAACATTCACATGGAAATGAAAATTTTAGGGAACTTCTCTCGACTCAGAATCAGGAAATTTGGCAAGAAGAACAAGTAATCTATACCTAGTCATATAAAATGAAAGAAAAAAAAGTTTTTTACAAACTTACACTTGTCATTGAAGTATGAACGACGATTTAGGCCAATGGACGAAATATTTTTATTTTCTTCTATTACTTAAAAGTTAAGGTAAAACTCGAATAGTTTTAAAAGAAAACGATTTTTTTCTTGACGATTACCTAAATTTTTGTAATTCCTGGCATCAATATCTCATCATCAAAACCAGACACAAATCATCGAGACTCTTCCTGGATGAAATATATCCTTAATTAATTGTGTGTGGAACCGTTGATTCATGAGTCCGACTCGCACTTAACCAGGTTTTCCTTTAGTTTTATTATTTGGAATGTGTATTTATTTTTATAATAGCAAAAGCGTACATTTAACATTATTTTGAATAGGAATATCAAAGCAATTGTACTCAACACCGGTGCTGCCTCCGATGATTCATTTTTGGATTTTCCAAGGAAAAAGGCTCGTATGAAAAAGGATTTGTTTATAGATTTTGTTTATAATTTTTTTTTATTTGTAGATACAGTTATTCATCGAATTTGAGGAACATATTTTCAACTTTTACTGCGGCATTTACGAAAAATAGCTAAATATTTATTGAGCTGTAAAAGACCCAACAATATATAATGTTGTACTGATTCACTCGGAAAAAAAATATGTTACCATGAAATAGCAGCTGCAATGAAAGTTAATTCACCGATATGCAAAGGAATAATTAAGAGATACGTTACGAAATCCGCGGCGAAATTGGACAAACCTTGTTGAGAGAGATGCCACTTCCGTTATTTAAGAATATCATGATTCTACAATTATAATGTCAATCAGACTTGCCCCAATTTGATCACACCGCGCAAACGTCGAGGTATTAAAAATACTGACAAATTGAAAATATTGATTTACTATCCTTCACCTGCGGCTTCTCCCATGTTGACATAAATATTTTAATTTTTTATGTCGCTTGATCACACTGTCAATTATGATGCTGATCCCTCCTGACCCTGATCTAGAACTAGGTTCCGTTTCCGACCAAATCATCGAAGAGGAGCGTGCGCTCTATCCTGAAGCAACACGTACTGTAATTGAATTATTATATTATAAAATAATATCGGTTCTGTTTTAACCCCAATCCTGGTCCCGGTAGTGATTTCAGCCCCTAATTAATGTGGTCTTGATCTACTCTTAAACATCACTGTTATCAATAATCAATCGATATAAAAAAAGCGACTTTATTATATATTCATGTGAGCTAAGCAACAAGCAAAGCTAATTAGCATTAAATGTTACTGCGAATCAAGTCACATTTTCATCGGAAATTAGATATTGAATAAAATAATTTCGTCGTGTTGCGCGCTCAAACAAACAGAAAAACCAACTAAGAAAGTAAAATTAAAAAATATTTTTGGTGTTGTATTACTTATTTTTAGAAGTTTTTTTTTGTATCTTATGTACAAACACACAAAGTCCACAATTTTATTATACGTATAAATAACATCACAGAGACTTGCGTGCTCGTACCTGTATTTAAAAAATTACTTATACTTCTATAACTCGTATAAGATTATTGTACCAATGACAGCTCACAAACAGTTGATTTTTATGTGGAAATTATAACAACTTAAACGTAATTAACATCCAAAGCGATGGAATATCAAACATGTCCGATAAACTATTGTTGTTTATAACTTTATACATTAAATATATTATGTCGGGAAAAAAGCTTTTTCGTACTTCACAAGTAAAAAGTTGCAGTATAATCTCTTTGGTTATGCTGTTTGTATCTGGCTAGTTTTGATACTATGAAATAGATGATAAATTAAAAACAAAAATAAAAAGTAGAAACCGTAACCCGCATTTTTCTATTGTTTTTCCATTATTTATTATTATTCCGCATTTTCTATTACTTTTCTATTATCCTCTAAAAAAGTAAGAAGTTTTATTACAAAAAAAGGGGCAAATGTGATCCAAGCTGCAAAAAAAATTGTGACCTAATACAGAGTCGGTAAGAGTAGTAAAAAACTAGTTCTTAAACGTTTTCAGTCCGATAATTTAGATGTCAAAGATGAACCTCGCTCTGGTCGACCAGTTACGGATAAAGATGATACCATCTTGGACAGAATAGAGCAAGATCGGCAAATTAGTTCTTACGACACAGCTAAGAAACTGGAAATTTAGCATAAATGAGCTGACACCATTTGAAAAAAACTAGATATTGTAGTAGGAGTAGGTGGCATGTGAGGTATCCGACCTTCGTGCTTGCAAATGAGGGTTCGCGGGTTCGCGTCCAATTTAAAATTATGGTAGAATAGAATATTCGAATCCGAGCTCGCGGATAACAATTGAGTAGGATTAGAGAGAAGTGCAGAGAAAGGACGAGGGCTGATGCCCGAGTGCACAAGTTTCAATAGTGATAGAAAAGTGGATTTTTATAGTAATTTAATAAGAATAGCGTTGGGAAATCGTAGAGAGAAATATGTGATAAGAACCGATCAATAAAGTTATGGATCTTAAATGAAAATACTCTTTCATTTTGAATACTCGAATCTTTAGTCTTCATTCAAGATCTGCTAGGTACCTCTAGCAGAGATACGTCCCATAATATACAAAAAAAACTCTATACTTGCGATCCACATAAGCTCACTGAAATAAATCTAATGAATCGTGTGCATTCAGGATTATCTGTGGAACCGAACCGCTTTTGAAAATATTGATCACTGGTGATGAGAAATAGATCACCTACGACGAGAATGTGCAAAAAAGATCATGGTCAAAGACAAGCAAGGTCCACAGACTATAGCAAAACCTGAATAAATTCGCAATAAGTTGATGCTATGTGTACTCGTATGGTGGGATTGGAAGGGAAAATAATTCATTATGAGCTTTTACCGTCAGGCAAAATCATCAATTCGGATCTCTACTGCCAACAACTGATGAGGCTCAAACAAGAAGTAGAGAAAAAACGGCTGGAATTGATTAACAGAAAGAGTGTGGTTTTTCACCATGATAACGCTAGACTACTCACATTTTTAACCACTCAGAAAAAATGAGTTTGGTTCGGTAATGTTAATGTAGGTATCTATCATATAGTTCTGACCTTACACCCTCAGATTTTCACCTGTTTTAATCTCTTCAGAATTCATTAGGTAGTTTTAGTTTAACATCAAAAGAGGACTGTCGAAACTATTTGTCGCTGTTTTTTGATCAGCAATTCAAAATTCCTACAGCAATTGGATTATGTTAGTAGAAACAAAATGGCAATAATTTTTTGAATAAAATGGCATATACATATTATAATTAAATGTAAATAAAATGAGATGAAAAATTGTCTTGAATTTGTGCATAAACTAGGAAAGAACTTTTACCCCAACCCTACATATATCTAGTTGAAATAGACGGAGCGCCAGAAACTCGTAAATATATACGGAGACCTCTCTCGTTTTGTTTACACTGTGCGCTTGTAATGAATACGCATGTTTCGGCCCACAACAATTCCGGCAACTTTGAAAACGTTAAGGTTGTTTCAGGCGGTAGTTTCTATTATCCGCTACGAGGGGGCAGGTCCGAATGCGAGAACAAAACGAAACTGGAGTGTTATACTGATTGTGATTGATTATGGAGAAGATAAGTTCTTTGTGAAAAGTTA